>PITA01000173.1:25511-344805 GCA_004023965.1 Spilogale gracilis
ATCATCCAGTAGGAAGAGAAAACAAAGGACCACAGAGGTCTTTGCCTCTGGCAACTGTCTGCTGAAGGATATTGTAACAGCTGAATCGCTCCCCATTCACATTCTAAACCCTCTCTCCTAATTGTCATCGGTATCATCAATGTCCCTGGTGGAGACCACTGCACAATTCTACAGCCCTTCAGAGCAATATTGCCTTTGGCTTTTTCTCCTGGGGCCTGCTCCTTGTCTGGTGCAATCTGTGAAACCACTTAGCACAGGATCTATGTGGACTCCTAACAGGTACCAGATGATGCATCCAGACCTCTCGTCTAGTTTTCTGTCCTTATGCCTGGTGTGCTTGCCACTGATGTGTACATGTCCAGATGTCAGGGAGTAGAAGACACTTCTGCTGCCATTTGCATGAAAGAGCTTCAGGTTGGTGGGAGTGAAGTCAATTGTACACAAGAAAACCTGATGTCTGAAATAGTGTTCTTATTCGTAATGGCTCTGTACATTCTTTATTAAACCTAGTCCCGAATTCTCAGTAAGGATGTTTATATGCCTATGTTATTGTGATGCTTGAAGAAATAAATAGAGGGAAGGGTCTCTCTTCCCACTCATTTCCTTGATCTTTAAATATTATCCTTGCCTCACATTTATAAAAATTAGAGGAAAATTATTCATCTTAACTCCTCTATAAGGATTGGGAAAGAAACTACCCTCAAGTGGCTTTTTTAGAATAATCTTTATTAATAATACTATTATTTTTTCAATGAGAAAAAAATAATTTCTTTTCCCATAAATTCATATTTGAATATTTCTTCCTAAGGGTAAAATTTTTATTAAATTAAAATTCATCCATGAACATATATAAACACAACTTGAAGTTTTCTTACTATGTGATCGTTATATATCTCTTTCAAATGAATAAATACATATATATAATAACACTCCCTTCTCCATGTGGCGTAAATACAACTCCATGAAATATATCAGCAATTAAAACAATGTGTAGGACATTTTCTCCATCTCCATTTTTCATAACTCAACTTTTATCACCTCAGCTAGCAATGATACATTTTTACTGAGATTATTTTGTTGATTAGCGTCTCCCACAGGATTGTAAACTCCACAAGAGAAGGGATCACGTCCCCTTGTTACTTGTCTTCTTATCCACAATGCCTAACAAAAAAAACACCTGGTTTGTTGAAAGAGTATCATGAATACTGGTTGAATGAATTAATATAAGAGCAAATGACTAATGAATGAATGAGTGGAGGGATGAATATACAAAATTACTGGAATTAACAGGAACTTTTTAGTACTTGAAATATAAGCATTGAACAGGCAGTCTAACATAAATGTAGTTAGTCCTAAATGTGGCTGGTAGGCTCACAGTGAGTCTCTAACTGGGATATCATATAGCTTCCTGTATCCTCGGAATCTTTAAGCAGATCCAAGTCTTGGATTCTATCAGTTTTAGAGAAAATTTCTACTTGAGGTGAGCTATTGGATCTTAAAATAAGAAAATTCTGAGGATAACTTATTCTTTAGGGGGGATCCTGATAACGTCCTTAACTCTTCTCTTGTATCTAGAGACTGCCACTTTAGTTGGATTATCTTTTAAGAATTGGGTTTTCTGTATTTTTCTCTCAAAATATGGAAGACAACAAGGTATTGTGAATAAAGTAAATACAGTGAAATTGAGTTAGACAGTAGTTCCTATATTCTTAAACAGAGTATTGCTAGGAATTCATTTATTTTCTTTTCTTCATCTTGGCCTAGGTAGACGCCATTTTTCTGTTTTCTCTCTTGCTGGTTCTATGACGATTTGCTCCACAGATTGGATTACAGAAGTGCTTTTTGCGTAAAGTTCCCCGGAGGACCACCCAAGAGCTTTTTCTCCTACAAAAAGTAATAGCCTGTGACTTCAGTGGGTTGTTTGCCTAAAGCATAGATTGCCTGTAAAATATAAGGGACCTCTGTCCTGTAGTTCATGTGGTTATAAAATAAATCTTTTGAAAACTATTTCAAAAGCTTTCTGGATAAGTTAGTTTAGTATAATCCTTCTGACTGATAATCAACAACGGTTGACCTTAATGAAATCTATGTCAATGTGTGTGTGAGTCCGTGTGTTAAGCCTTTAACACTAGAAAAACTTTATTTGTGCAGTCAGGGTCCATCAGGGTAATCTTCCTATGAAAAGCAACACAACTGGTTAAGCTTATTTTTTTATTCTGTATATTAGAAGCAACTTTTCTAGGGTCATGAAGGTAATATTGTTACGGTAATAATACATCTTATATACTAATCTTGTCTTGTAAGTTTAAATTTAAAATAGTTTTAACTTCTAGCCAATAAATGATCTGCAAAATTAAACACAATACTATATCAGCAGATATGGTTACTTTATAATATTTACTGTGTACTATGTTTATTTTCAGTCATAATACATATCAAAAAACATACACTTATGGCTTAAATTTTGCTTTCAGTGCAGAAATTACATGCGTACATACACACAAATTGATTCTGGATATGAAAGCATAGTGGATAAATAACTGAGAATTATGGTTTCTGCTAGAGACAACAATTTAAATAATTTAATTCCAAAACATAATTAAAAATAAAAAAACCATATTAGGTTTTTCACATTGGTCAAAATAATGATGTCATTACCCCAAATACAAGTCACTTTGTGTGCATGGATTGATACGACTATGATAAGGAGAACTTCTTATATTTCTCAATATCACTTTTAAATCACCATGCCTAAAATAAAATCTGAGATTAAAAATTTGTTTTTCTTCTTTGGATTTTCTTATATTATTCAATATTGTTATGGTAAGATTTTCAATCTCCCTAACAGCCTGTAAGTTAATTTTGTACCCTTCATCCTTCCTAGGCTCTAGGACTTGGTAACAGTCCCTTACTCAGAAAGTGCTGGAGATAATTCCTTCGCAATTGCTTTTAAGCACTTCTTTTCTGGCCAGCTCTGACTGTCACTACTCTATTCCAGGTCCTTATCTTCCCATCTCAATTCCTCTTTCAGAAGCCTTCTAAATGTTCCTTGGAGTTCACATCTCCTGCACTCAGGTCTGTATGCACAAACACTAGATTACTCTTTAAAAATTTTTTCATTTTCTTACTGCTCTCATCAGAAGTAAGTGATGGCTGCCCATGGATCACAAGGTAATTCTGAACTGAACTAGAATTCAGGGTTCTCAGTCATCTCGCTTGGACCTCACTTTTTGTCATTATCTGCCACTCATCCCTCAAGCTGGACTGCTCTATTTGATATGCTCTGAATAGTCCTACTTCATTATTTCTGCCTGCACCAGCATCATTTCTCAGATGTGAAATGACTTCACTGCTAACCACACAGTGCCCCAGTGTGAACTGCCCCAGTTCACACATCTCATATTCTCAACCCTCAGTGTTTTCCTCACCGCTGCCACCTTGCTTTTCAGTGATCAGTTAGCAGAATCGTGGCTTTAAGAACAGGGTCTCTACTGCCTCTTTCCCCATAGGGCATGCCATACAAGTAGATTTCCCAAACTATTCACTGACAGAATGAGAACCTTCACACAGAGGTTAAACTGTGTTCACTCTAGAAAAAAACTTACTTGCTGGAACCAAACATTTTCTCATGTATTAGAAAAATAAAATGATCATCCTAAGCAGATGCTGTGTATAAAATATATCCCTTCTGATGCTGAGTGTATGAAGTTTCAGTAACAATGAGGAAAACTGAACTTTAGCCCTAATCAAAACTTATCTTTTTATTTGAGAAATGCCCACATATGTCTTTTGTAAACACTCATGCTATTTGATGGCAGAGAATGTTTTTAAATTTTTATTTATTTATTTATTTGACAGAGAAAAACACAGCTAGAGAGGGAACACAAGCTGAGGAAGTGAGAGATGGAGAAGCAGGCTTCCCGCTGAGCAGGGAGCCTGACGTGGGGCTAGATCCTTCGACTCCGGGATCATGACCTGAGCTGAAGGCAGAAGCTTAATGACTGAGCCACCCAGTCATTTTAAAAATTATATTTACATATATATAAAAATTATCAAAAAAGACAACTGAGGTGAATTTATACATTTTACTCAGAGACTAACACAGGTTCAATATAAGGGAGGTTCAATATTATATGTCCCAGGAAACAAAGTGGAGTAAAAATGATCAAGATCTCATAAACCTAGAGTCGCAAGCTTGTCTAGATTCACTATGAATGAGTCAGTCAGCTCCCTCCAATATAAAAGTATTATAAAAGCCATAGCCAACAAAGTATTATAATAAGTCTAAAAATTTAAGGATCACATTTGCTTCTGTGCGTGATAGTCTATAAGAACCTTTATCTCTCAAAGTTCCTTCTACCCAAAGCTCAGATTAAAGTAAAGTATATCTCTTTAGGGTGTTATCCTTGACAGTTTTGTTGATTCTTAAAAGTCTAAAAATATTTTTCAGATATGTGCTGAGAAGTACTAATCATTTAGTAGAAAGTCATGAGAAAATTTATATTTAAGTAAGAAGGAACACCAGGGGATAGTACATTATTTCCCATGACTTGAATAAGTCATTTTATGGAATTTATTATTCTGTCACTGGGCAGTTGTGACACTATTTTTTTCTTTTAAAGTAAGTTCTATAACCCAACGTGGGGCTTCAACTCATGACCCCAAGATCAAGAGTTGCATGCTCTACCAACTGAAACAGTCAGGTGCACCAAATTGTGTCACTATTGGCTAAATATTTTTGTCAGTTACTCTTCAGTTTCTAAAATCTCCTTGCAAGGCCAAGTAGACCAGTTTGTGTGTGACCAAAATCAGAAGCTTTATCCCCTAATTCATTAGATAGAGTTCTTCTGTTACATAATCACAAATAAACTTGTCATCCATTTAAATTGCAACTGTGTGCTTCCAAACACAGTAAATTGGAAGATTACTTGATCTATCCTGATCACTGGAAAAGAAAAAAGTAAATCAATCCTTTAATGATTGAATATTTATCAAATTATTAACTTAATGAGTAGTGCCAGCACCAACTCTGATTAAAAGGAACAGAGCAAAAAAATATATGAAAAGAAGTAAATATCTAAAAGTTATCATTCTTGGATAATCAGGTTCCAACATTATTGAGAATAATTAAAACAGGGATTCCAGAAATGTTTGACAATGGATTACATGATTATTGGAATAAGTATTCTCCAAAAATCAACTCCCCCACATCTTTGTTAAGATGAGTTTGTTTACTGGGAGACATCTGCCATATGTGCATGTGTACATTGAAGAAATCCAAAATTAGTTATTTTTTATAATCTTGATAGTACTGCCTACATTTTCTGTTTTTGTGGATAAGAGTTCTAATTTTATAGCATCATCTAGTAATTAGTTGACATAAAAGATACTGGGCGTTATATAAAATAATGATGGATTCCGCAAGCTTACATGTAGAAATCTATTTATTTTATAGTCTATCCCTCACATGTTCTTGGTAATCTGAATGATTTGCAACATGATCTAGATGGAGCTCAACTTTATATTAGCTATAAGCCCATGAGCAAGCCTTTGAGATAGTTTACTCATTTTTAAAATGGGTAATGTTCTGTAACATTTAAAACTATAAAGTAATTGCTTTATTAGCAAGCAGTCTCATAAAAGAAAAGTACTGTATGAAAACATATGATCTGAAAGTAATGAAATTCAACAGCAAAAATTAAATATCTAGTAATTAAATTTTCACTGGCGGTGACAATAAAATCTAAAAGTTATTTTCATTTCTAAAGTGTGCTTTGATACTTGTTAAGAAAATATCTTAAGATATATTTTTGTCTTGACCATGATATTACCATACAAAGTATTATTCAAATATGTTTTGTTCTTCATACTACAGAAGGAGATATACCGTGGTGGACAGAAATTTAACTAAAAGTAATGAAGGGTCATGTCTTTAAAAGACATATTGCTGTTGAAAAATATGGTCGAATCACACTGGTTGACTTTTTCTGTAAATGGGTTAAAATTTACACACCACTGGAGATCTGTTGAAGAGCATGTGGGTTAAACACACTGAATCTCCATCCCAAACACAGTAAGGCAGCTACAAGTCAAACATAATGACAGTGCTGATTAATTAGATACTCCTACCCCCAGTACTTCAGAGTGATTTATGGAGACACATCTCTAGCCTGATCCATTGTGCTGACTGGATTAATGGAGTGAGCTAGAAAAATTCACTGGCAACAGTATCTGGAAGCCTAGCAAACATTAACCCTTGGAGTTTTCTTATCTACCCTATTGACAGAATATTAATTATGACAAAACATACATGTCTCACCTAATTATCTTTTGATAGCTTGGTTTGTGTTTGATATATAAATATAGATGTATATATTTTATGTTGAATATTTGGATCTACTGAAATTTCTTGCATTAGAAAGAAATTGTACATAAACATTTAAAAGAACAGAATGAATTAGATTGTGTGTCCATTAGGGAAAGGACTCTATGTAAGCATACCTTTTTCCTCTTAACCATATGCTTAGAGACGTAGAAATTTGTTACAGAGTAAGGAGAACATAAAAATTCTTTTCAAACAAAAAACATTCCCATTACATTAAGAAGTTTTCAGTGTGTAGGTTGCCTGGTGGTAATGAATTATGGAATAAAGAGACATTCTGCTTGGCGTGGGGGGGGGGGCGGACATCACTGATATATAAGCAATTAAATTAGAAATATTTTGAAGCATGCCTAATTAGAAGTGAGCATATTATCACATAAATTGCTTTTGGTGTCTATAAATGAACTATTATATGTTATTTGAATTTCAAAATTAAAAAGTATTGTGGAGCTATTTCTGCACCATATTTAAAGCTACATACCATTGAAACTGAATCTTTCCTAAAATGTCTAGAACAATTATTAGATGTATCAATAAGTGCAGCTTTAATTATTTTTGTGGTATTGATCCATTCCAGTCACATTTTCTACACGCATTATGTTAAATATATGAAAATATAACTTTCATGTATTGTTTGTTGTGAATTTTCTTCAATCTAATGATGGTACAAAAGAAAGGAAATGCAAAATTGACTAAAACTAAGTTCATAAATTTTTATTGCCCAAGTCATCAAGAAATGGAAATTTAATATCAGGCTTTAACACCCATAGGTATACCATGAAACCAACATGTTAGATCAAAGGTGCTGTTTTGAATTTGGCAAGTTAGAGTTACTGACAGTTTGCAAGGATCTCATGTGAGCCAAAATTAAAGTTCTCATCTGGGAGCGATTTTGCTCCGAAAGGGGATGTTTTTCAATGTCTAGATATTGACATTGAACAATATTGATTGTTCAAAGTAAGAGAGTGCTCTTACTACTCGTGGGTAGAACTCAGCTGATTGATATCCTACAATGCACAAGATAGCCACTGTCAACAGAAGTATCCAGCCCCCAGGGTCAGTAAAGCTGGGGCTGAGAAAGCTGGCCCCAGCTAGAATACATTTAAATAATTTTATCCAAAGTTTTCAAAGAAAATTGCTAATGTTGAGAATTGCATCTCTGAATGAATGGTAAAGTGTGCTGATCAGCTATTACAAAAGGCGTTAGTGTCACTGAAAAATACAAGAGTACCCTGAAAATTGGAAAAATAAGCCTAAAACTATTAATACTCTCAAACGGTGTCATCCATAAAATATCCTCAAGATATTAGAAGGCCTTTAAAATAGAACACAGGCTCATCAGTGAGTTCATTAATTATGTTCCAGATACCAAACTTTTGAATGTGAATATCTTGGACTTCAAAGCTCATATATTACCTAAGAATATTATTGAATAGCAGAAGAAGAGTTTTTATGTTATTTAATAATACTAATGCAATGAACAGTATTTAAAGAAGAAATCAATCACTCTCATGCAAATATCACAAGTTAATGGAGTAAATGTCTCCACTGAACACATAACTGAAGATAAAATTGTGCATGAAGTCAAAAAGTTTCAGTTTTATTTTTCAATTAACTAAAACATATTCAAGACCAACATTCATCTCTTACATCATTCAAAAACTCTACTTCAAAGAAAATCGGCTCCAAAGAATGTGACTTCCTCTTTTAACCACTGCAAATAAACAATTTGAGAAGTTTCTATGACTCCTGTCTTCAAGCTTTTCAATTTCAACATTAGGATTTTATTATTAACAGTCTTTGCAAATGTTTTTTTCTAACTTGGAAAGGCTTTTTTTATGTTACAAATTTATTAAGATTTTTCCAAATTCAAATCTTGCTCCAGTGTAGTCAAATTTAGCCTTTCTCAGCATTTCCAGCTCACAAACCTCTTTTCCCCTTAAAATGGAATATTTAAAATTCCACTTAGAAATTTAAAATTCGTATCACTTACTTTGGTACTATATGCTATCCTGCCTCACATTTTTTTCCCCTAACCAATTATTTCCACTTGCTTTTAAATCTTTGCAGTTAGGTTATAAACACTCAGTCGGGTTATAAACACTATATTATGAATATCTCTTCTACGGATAAATGCTTAGTAAATCTTAGCAGAAGGAAAGAAGGGAGAGAGGGAGACCAGAAAGGAAAAAGGAAAAAGGAAAGGAAGAGGAGGAGCTCAGGAAGGAAGGAAGAAAAAGTCCTTTGTGTCACTCTTCCTGTGTTACTCAGGAATAAATATTTCCTGGGTCTTCTTTAAAGCAAAATCTCTTCGACTGGCTCCAGGTGTTGAAGTCCATCAATTACAATCTATCCATGTCCACCCTGATCATTTATGCCTAGACATAATAATATTTGAGGTTTCTCTAGGTTTTCTCATTCAAGATCAGCAATTCTAAACTCCCCCTTGCAAGTATAAACCCAGCTCCTGGAAAACTGCATTAGGAGGTGGGAGAGGATTCACTTCAAAAGCATAATATGTTTAACATAATTATTGATTAGGAAAAAAACTGTATTTTTCATAAAATAAAATATAGAAAGCAAAACTGGTGCAGTCAGGATAGGCTTCTTAAACCAGATATGGGCCAATGATTTTCCCTTCAATGTCTTCCCACTCCCTGGAAGACAAATTCTTAAATTCCACCGGGCATCTTTGCTACCTCTTTCATTTCATCTCTTTTTAGTTTCTAATTCAGACTTTGAGCTTGAGCCAAATCAAAATTTTTCCTCTTTTTCAAATGTACCATGTCATCTCTGATCAACTGCTATTTGTGCATAATTGTTAGCCTCAACCCGGTTCCCAAGCATCCTCATGGCCAACAGACAACATACAAGTGTGTACCCACTCATACACATGTGTGCTATTGTCTACCTCCTACTTCACTTCCTGCAAGAATCATTTTCTTGGCAAACTGCTCCCAGGTCTGGGGTCAGGTCTCTGGGTTCCCCTGAGGATCCTGCACTTCCTCCCACACTTCCTCTCTCCTGACACAAACCACACTGGAATGAGATTGAGTGCATGGCTCTATGTAAATTCTGGGAAGACCCTTTTTTTTCTCTCTTGCTATCCTGGTATTCCTAGTACCTAGTACCAAGTTAGGCAGATATATTTTTCAATAAATATTTGTTAAATTGAACTAAAATAAACTGAATTGGGTCGTATTGAATAATTTTAAGTTTAATATGTGGCTGGAGCTACTAAGAAATTTTTCATGTCGATCAAAAGGGGATTTGGTTTCTTGTTTTGCTTTGTTTTGTTTTAAAAGATGGATTAAACACCTATATGAAAATCTCCACAACTTCTCAATGCCTTTCTTTTGTAAAAGAATTCATTTTATGTTTCCCCTATGTCTTTTTACTTACAAGAATTAGCTGGAAACAGATGTCGGATGTCCAAAATTCCTATTGTTACTCAGTGATTATGCATCTTTCATAACTGAACTTTTAAAAAAATCTTCAGAAAAATTTTTTCTCTTTAATGATGGTCTCCTCTACTTCAAAAAAACCCCCCACTTTAAATTAATCTGTAATATATTCTGCATTTAATATGGTAGGACATTTTACTCTTCACTGTATTCCTTTATCAAAACTTCTTCTGCCAAAGCTTTCCTTTTTCTTTCTGAAAACTGAATGAACAAATGATCATTCACATAAATTTGAAAGATGCAGAAATATAAGTAAGAAATAGTGATCACACACATAATTCCAAGATCCAGAGATGACCTCTGATAACATCTTGTTGAATTTACTTTCCACTTATTTTCTGTGCATGCACTTCTAAATAGTTAAGATCAATCTGGGCAAATAGATCATATCCTGCATTTCAAAAACAATTTTATACCATAAACACTGCCCTTGCTGTTATGCCATTATCTTTGTTCACTTAATTTGAGATGACTGTATAATACTATTATGTGAGTATATCACAGTTTACTTCCCCATTTCCCTATTAGTGTCCATTTAGATTTCTCTGTACATTATAGTTGTTCCTGCTTTCAAGAAACAAAGGCTATAGAACCCCTTGTGCCAATGTGCTTGGGTGGATTTTTATTTCCTTCCTTGTTCATGTAACTTGCCATCCAGCAGTTGCCTCAGTACAACTATGCCATTTAATGAACTGTTCTAGAAGTGCACAAATCACATAATTGGGAATTTGGGGGAAAGAACCGTCTTTCTCTGCCTTATATATTGATGATAAATAAAGTCATGACTCAGGGAATGATAGCGAGTCATTTAATTTGCTTAAAGCACTTCCTCTCAGATTCAGTGGAAAGGCAGGCTTAAGCTCTCTGGCAGCTAAAGATGCAGCTCTTTATATTTAAGAGAGTAGGAGTGTTTTCTGCTCTGCCTGCCTGAAAATCGATCATACCAGAAGCATAAAAGAAAGGTATACTGATTGCATAGCAGTAAGTCAGTATGGTAATACCAAAAACAATGTTAAATTGATTAGGTTTCTGAATTCCAAAGGTGTGTAGATGCAAGACTAGGTGAATTACAGGACTTACAACTTGGTAAATTACAGGACTACCTATTAAAGTACATATACAATAAACTTTTCCAGGTGGATATGTTCTAGGCAAAAAATCAGCAACCTGTCTGTTAAGAAAAGTCATTTATGCCAACAATTTGCTTCTAAATTCTCAACTATGAAGGACTTTGATGATGAGATGCCTTGACACTATGTGCCCATGAAAAGATGAGACAAATAATTTCCATATTAAGGAAATCTCATGAGGAATTTTTATTCACTTTAGAGATACTGTATTTTCTCCTTTATAGAAAGAACCCAAGAAAGGGGTAAGAACTCCAACTTTACTCACACAGGAGCTAGAATTCAAGGACTCTATTCCTTTATTAAAGCAACAGAAGTAATAGGAAAAACCTTGGTCTTAGCTGTCAGCCTGGGAATTTGTCCCTTTCAAGGCATAAAGATGGGAAGGTCTCACACATGAGGGAAGAGGAAGAGGAAGAGAGAGACAGAGAGAGAGAAAGAGACAGAGAGAGAGAAATCTAAGTAGGAATTCAGGATGGAAGGAAGAAGCATGCTGGAGGAGAAGAACGACCACCAGCACTAGTCAGAATAATAGGTGCCCCAGAGGATGGCTCTGGTGTGCAGGACGGGGATTGTTGCAGACTGAGTGAGTGCTGACTGCAATTTCCGGAGCAGATGGCTAAACTGGCAGGTGGGTTTCTGAGAGGAAGCTCCTGGGCCTTTACCCACATTCTCCACGTACCTGGGTTCACAGATGGCAAATGAAAAAGATGAAGAAGTTTGTGTGTTTTATGTACTCTCATACATTATAGAGAGCAAAGTCCATCATCTTATATGGATAAATTTAATTCTCAACACTTGTATATATCACTTAACTTGGCTGATTTCACACTGAAAAAACAATTAGAAATTAGAATTTTCTGTATTGTTTGTATAGTTTATCCAGGTTTCTGAATGACATAATGTTCTAGCTTGAGTAGTTAAGAGAATGCAAACAAAATTTCCAAGGACAAAGAAATAAAATCCTATCTTGTCCTTAAATTCTCTACATTCACTAAAAGAATGGTTTGAACTGAAAATTAAAAAAAAAAAAAACTTTAGAAATTCAGAATTTTTTTCCTAACTACTACCAATTCTCATTAAATAAATTGTTGTCTATTTATTATTAAAGTATCATTATATAAAACATACTTTTCCATATACTTAAAATAGTTTTTGGTATCTAATATTATCTTATATCTTAAGTGTGTGCATGTTACATATAGATATGAAGAGAAATGCTATTATATGAAATACCATAATTTTACTTTAATCAAATAATAGCTATTGAATTTTTTTGAAGCATACTTTTAGAAATGTGTTTCTAAATAAAAATGCTCTCAAGGAGTTTATAGTCTGGTTTGGGGAGAGAGAACACATATAAAGGAACAAATCAAAAGCATGTTATGGAAAAGCAGAACAAGGGGAAATTAATATAGAGTAAAATAAGATTTTTCTAAAAAATGATGAGGAAACAGCATAGCTGAATTATCAGACTTGTGATAAGTAGATTTTCAGCAACAGCAAAAACTGTCATGTCTATCCTTCCTTAAGATAGAAATTCAGAGTTTATGGTACCAAACTGTGTAGATCAATATTTAGGTGTATTTTGAAATCTAAATAAGAACATTTTGAAGTGGTTCCACACTGCCGATATAACCCATGTCATTTATGTACCCTGAAATTCCTGTTACAAAGAGGAATATGTTATGCATTTGAATCCAAAGAGGTAATGTTTATCCCAGAAGTTCTTAATGGGGGTGACTTTGCTCCTCCATGGTAAGATCTTCAGATATTTTACCTTGTTACACTTTGGGGGTGATGGGTGGTGGGTATAACTAGCATTTCATAGCTGGAGGCCAAGGATGCTGCTGAACATCATATAATGCGCATAACCCTGCCCAATAGCAATTATCCAGCCCCAATACCAACAGCACCTAGGTTGAGAAGCCCTGGTTTTCCCTCATATATCTGCTAAATGCTCAAGGCAAAAGACTGTCCCCCAAATTAGAGCATCTATAATTCAAGACATTGGCTTGTTCTGCAATCACATGTACATTTTAGATGAAATTAAATCACTTTTAAAAAGTTTCCAATTTTTTTTTCATTTTAATCCTACTATTTGAGTTAGTTTTCAAAAACATCCTCAAAAATATACCTTTTACTCTGGTGAGGTGTCTCACAAGTAGGGTAAGGTGGTCTTTCATACCATACCATTACTTCCATTGTTCTCTTAAATTCCAACCATTTGTTTTCTCCTCTACTCTCCTTTCTATTCATTCAAATATTTTATACCCTCTGATAGTTGGGTAAAATACCTTTTCTAAAAATAACCCCCAAATTTAACTTTTGTTAAATTTTGTCTCTACCACATACTTTAGCATTTAATCATTTCTCATTGTCTTGCTTTGTTTTATGTCTTGCTTTTTATCTAGACTATATGCTTTTGAAAATAAGAACAAGGCATCATTCCTTTCTTTTTTTAAAGATTTTATTATTTATTTGACAGAGAGAAACACAGCCAGAGAGGGAACACAAGCAGGGGGAGTGAGAGAGGGAGAAGCAGGCTTCCCGATGAGCAGGAAGCCCGATGTGGGGCTCGATCCCGGGGCTCCGGGATCATGACCTGAGCCGAAGGCAGTTGCTTAACCAACTGAGCCACCCAGGCACCCCAACAAGCCATCATTCTTAAGCTATATTATTCTCTTGGTATTTGATATCAATATATGCAATATACAGACTAGCATATAAAGACCAATACATACACACATATAGACCAGCATATACAGTAAACATTCATTAAATTCTCATTATTTGTTCATTCATTTCTTTAGACCGATAGGAAAACAAAAGGTGAAGAAAGGTGAGAAGGAAAAGCATAAAACCAAGAGAAGAATAGGCCTTACAAGAAGTTTAATACATTTTTTCCAGTCATCTTTTGCGCATGTGAATTGCAATCTAATTACCTGTCTCCATCTGTACTTATGGAGGTTTAAATAAGTTACTGCTTTCTCATAAATATGACCTTAATAAGAAGCCAGCATTTTCTATATACTCACTAGAACGAGCAAACTCTATTCTAACCCTGGATGGTAGTGGCCACCCTTGGGCTCTGGAGACAGAATCCCTATGTTTGAATCCTGGATTAGCCACTTATCAACTGTGACATTAGGGAAATCATTTAACTGTTCTAACTTGGAATGCTTCCTCTAGTCTATGAGACTATTAAGGGTGCCCAGTTCAGATGGTTGTTATGATGACTGAATGAGATAACGGATGTGAATGGCTTAGACCAGTGCCAGGCCAAGAACAAGGGCTCAGTAAATGCTAGATAGCCTCATTACTAAAAACATAACTTAATCCTGTGATCCCTCAAGATCTTATCTGTTAACATGACCTTAGATCTAAGATCTTCAAATTATCTCAGCATTTCAAACATGTGTTATAATGTCTCTTAAAATGAGATTATTTTCTTTCCTGATTACTCAAGAAGTAACAATTTACAGTTTATCATGCTTCACCTTGGGCAGGTTCATATCATTCTCAAATGTATTTTACATTTTTAAATCCATCTAACCTAAAAATCTAAAAGAAAGAATAAAAATGTTCTTAATCTCGCATACTATAAATCTGCTTTTGTGTGTTCGTAAACACTGGGTTCATGGTGAAATAAATTAGCGCTGTAAAGTACACATATGTCAACAATTACTGAGTGCAGTAATTTAAGGCCTGATTTGCTAAACTTTCCTTTGGCCAATAAGCACTCTTGCACAAGAAATGTGATTTAGGGAGGAAAAGGACTGAAATATAAATATTGCACTGACTCCATCTTTCATATTTCTAAGTGCTATAACTTTCAGAGTACCATTTCCTATACTTATGGCATACCCAATTAGCTCCCTCCCACCAACATTTATTTATGTCATCATTTTCCCTGGATTAGTTCTGATTTATAAATAAGCATGCCTGTTGAAAGCAAAGTAGAAGTGTGATTTAACCTAAGGTAAGAAAAATGTATAGGTTTAGTTCATCAAAACTTCTAATAAGCATTGGTGAAAAAAAGTCACCTACACAATAAATGGCAAAGTGTTTAAACTTTACCTGCTTGATTTAGAAGGGTTATTAATTTAGAATCCATTCTTCTGTTTTTAAATGTAGAACTTTAATTGACAAATAGTGACTTCCAGTGGTGTAACACAAAACTTCTCAGTATGGCTGGAATATCTGACTTCCTAATATCTCACCTGGATTACATTTTTTAATTTATGGAAATCATTTTAAAAATATTACTCCAAGAGAAGTATAACTCTAAGAAGTTTATATGTTAAATATAAATAGCACATGTGCAATCCTGCCTATTCTACAAGGGAGGAGGACATCACTATATTATTCTAGATTAAAAGGCACTTGAAATAAGCAATAAACTTCTAAGTCAGCAACTTAGATCACTGATCCCTTATAGATACCCCTTTTTCCTAACTACAAAAGAAACACAAGAATAAATATACAACAACAGCAACAAACACCCAGAAAATAAAATGGTTGGACTGTGTGGAATTTATTGTTACAGTTCTTTACTAACAAAAGAATTGGAAAATCTAACTTAGTACTCTAACCAGATCAGCAAATACATATTAATTCAAGTCTGCTATTAATAAATCATAGCAGTGGCCTCTTTACTTGTAGTCTTCTCTTACCTCTGGTTTATGCAGTATATTTCTTGAGACTATTTTCCTGGGAAATGCTGATTTCATTCATTCTTTCTTCTGCTCTAAATATTCATAGTTTATTTTCTGTGCAATCTTGAAAAAATTACCTTTTTTGATTCTATTTATTCATCAGCAAAATTTTCTTTCTCTTTTTTAAATATTTCATTTATTTATTTGACACAGAGAGAGAAATCACAAGTAGGCAGAGAGGCAGGTAGAGGGAAAGAAGAGGAAGCAGGATCCCCGCCAAGCAGAGAGCCGGATGCGGGCCTGGATCCCAGGACCCAGAGATCATGACCTGAGCAGAAAGACATACCAGGCTTTAACCCACTGAGCCACCCAGGCGCCCATCAGCAAAATCTCTTATCAAGGTTTAATGAGATAATGTATGTGAACATAAAAGAAGCTAAGGAAGGGTGCCTGGGTTGCTCAGTCAGTTAAGTGACTAACTCTTGGTTTCACTTCACATCATGATCTCAAGGTAATGAGATCAAGCTCCACCTCAAGCTCCAGTGCTCAGTGCAGAGTCTGCTTGTCCCCTTCCCTTTGCCACTCCCCCTCTCAAAAGCTCTCTCTCCCTCTCTCTCAAATTTTAAATAAATACAATCTTTTTAAAAAATTTTAAAAAAAGATTTGCTCCATCTCCCTCAACTTCTCCTCCCTCAAAAAAAAAAAAAAAAAAGCTAAGTAAATGTAAGCTTTATGTAAATCTGAAATATATCTGTTTTAAAGAGAAGGATATTACCCTGGTTAATTAAAAATTCAATTAGGCAGAAATCCAATAGAATTAATGAAATGTGTTAAGTTGCATTATAATGATCTCTTATAGGTTTCTTTTTCCCATTTTCCTAACTCCCATGATCTTGATATACTATTTGCAGATTAATTTTCTAAAATAATGTCTCTACATGGGTCAATCTTCTGTATAAAAACCCCCTGTGGTTTTAAATTGCTTAAGAAATGAAGACAAACTCTTATCAGTTGTATTCAAGGCCCTTTATGATATACCTAACTCCATTTTCTACTTCCTCTTGATAGAAT
This sequence comes from Spilogale gracilis, assembly GCA_004023965.1. NCBI lineage: Eukaryota > Metazoa > Chordata > Mammalia > Carnivora > Mephitidae > Spilogale > Spilogale gracilis. The sequence continues at coordinate 42,214 of PITA01000173.1, forward strand.
CCAGTACTTGGAGCCAACTAGGACCACAGGCTACACTTAAATATTCAGTATTTTCTTGCCTTTGCTTATATTCCTCCCTCACTGCCATTTGGACCTGTGGAAATTGTACTGAAACAATTTCTTTTTTTCTTTTTTTTTAAAAGATTTTATTTATTTATTTGACAGAGAGAAACCCAGCTAGAGAGGGGGCGCAAGCAGAGGGACTGAGAGAGGGAGAAGCAGGCTTCCCACCGAGCAGGAATCCTGACGTGGTACTCGATCCTGGGTGTCCAGGATCATGACCTGAGCCAAAAGCAGTCGCTTAACCAACTGAGCCACCCAGGCGCCCTGAAACAATTTCTTAATAACTGTTTGATGAATTGAATGAAAATTAATGAACTATAATTTGCTCTCTACATCTATGAGATGATCTGTTATATTCTTAAAGATTTACAATCAATTGACTCTGAATGAAAATAAAAACAATCTTAGTATTAAAAAAAATTCAGAATTTACTTTGGGGGTAATTGACTGACCATTTAACTTTTCAGCCAGTTGAGACTTTATCAAAAAGACATACCAGTTACTAATGTGTCACCTCACACTTCTGTAGAACTGCTTTGGAGTCCACTTACTGCTACTAATATATATAAAATATGGAAATTGTGTAGCACCTTTTCTCTAAGACTTAGAACACTAGAGGTAAATAACATACATTCATCTGAGCAAGCTAATAATTTTATTAAAGCCACTTGCAAATACATTTCTTTCCAAATTTGGATGCTAAAATGAATATGGATAGATGATCAATTGACTGATAGATAGATAGATAGATAGATAGATAGATGATAGATAGATAGATAGATAGATAGATAGATAGATGTGAAATCCAAAATGAGATTAAGAAAATCAAGAAGCAAGAGGTCTGGTGTGAAGGTCATGTGTAAGCAGTCACATTGCTCTGCTCTGACATGATTTGTTCATAAATACTGCAAATTGAAAGTTGAGCTTAAACTGAAAATTAATCTGAAAATGCTGCTTTTAAAATCTACAGACAAAAATTCTAGCATGTTCAATGCATACTAGAGGTGCAAGATAGTTGGATCACATTTAATAACTGTTATTTAGCTTAAATCTATTCAACTCCCTTTTATGGCCTGATTTGCTCCTTGGCAAGTCTTTTATACACGTAAGTCTGGGTATGTTGGGAAGGGAACAACTGAGGGCATGAACAGCTACTTAGCATTCTGGACAATGGTGACTTAATTATTTTACTCTTACATTTAGCTCAAAATTATAGAGGTGCCTGGGGGGCTCAGTCAGTTAAATGTTGGTCTCTTGATTTTGGCTCAAGTCATGATCTCAGGGTTGTGAGATCAAGCCTGGTGTCAGGCTCCACAGTGGACATGGAGCCTGTTTAAGATTTTCTCTCCCTCTGCCCTCCCTCCTCATCCCCTCTTCTTCTCTAAAAGAAAAGATATACATATGTGGGTATGCATATAAATATATGCATATATGTATGTGCGATATGTGTGTATATATATGTATATATATGGAAGAAGAGAAAGTCAAGTATCACATGGTTTCACTTACTTGCGGTGCATGAGGGGTAACCTGGAGGACAGTGGGAGAAGGAAAGTAAATGGGAACTAGGGTAATCCAGGGAGAGAAAAGAAACAACAGAGACTTTGGACACAGAAACAAACTGAGGGACTTGGAGGGAGGGGGGTAGAGGGATGGGAGAGCCTGGTGGTGGGTACTGGGGACACATAAAGCATGGAGCACTGGGTGTGGGGAATGGGGAATGAATCTTGGAACACTGGAAAAAAAATTTAAGTAACAATAAATAAATAAATATATATATATATATATATATATATATATATATATATATATATAAATCTCAAAGTCTACCTCTTCTGTTTTTCTTTTTTACAAGGACTGGATTTATTAATCTAACCCTTACCAAGTGCCAGGCATAATGCTAAGGACTGGGGATAAAAATGAATACTAAGGAGGGCGCACCTGGATGGCTTAGTCCATTAAGTGACTGAATGACCCTTGATTTCCAGATCATGATCCAGGGTTGTAAGATCAAGTTCCACCTTGGGCTCTGCACTCAGCAGGGAGTCTACTTCCCCTTCCCTCTGCCCATCTCCCTGCTTCTGCACTCTTTTTCTGTCTCAAATAAATAAATAAATCTTTTTTAAAAAAATGAATAATGAGACAAAATCTTTACCTAAAAAAGCTAATGGTCAACTGAAAAGGAAAACACTAAGTTTAATATTTAGAGGGTAGTTGTCTCAGGAAATCCTCAATCGGGATAGCAATACCACTGAAATTTAGAGGATACAGATAGGGAAACGCGTTAGAGGAAAATATGAAGAACCTGGGTCCTGGAAACATTTTAACAAAGATCTATGAACCTGCATTGCAATTTTTAACTTTTTCTCAAATGCAGAATCTGGCAAGCTAAGTGAATACAATCTTGAGACTCCTACTTTTGACTTTCTGTTTACAAATGATTAGAACAATAAGATTGAAATTGTCTCTATTCCCAACTCCCATTCTTGGTGAGTCATCGACACAAAAGCATCAGGTCTGAATTTCAGAAGTATTATTTTCCTCATCTTGACATACTAACAAAGCTGGTTATTTAACACAGTTTTAAGTTTTCAGTGGTACCTTAAAATTTTGCGCTTATTTTCTTATTGAGGGTTATCTTTTGTCAAAAATCTTTCTAATAAAATAATACGGGTTGAAAAGGATCGTGATTTCCATGATATTTAAGGGCATACAGAGAGAGGAAACCTCATTTGTTATTTTACGTACTTCTGTATTTTTATAATGATTGTATAAAATTTTGTGATTAAAAATAAATTAGCAAGTGGACATAATGGGAAGGGGGATGAACACTCAGAAGCACTGAACGAGCTGACTCCTCTCATCTAGAGCACAATAACTATGATAGCCTGGCAAACATGAAGATCCAATATGAACTTATAGTTAAACAATAGATAGTATGGCAGAAATGATTGACTAAAGTGTACAAAACCAATTAAGAAAATTCTCACCAGAATAACCAAATGGTTGGCTACATTTAATTACATTTTCTCATACTTGAATATACATACATATTTTATGAGCTGCTATTTAAATGTTTAAATAGTTATGGGAAAACATGGGAACATATTCAGAATATTTGTGTATATAATGTTAACTATGTGCCCATTTTCCATCATCTTCAGACTCACATTAGGTCATTGTACCTAAATACATAATATGGTCATTGCCTATTCATAATATAAAATGAGTCTATAAGAATTTAATGTTGGTAATTCTTCTTTGTAAATTACATTATATAAATTTGATACAATTAAAAGCATTTTAAATTGGTACTGAAAAATAAAATAGATTATCCACAACATGTTTATTATTATTTAGAGAAGAAAAAACTGAAGTGGTGCAAGTTCTGCATTTTCCTTATCCCCTCAAAACTTGCCCATCTGTCTATGGTAGAACTTGGTTAAATGTTAAAGTTGAAGGTCAAGGTCCAAAAAGGTGAAAGGTGTGGTTAGGAGTTGTCTCCCTTCCTAATTGGCTCTATGTTTGTCTTCCAAAGAAAAGCTGCCCCTCTAAAACTGCTGTACATATAATTAAATAATCATTGGGTAGCTACAACAGAGAGAATGAGCTGTGGGAAGGGGCAGAAGGAGAAAGAGAAGCAGACTCTCTACTCAGCAGGTAGCATGATGTGGGACTTGATTATGACCCTGGATCATGACTTGAGCCAAAGGCAGACACTTAACTGCTTGAGCCACTCAAGAGCTCTTTGTTGTTCTTTTTTAAAAGGCATTTTAAAGTACAATATTTATGCAAATAACACAATAGAGAAAAATACATACTTCCTAGGAGAATGGCTTGATTAATTTGTAAAAAGTAAAGGTCCCAGAGAAAACACTCACAGTAGAAATAAACACTAACAGCATTATCTACCCAAAGAAAACCATTTTATTGATTTCTATCATTTTAGATTAATTTTATTTGAACTTTATCTGATTATAATTATATAGCATATACCTTTGGTTTCTAGCTTCTTTTGCTAAAAATTGTGTTTGTGAGATTTGTGTTTGTGAGATTTACCTGTATTACTTTATGTAATGATAGTTCATTCATTTCTGTTGCTTTATGGTATTTCACTATCCTAAAATTTATCCATTTTGGTGTTGAGGGATATTTCCTTTTTTGGTTTATAAGTGAATGAATAATGCTGCTATGAAAAATTTTTAACTGTCTTTGGTACATATACACATGTATTCTTATGGGGGATATACTTAGGAATAGAATTTTTGGGTCAGAGTATTTGTCTTAGTTTTAAATAAAGAGTTAAATTGGTTTTACCAATTAATAATTCTATCAGCACTGTATGAGAATTCCAGTTGTTCTTATGTTTTGCTGGTACCTAGCATTGTTAATTGGGCAAAGAAAACATTTACATGTCAGTTTAATGGTATTAAACTGGTTTTAATTTTAATTCCCTCGATTATTAATGACATTGAGCACTTATCCATATATTTTTACAGGCCATTTGAATACCCACTTTCATAAGTGCCCATTCAAGTCATTTGCTTATTGAGGGTGGGAGAAAGTTTATTCTGTGTTTTGATTATTGATTGGAAGAATTATTTTATATATTCTAGACTCAGGACTTTTATTACATATACATATTACAAATATCGTCTCTCACTCTGGCTTGTCTTTGTACCCATAATGGTATCCTGGAATGAAAAGTAGTTTTTGATCTTAAGGAAGTCTAATAACTGATTTTTCTTTTATATTTAAAGTTTTCTATCCTATTTGCTATCTATAATGTAATGAAGTTATTCTACTATTTAAGTTTTTGGAGGCTTTATTCTTTTACATTTCATTTTAGTTCTATAAACCACCCAGAATGTGTGTGTGTGTGTGTGTGTGTGTGTGTGTGTGTGTGTGTGTGTGTGGTGTGAGCTAGGAGTTCAGATTTAATTTTTTTCCACTTAATGTCAAAAGCTTCTTTTATTGAAAAGTCCACCCTTCCTTTGTGGAACTTTTTGCCTTACATCATTTAACAATCTATATTAGTCAGTCTGTTTCTGGACTCCATTCAGTTCCATAGATCTAATTGTTCATATTGGAACCAATTCCATGCTGTCTTCATCTCTGAGTTTAGAGTAAGTTTTGTTTTTGTTTTTTTTTGAAAGAGAGAGAGAAAGAGAGAGAGAGGATAGAGAGAGAGAGAGAGAGAGCTGGGGTGGGGAAAGAGGGAAAGAGAGAATCTTAAGCAGGCTCCACATCCAGCATGGAGCCTCACATGGGGCTTGAACTCAAGACCCTGAAATCATGATTTGAGCTGAAAGCAAGAGTTAGACATTTAACAGACTGAAGTATCCAGGTGTCCCTAGAGTAGGTCTTAATATCTAGTAGAGTATGTGTTTATATCTGCTAATTTGTTTTTTTTCAAGATAGTCTTAGCTTTTGTAGCCTTTACATTTACATATAGGTTTTGAACTCACCTTGTCAATTTTCACTAGAAGAACTTGCCAAAAATTCAAACATGACTGTATGTTATCTGTAGATTTTATCTATAGAGTATTAACTGTAGACCATGACTGTAGATTATTTTTCACTTTCTAAATATGCAATTATATTAACTACAAATAATGATCATTTCATATCTTCCTTTTTATCACTATATATATGTATATATATATATTATATTTATTTTCTCTATCCTATTGCACTAGCTAGGACTGTTAGGATACAGCTGAATAGAAGTTGTGATGTCAGTCTTCTTGTCTTGTCCCTATGTGCTGAGGGAAGGCTTTCACTCATTTGTCATTAAATATGAGGTCTGCTACATACTATACAATTTAATAGATTATGAGCATTTTTTGTATCCTAAATTGCTTATATTTTCTTTCATAAATGGGTACTGAATTTTATCAAATGGTATTCCTACATCTATTGAGTTATATATTTTTTCTCTTATGTTAATGGATTGAATTAGGTTAATGGACCTTTTAATATAAAACCACGCCTGGATTTTGGAACAAATTCTATTTTACCATTTCTTTATATCCTTTTAAATATCTTGTTTAATATAATATGTTAATATTTTATTTATAATTTGTATCTGTGTTCATGACAGTTACTGACCTAAAATTATTCCTTATTTTAATATCTTCTCAGATATAGTTATAAAGGTTGTGCCAACTTATAAAAATTAGTTGGGAAGTATTTCCTCTTTTTCTATTATTTGGAACAGTTTTGTTTGTGTTTTGTTATTTCATTCTCATATGTTCTCTGAAAAAACTGGTTATATTAGTATTAAATCTTTAGTACATATTTGTAAGAATTCACCTGGGAATTCTAGGTGAGATTTCTCTATGATAAATTCTTAGTGTCTCTGATAAATACTGGATTATTTGGATTGTCTACTTATTTTTTGTTGTTTTTACCAAGGGTAAGGTGTTATTTTTTTCTAGAAATTTTCTCATTTCATTTAAAAGTTTAAAGTTATTTGCCTAAATGCTTTCTTTTACCTATTATCATCTGGAGGATCTGTAAGATGTCCATTTTTTTCTTTCCTGATATTAATAATTTGTATGCATGTCTAAACCCAATTTTACCTGCATGCTCTAAAATTCTGTATGTGATATTTTCATTATAACTCAGCCCAAAATATTTTATAAAATTGATTGAGTTTTCTTCTTTGTTGTACAGAAAACTCATAACTGTATTGCTTAAGTTCTAAATATTTGAACATTTTATGAGTTATCTTTAGATAATAATTTCTAGTTTAACTCCTCTGTAGTCTGAGAAAGTAACTTGCAGGGTTTTTAATCCTTTGGTACCTGTTGTGATTTGCCTTATCATCTAGGATGTCAATTTTGGTTATTGTTTTATCTACCTTAAAAAGATGAATATATGTTTATTCCTTTTAATTCTCTTTATTGTATTTTCTGAACATCTGAGACCCAATCTCTGATTATTTTCCTCTATCTGAAGAACTCCCCTTAGTTTTTTTTGTTTGTTTGGTTTTTTTTTTTTTTTTTAGTGTGAGTCTGCTGGTAATGTATTACTTGAGTTTCCCTCCCCCTCAAATATCTTTATTTCACTTTAGTTTTGAGACATTTTTGCTGGACTTAAAGTCCTAGCAGGCAGGGGTTTTTTGTTTGTTTTGTTTTGTTTGTACATTTTCTTTCAGCAACTTGAAATATCATTTTATTATTTTCTGGCTTCATCATTTCTGATGAGAAGCCAGCTGTCAATCTTTTGATCATTGGAAAGTAGTTTGGGGTGTGTGTGTGTGCGTGTGTGTCTGTCTGTCTCTCTGTCTCTGCCTCTAAGATTTCTCTTAGATTTTAAGGTCTAGCAGATTGCTATGTCCCATGAATTACCTGCTCTAACTGTCACATTAGATTTCTATTTCCTGCCTTTGACTGCAGATTTTCTTGAATAAGTGATCTCATGACTTTGTTTATCCTGGAAATTTCTGCCTCATTCTCTTCTTTCCCCCCCCCCCACCTCATTTTAGGTCTCCAACTATTTGTACATTATAATTTTTCATCTGGTTTCACATATGTTTTATGCTCTTTTGTATATTTTCATCATTTTTTTCTCTCTAGCTTCATCCTGTATGATTTTACCTGATCTGTCTTTATGTTTACTAAGCCTCTCTTCTGTTCTATCTAATTTTCTGTTATACCTATCTATTTACTTCTTCATTTTAGATATTGTTTTCTCAGATATCTAGAATAGAATTTCTTTTTATGCTTTTTTAAGATTTTTCTTTTTTGCACCTATTCTTTTAAATACATTAATCATAGCTATTTTAAAACCATTCCTGATAACTTCAAATATCTGGCTTATAAATTCTTTTGATTTTTTTCACTGGGTTTTGGATTACATCATCCTCTTACAATGAGTGGGTTATGTCCATTTTTTTCACAATGGCAATCGATGTCAATAAACATCTTGAAACATGTCTTCTTGTGCCCATAAACAATAATTAAGAATGAGCATAAGTACAGTAGAATTGCTAGATAAAAATATCAGAAACATTATAACTTTTCTTGAAACTGACCAATTATTTTCCACAGAGATTATACCAATTCACTTTTCCACCAAGCGTATAATATTTCCCATTTTTTCCATAATCTCAGCAACATTCGCTCTTGTCAGGCTGCTAAATTTTCTAATCTGTGTGGTATATTTTATTATGATTTTCCCCATTTCTGATACATTCTTAATAATTATTATGTTTCTAAATATTATGTTTCTGTCTCAAAACTGTCCAGATATATTCTCTTTGGCTAACATGCAACTAAATGGATAATAATCACTAAAACAATCATTATATATTTTTATGTTATATGGATTTTATTAAATTTGCTCTTTTTGTCTTATTATGAATTATATTTTCCCCCCATTTACTAAGGTGAATCAATGGCTCAAAATTGGTTTATTGGAAGGCAAAGTAGCACTGAGAATGACAACAAAAATGCCATTCAAAGCTAATTTTGAAAATACAAATACAGAGCAGACTCATCCTATGAATTTGGACTATGATGGAGTAAATAAATCCAAAATGTAAGGACTTAGAAAAAGAAAAAAAGTCCTAATAGGAATCATGACCTTCTGAACACTGGATTCCAGTAAGGTAGTCATTCCATTTTCCCATTTTCTCCATTACCTTGTCTGATAAGATAAGGCATCAGGATTTTTGAACAGTGATGTAAATAAATTGTCAAGAATTTGACTTTTTTTTCTAATATTCTTTATTCGACATTCACTTTTCTCTACCAGATACTGATGTGGTGATGCTATGTAAGTATTTGCCATTATCAATATTTTATAGATACAATTACCACTACCATGATGAAGTGAAGAGTAAGCAATGGTTTTAAATCTACTCTTTGTCTTCTTGAGTAATTATGTCCCATGAATTACCTGCTCTAATCTACAAAATGATTAAACTATTTTGATGCAAGTAAAAAGAAATGTACTTCACACATTTTTTTCATATGCATCTTTCCAAGTTTACACATATAGAAAGAAATTGGTTTATTATGAAACTGCTTCATCTCAATTTATTCCAAGGATTCAAACAGGATATGAAGCAGAAAAAAAGATGATGCAATGTTATTTTAAATTTGAGATTATTTGAAATGATTTGCCTTGTACTGGGAAGTCTTTAACTATCCGTAACAAGTGCACAGTCATCTTCCCCTCCTTCCGAGCCAGTGCTGAGTAATGTCTAAAGATTTTTCAGAAGGCATGTAGTGTTTACATACTGAAATCTACTTCTTATTTTCATGTTTCCTGATTATACTCCATGTGTTCATTGGCCTTCTTTTCAAGTGTATTTGTTTGTGTTGGGCAAGAAGCCAGTGGTATTAGTTCGTGGAAACCAGGTAGCTGTCAGAAGGACTGTGGCAGCATGTCTAATTTTGTTATATTAAACCTGTCACAAAGCGTTAAGTAAGAGATTATAAGAAGTATGCATAAAGCACATGGTTTATAACTTCATAACCTTGTAGTGTTGGGAACAAGCTAAAACCTCTCTCTTTTATCTTCTTTTCCATTTGGTTTCACCAATCTCTTTAAACCACTACTAGAAGAATGGGTGAAACTATAAAAATTTTTCATGGCCACAAGAAAGCTCATTCCCAAGTAATAGCCATACCTACAGTTAGTCAGAAATACTTGAGAAGCTAACGAGGATTTTCTTTTCAATCCACACAAATATCTATTTTGTATGCCATGAAAGTATGATGAATCCTTATAATTGCTGATGTCCAAATATATTTTTAATTTCTTAGAAATCATATTCTTTTTATAGCTAGCATTTTCTGTTGCAGAAACTGAAGGTTATCCCAACAGTTTTTTGTTTGTTTGCTTGTTGTTGTTGTTTTGTGTGTGTGTGTGTGTGTGTTTTGTTTTGTTTTTAGAACAGGTGCTTAGAACTAAGTAGTACTTGCTAATTGTTTTTCTAAATGAGCATAGGTGGATTTAAATGTTATGGTGCCTGAAGCTTGTACCATTGCGATGACACTACTGAAAAAACAGAAAAATAATTTACTAATTCAAATAAGATACAAGAGTGAGTATGTGATTAGAGTGTGAAATAAATCACAAGTGACAAAGTCTAAAAAGCTTAAAACACCACTAGGATCACAAAAACAGCATACTATTTTTGAAGTAGCTATCTCACATATCCTTTGTCATGTACTTCAGTACTTACTATGTTACATGCTCTCTACCATGAACTTAGAATGGCTAAGGCTCACCCTGTTTCTGCCAATCTTTTCAGAGGCTCTTTTCACCCTTGAAAGACTAATAGAGAATAGGCACAAGAATATCTATAAAATAAAAGTGGTCTAAGAAATGAATTAAAATTTTAAAAAGATGATTCTTCTTGTCCTCCTATCTTATAAATTCAGAGGTTCATCAAGGCACAAAGAATAACCAAGACAACCAAAGCATTTTTGAATTGGATTAATATATGACATTATCTATGATATGAGGAAGACTTTTTCCGCTCTGGGAAAACAAAAGCTAATGAAGACGTATTATAGAAGCCATTTAAGGTAATTTAACGTCTGAAGAAAAAAAGATACAAAAGGGAAAAAAGGTTGCACGACCCCCTTTTCAATAATGTGTTTGCTCTTTAAAACTATGAGTGGGGACAGAGCCTCCATCCTCTGCACAAGAATCCTAAAAGCAAATGTCAGATATCATGATATAGGCTTTATCCAGAAGGCAGATACTGAAACAGAATGTTCAACTGTGGAAGAGTAGTTAAAATGTGGTCAGGTCAGTTGGAATGCAAGTAGGGGAAATTCACTGTAGCTTGCCTGATGGTCAATAGGGAGAGGATCAAAGTCAGAAATGGACCAAGGTCAGGTTTAATAAAAACAAAAGAGGCAAAGAAGCAGTGAAGCATAGAAGGGGATGTAGAACCATGTAATCCTAAAGGCAGAGAGGTCTGTGCTGGCAGCTATGTATCTTTTAGCAAGTTAGCACTTCTGGAGTGGTTCTAACTGGACTGGAGTCAGGAAGTTTCAGTCCCAGAACTGTAGAAGTTGCATGACCTTTAGTTCACCAACATTTGTAAGCAATCCTTCCTCTTTGGGGTAGCTCGAGAATCTTTAAAGTCCAAAATGATATGAATATTTCCAGTATTTCAGTCCATTACTGTTGAAGTCATTCTATTTTATCTCCCCTCCCAAGCTAAAGCACAGGACTTGATCCATGTTCCCTTTCTTTACTGGGTCACTATTTGCTCCCAGTTCCCCAGGATTGCAAGGATTCCTCAGATGCAGGACTTTGAGTTTCGAAATTAGAACTGTCTCATCAAACCAAGATGAGTTGATAACCTCAGTTGTGGCCAGGTAGTTTTGCAACTCAGCTCTACTTTCACAATAGAGTGCTGACAGGGGCTACCTCATGCTCTCAATGCTAAACTTACAATCCAGTGGACCTTTAGTTACAGTTTGTCCTTAGAAGATATTAATTTAATAAATGTGCTGGAATTTATTTTCACATTTACATTTGTAATGTCTATCAAAGTCCTAGGTTGATAACAAAAATATATTTTTTATGAAAGAAAATTTTGGGATGCTAATATTGAGATTTTTGTTTTTATTTCATAATTGTATTCCCTGTGTCTGTGTGTTTAAATTATAATGCTCTGAATAGGGCAGGACGAAATTTATTACTAGATACTCAGACACCATGGAACAAAAATTCTCATTCTGATAACTAGTCAATTTTCTTGGAGTGGCACTTCCATGGAAATTGAGCCATCGAGCTGCTGAGAAAAAAACATTTTCTGAGCTCTAAAGCAAAGTAGATCTTATGAAACCCATAAATTAACATTTGGAATAAGATTAATGCATCATAATCTCACTCCATTTTACAAATTCAACCCTCCATTTCATGTACAGCCAAACTGAAATAACGAAGAACGTCAAAAAAGCCCATCTCACCTTAGAAATGCTAAGCCGACGGTATTATTTTACACCAGCATTTACAGCTCTATGTGTGTGATGCAGGGTGGGAGAACTGGAAGATGTATGGATGTCAACTTGGTCTTCTTATAGAGAAGCAAATTATGTATTTTGAATCTACTTGGATATGTGCAAATGATGGGGCTCAGCATTTTGGGGATCTTAGCATTTCAAAAGTGAACACTTTGTGTTAAGATTTCATTGAGTGGTTCTCTTATATTTCTTTGTCAATCATGTTTATACTTAGGAAAAAATACAGTCCTGCACAGTAAAATCTGCTGAAGTATTTCTTAGAGAATATGAGTTGTAAAGTTTTCATGAAATATTGACTGTGATAATCCACAACTCAGGAAATGATGTATAGAAGCTATGGAGATTAAGATTCATCATTTTGTTGATTCCCAGGTTCTCAGCATAATACCTGGGAGGAGCATTGAGATGGACAATGGAGGACCTGACTACTACTCTATTCATATTGAATGAGAGTTTACTCCATTTGAGACATTGTACTAAATGCTTTAATAATTACTATTTTATCTAATTCCCAGAACAAAAATTCTCATTCTGATAACTAGTATTATCTCATTCTGATAACTAGATAACTCTATTAAGTGGTATTTCCCCATTTACAAAAGAGAACTTGGAGAGTTAAAGAGTTTAAACACAGTGGTCAAGCCAGGATTCAATCTCAAGCCATGCAGTACAGTATTTTCTCTGGACATGAATCCCTGATTGCCTCCTGTGGGGCTACATGTTTGCTAGCCTACCCATCTCATGCTATATGAACATGACATTCACTAACCTTACCAAGTTTGATAGAGATCATTTTAAATGGTGAATACATTTAATAGAAACTTTAAAGGGCATTACAATGATTGGTTTGGAAAACAATATAGTTTTTATCAGGATGAGTGAAAAAAAGCTGGCTACAAAAGTATATTTATACTGTGATTAAAATTTAGTGAAATAACATATTTATATGAATGGAAATCAGTCATATAAAATACCAATATTGTAACACTATCATTTTAGAGTGTTAGAATTATAAATGCCTTTTCTGAAATTTCCATAATATGATATTATTTTAGTGATGAAAAATTTAATAAATTTCCAGAATTAAAAAAATGAAGGAACACCCTAGAAACATTAAATGTAATGATTATTACAAAGTCCTATTAGAAATTTTAGAAATTAAGCCTATAGTAAAGTATTTAATTTCTGAAATGAAGTCTATTTCAAGTACCAGGTGAACTATAGAATTGTGTGTTTAAGTCAAGAAATTAAAAAAAAATTATCATTAATTCCCTTCAGTATCATCAGTGATGAATACTTAATTTGGTGTGTGAACCATTCACACATGAAAAAGTAGGTCCTCTGTAAAGATTAATGGTTGAGTGACTTACCATATAACACATTTACGTTCTTTTCTAAAACATTCATCTATCACCTGTCTTCTTTGAACTGGTCAGAACCCAGAGAGTTATTGTATCTGTGTGAGATTATTATTTTCTCTCAGAAAAAAAAATCAATTGTGTGTGTTTACTAGTTCATCTTTTCTCCCTCTCCTAACTTGGGAATCATAGAAGACTCTTTGTTAACAACTGTAATTTACTATGATTAATATTTCAAAGGAAATATCACCTTGTACCTTGTTAGCTAGGACTTATCAGGCTAATATGATTCTCTAATAACAGGTATGCAACAAAAATAAGACCCTGGTGAAACGTTTTGAGTTTTAAGTAGATCCATTAAGCTATATTAACAGTTTGATTATCACATATTAGAAGTAGATGAGCCGGACAACAAATAAAAAGTGAGATTATAGCACAATAGACATTTTCAAAACTTTACTCATCTATGTCATCTTTCAATATCATAATTAATAACAACTGTCTGAGGTAAGAAAGATCATTCTTATTTAAAGATGAGGAAAGATGCTCAAGCAACACAGGTACACCTACCTTTGGTGTAAAGGCTCTTCCCTGCAGCTCAATGCCACCTGTAAAACAGTCACTGTGAGAAACTAGTGAAATTATGTTGCCATCACTCAAAATATTGCTATAAGAGTTGCTTTCCTAGAACCTTAGGAGGAGCACTAAAAATTAAATTCTGTTCCTATATGGGAAGGTCCACTTTTCTATTTTAGCCAGCTTTCCTCAAACCTTTGGCTATTTTCCAAAAATCGAGTCTACCCATGGAGAATGAAGATCCTATCTCAGTGGATTAAGAAACTTCTCTGAAGTCCAATCCAAAAGATAATGTTAAATATTTTGAATACTGTAAATAGTGTTAAAGTAGATGTACAGTCTCTAAAGGTGGACAATGATGGCAATAAACACACTTGGAAGTTTATGTTTGATTTGTGGAGTGGATAGATGGTTGACATAAATGCTTGTACAAGCTTCAGAAACTTGAAGTTTTGGTGATGAACCTCTTTGAATATATAGACATTAAGATTCCCTGTGATGAAGGATATACTGAGATTAGTTCTTATTTGAAATCCTGCATGGAATAAGCTAACTACTTGATTTGTATTTAAACTAAACATGCACTTCAGTAATATTGCTGTCAATATTCATCCCATGGATCATTCTGCTATGGATCCATTATCTGTACTATTGTCCTCTCTGCATTCTCTATTTTGTCTCCAAAGATTTTATGAGATACTTAGGATAAACAGAGTCAAGATCCTGATGAATTTACTTTTCAGATTATTTCTGGTACACTCCTGTGTAAAAACTCGTTTGTACATTAAGTACTAGAAATGCTTAGGAAAAGAAACAAACTATTAACTGAAGTTGTTCTGAATGAATTTTTGAAGAACTTGGAACTTAAATTGCACATGGGAGGATGTGAAGAACTAGGAAACTTATGAATTACTGATAAAGAGTTAATATATGTAACTGTAATCTACGCATAGTACCATATATATATATATATATATATATATATATATATATATAAATGGGTGTGAATTTACAGAGATTTGTCTTTAATTTCTCCAATATTTATGCTATCCTCAAATTTCTGAACAAAAAAGTAAAGCTAAGATCTATCTGACAGTTTTCAAGGCCAAACTTAATTCTCAATTTCTTAGAAAGGATTTCTCCCATTAAAGTAACTCTGATTGTCTTTCCTTCTCTAAATGCTTAATGTGACATCCTTTGAAACTGTCATTTTGGCATTCTATCAAATATCATCTTTTAATAAAGTTTTTATTTATTTATTAGAGAGAGAGAGCACATGTGCAAATAAGCGAGCACACAATCAGTGGGGAGGGGCAGAGGGAGAGGAAGAAGCAGGCTCCCAATGAACAGAGAGCAGAGTGTGGGACTCCAGGGAGCAGGGTGTGGGACTCGATCCCAGGACCCTGAGATCATAACCTGAACCAAAGGCAGACACTTAACTGACTAAGCCACCCAGGTACTCCTCAAACATCATCTTTAAAATGTCACTAGATTTTTTATTATCTTTTCCATCTCCTCAAGATAGATTCTAAGTGTCCAGAGAAAGATGGCCCTATTACATACTTTTTTGGATTCCCCACAGAGCAGCTATCACAAGACTAGGCTCTGAATATATACTGGCTAAATAGATAAGAACAGCCAATATCGTTGTTTTTTGACTATACCAAGGTTTTTGGTATATCTACATAAATGTAGGTGTGTAGATGTGTGTGTGTGTGTGTGTGTGCATGTTTGTACACGTCTGTTAAAATTTATAGTTTCCTAGTGTGACTTTTAAGCAGCAATTTAAATGCATAAAACAAATATAAAAGTTTAATTAACACAATGTGTGTAGCCAGTTATGTAAATATGTAAATATGTAAAGCTTTATATATGCAATGCTGTCATTAGATTAATTCCAACATCATCATATTCATTTACACTTCTGGTGTAATTTAGAGTTTTTTGTGCTTTATAATGTTTATCCTATCCTTGTAATAAGTTATACAGTTATTAGAAACAAAAGTTGGTCTCCAATATATAAGGAAATTTTCAAAACATGCAATGCTGTTTTCTACTGTCAGAGTATCCTAAAAGCCGTCAACTAGTTGCTGTGATCATAAAGATTAAATAGAAAAGAAAAAAGAGGCCTCTGTTCCCTTCACCAATGACAAAATCAACCTGGAATCCACCCATGCTCTAGTTTTTAAGATAGAATTTGCTGATTTTTTTTATCAGTCTGTTTATATTTGATCTATCTAAGCAATAGTAATTTTCAATAGTACCGGCATTCCCTCTTTCTCCTTGAATTATGCCTGCAGTTCTCTAGTGGTGGTTATCGACAGGAGGAATGTTGCTGAGAACTATTCTTCAGAATTAACTCAGGAAGTGGTGCTTTCCCCCTGGAAGGCAGACATCATGGTGTCAAAGTGAGGAACTTCCTGAATTGGGTTCTATTTCTGGCTTCCCCATGAATTAATGTAAGACCTTGGATAAGTCACTTTGCCGATTTTAACTTAATTTTCCATAATGTGAGGAGGCTATATTGGATTACTTTTGACATCCCTTAGTGGCCTAAAACCCTATGAAGCTGGTTTACAGGTGAAATTGCTCCTTGAGAAAATCCAGACAGACTTATAACAAACTATTCAATATACATGAAAAATCAGTATTCCTTTTTCTTTTTAAATGGCATAAAATCTGTACCACCCCCTTTGTTTTTCATATACCTCTTTCTGAAAATGATGAAGCCTGAGAGCTTTTAGGAAAGAAAGAGCTTATAGTTTCCCCCCATAACAATACATAAACAAACAAACATACAAAGTGTCTGAAATCACTGAGAACGTGGCTGTCTACTACTCTAGAATTACCAGATATATTGGCGAGAACTTGAATCCTCAATTCATGCATTTACATGTAAGGATGAAGATTTAATCTTTACTTTTGTTACTAAAACTTAGAAATAAGTATTACAATGGTACAAAATTGTAGGACTAAGGGATATCTTCAAGACTTCTTCTTTAAAAAAAAAAAAAAAAGATTTTATTTATTTGACGGAGAGAAACACAGCCAGAGAGGGAACACAAGCAGGGGGAGCGAGAGAGGGAGAAGCAGGCTTCCCGCTGAGCAGGGAGCCGGATGTGGGACTCGATCCCCGGTCTCCGAAGGCAGTCGCTTAACCAACTGAGCCACCCAGGCGCCCCAAGACTTCTTCTTAATACAGCAAAAAAATGAATTTTTGTATTTAAAAAAGCATACTTATAATTAGGGCACTTGTCACAGTTTGATTATGTTTTGCACCTGGGAAAGGCAAATGGACTGCATCCAAGCTGTCACGCCAAATGCCATGTTGCGTCCCCAAAGAAGATGCTGCTATTTGACACACCGGAAACTTCTGTAAGAAGGATACTATAATGCTTTGCACCATAATTCAAGATTTTGGTTTGGTTTGGTTTCCTTTGGGTTGGTTACCACTCAATTCATCTTCCCGTTTGTCATCTTTACTTCATCATTTGGTTAGCTGCATAATGAGCAAGAAGAAAAAAAAATCAGAATCATTTCAACTGCTGGGAAAACCGGAGCAACGTCGACTCTTAAAAGCTGTTAATTGCAGTTTACAAAAGAGAAATCCCTTATCTTTGAAAGTTCACTTGCTTGAGTGACTCATTCTTCCTGGGAGGGATTAATGCTTAATTAGAAAAGATGCTAAACAATCTGATGTGCTTCCTGTATGAAAACCTTACCTTAGTTTTAAAGATTCTTAACAAAGTAACATGCTAATTATTTAATGACTGATTTGTGCTGAGAACTAGAGATATGTGTTAAAATCGCAGTGCTTATCGCGTTTGGCTCGGCTCCCAGAAATCAGTGCCCTGACTGTTCTAGGTTTTGGTGCCAAGCTTGTTTTTTGTTGTATTTGGTCCTTAGTTTTGTTTTCCTACCTCTGGGTGTAAACATGCTTGTCAAAGTACACGGTTGGGAGGGGTGCAGCCAGGACCAGGGTGGGTAAGCCTGGTGGTCAAGAAGATGAGGGCGGGAGAGGAACGGCGAAGAAGGGGGAAAGGCAGCCAGGTTTGGAGTGTGACTACATTCTACTTCCAGATACCTGGAAATAGCTGTACTCCAACCTCGCTGTGGGGTACAAGGAAATCAGAAGGGGTAGCGTGTACCTTCAGAGGAAGGTAACAAGGCATCGCAAGCCCAACTTCACACGTTGCTTGTCTGTCAGGGAGTTTTCTCCTTCACAACAATACCCCAATGTTTTGGTAGGCGGACTCCAGCTCACTTAGTAAGTGAGAGGCATGGGTGGAATGCCAGGTATGTCTACTGAGCAAAGCAATGCAGGCAGGCTGACGCCAGGAGAGAATAGGCAGGTACCTATTGAGTTACAGGATTTCTACAAATCTAATCCGCATGTAATGTGAGACTTATTACAGAGCCAGCCTCTGCTAGGGCTGCGAAGTCTGAGGATATGAACAGTCTCTGAAGCAATGATCCCAGTTAACCCATTAAAACCCAGCTTCACTTGACTGAAGCCGAATAGCCTCTTATCCTTGTAATGCTATTTAAGGGTGATGACGGTTACAAGTTGCTTACTAGTTATATAAAAAATACTCAGAGTAAGATATTATTGAACTGCAACAGAGATATTTAATATGTCTGCAAACGGTGAACACACAATTACAGTCACAGTAACTAGGGCTATTTTAAGGTACTCTCTATTTAATATGTCTGACACTGGATAGTCCATACATTACTAATGATGGGTATCTATAATTTATGGTACATTTTTTTTTCATGTGATAAATTTGTTATGAAAATTTTAAATAGCAAAATTATTTATTAGCATTTAGAGAGCATCTACTTAAGGGAAATATTTTTTCTCTAAGTCATCTTCATTATTTATCATAATAAATTGATGATAACTTTATTAGGGGAAGGAAGTCAGAATTGCTAATGCACCTAGGAAAGAGACCCAGGTACTAGAGGCTCAAATATTCATGATGTTTGTCATATACTTTTCTTGATCATCAGCTAACAAACATCCTTGGATAGTGGGCAAAAGAAATGAAAGCACTGTTTCTATACCTAATATGTGATCATAAAGATTCTCTAAGTCAGGCGTGAACGATTAAAAATGATCTGTCTTCCAGCAGTCCCATAATTACACAAAGATAAGAAAATTTAGACAATAGTTCTTATTTTATCAATGTAATTGGGGTAAAATCCAACCATTACCCAAAAAATTCACATTATACAGCCAGAACGTATTACAAACTATTTTTAAGATTGATTCATGAAGGGGCCCCTTGGGTGGCCCAGTCAGTGAAGTGTCCAGCTCTTGATTTCTGCCCAGGTCATGATCTCATGGGTCCTGAGCTCCATCCCTGAATTGGTCTCTGTGCTCAGAGGGGAGTCTACTAGAGATTCTCTTTCTTCTTGGCCCTCTGCTCTGCCCCTCTTGCAGAGCTTGTTCTCTCTCTCTCAAATAAATAAAATAAGTCTTTAACAAAAAAGACTGATTAGCTAATAAATAATATTTAATCACAGAAACAATCTACGAAAGCATGGCTCCAAATTTCCTTTATGTGGTTTTTATGTATGGATACTCTCTCCACAGGATCTTTATATCCATTACCATATTCAGATACCTGGAATATACCTGTGACAACAACTTTCTAGTTTTATTTATTAACATAAAAATGCTTAGGGCACCTGGGTGGCTCAATTGGGGTGCCTGGGTGGCTCAGTTGGTTAAGTGACTGCCTTCGGCTCAGGTCATGATACCGGAGTTCCAGGATCCAGCCCCGCATCGGCTCCCTGCTCGCCGGTGGGAGACCTGCTTCTCCCTCTCTCACTCCCTCTGCTTGTGTTTCCTCTCCAATTGTGTTTCTCTCTATCAAATAAATAAATAAAATCTAAAAAAAAAAAGCTAAAATCAAGGCTTTAAAAGTCTGTGCACTGATATGAGAATTGATATTTGTTGAGCATCTGTCGTCTACATAGTCTAATAGATATTTTAGGTACGTTAAATTATTTATACATTTTTATGATTCCTACTTTTCAGACGAAGAAAATGAGGCTCATATCAAGGTGTCGGTGAGAAACAGATGCAGAATTTAACCCAGGACTGGTCAGTTCAAGGCATGTTTAGAATGGAACTAAATGTGGGAGATAAGATAGCACTCCCCAAAAGAGGGGAAAAGTCTAAGGATGAAAAATACATTTGTTTTGTTAACTGAAGATCTGGGATGAAAGATGGCTCTGCTCCTTCCTTGTTTCTGAACTGATATAAATTGCTGAGTTTCTATGTGCCTAAATGGGCTCACCTTTGAGTAGGCATAAACAAGTTACCTCATCATGCTTTTGTGAGGACTGGAAAGACAAGTGACCACAAGTGTATAGAAGATGTGCGGTGGTTGGTACTAAGGTTAGATTAACTCTGGAAATATACCAAACAAGTCTCTCTATGTGCATTAAAGCATGTGCTTTTCCGTATGCACAGGGCACCACAAGAGTGAATGTGGTGGGAGTGAAAGGGATAAAAAACAAAACTGCCCCCCTCCCCCGCCTGAACTGCACAGCTCAGCCAGAACATACTGAAGGAGCATGCCTCTGAACAATATTGAAAAGTTTGCTTTTAAGTTGAGCTGTGACATTAAAGCCAGCCCAATCCTAAATTTGTTCACTCCTCCGTGCTGCTTATTTCTTTCAAGCTATTGCTAACTTTATCCCTGTTTAACCTTTGTGGTAGACAAGTAGATGCTATTAAATGTTGGACGACTGAGTAGGCCTCTTGAAAACAGCAGTTGGGTTTTGAAAAAAGCAGGTAGAGCAATATTCTAAGCAGCTTTTTAAGAAGCATAAAACACTGATTAAAACACAAAAGACTGATTAAAACCCTGAATAAAACATTTGCAGAAATAGCATCATTTTGATGTTGCTGCTAATCCCCAAGTTATTAATATCTTTCTTTGGTAAAAATAAGAGTTCTCTAGTGAGAATGAATGATTTTACAGGGTCATAATATTCTATATTAATTGCTGCTTTGACATTTTTTTTAAAGATTTTATTTATTTGACAGAGAGAAACACAGTCAGAGAGGGAACACAATCGGGGGAGTGAGAGAGGGAGAAGCAGGCTTCCCGCCGAGCAGGGAGCCTGATGTGGGGCTCGATCCCAGGTCTCCAGGATCATGACCTGTGCCGAAGGCAGTTGCTTAACCAACTGAGCCACCCAGGTACCCCGACATTGGTTTTAATATGGCATGAAACATTTTTCTTTTTTTTTTTTAGGCCAGATACATATTTGAAAAACCAAAATATTTCTAATTACGTATATATCCATATTCTATAAGTTACATTTAAAATTACCAACGTAAATGTGACTTAGAAGACTTCACTTCTACAATAAACAAAGCACCAATGCTTGCAAATTAATTTTTTAAAGAAATGCCCTAAAAACTTAAAAGCAAACATTAAAACAAGGAAGATCTAAATCTGAATTGTTCAAAATTCAATTTCTTAATATATTTTCTACGTGCACTTTAAAAACTGGGTGGGTGTTTTACAAATATTAAAATAGTGGGAGGAGTGCCTGGGTGGCTCAGTCCTTAAGCCTTTGCCTTAGGCTCAGGTCATGATCCCGGAGTTTTGAGATCGAGCCTGGCATCGAGTTCCCTGCTCAGCAGGAAGCCTGCTTCTCCTTCTCTCACTCTTCCTTCTTGTGTTCCCTCTTTAGCTTTGTTTCTCTTTGTCAAATAAATAAATAAAATCTTTAAAAAAAAAAAAAGATAGTGGGAAGTGCTCAATTTATCATATTGTTGACCTTTTGTCTACTCCTTCTATCAATTATTGAGGGCCGTATTGAAATCTTCACTATACTTATAGATTTATCTATTTTTGCAGTTTCATCAGATTTTTTAACATATATTTTCAAACTCTCTTATTGGCACATGATTGTTTAAGACTTACGAATTGATTCCTTTTCATTATAAAATAACCACTTTAATCCTGGAAATATTTTTTGGTGTAAAATCTGTGTTGTCATATACTGATATAGCTAATCTAAGTTTTCATTTTATTAGTGTGTACATAAGTATAAACATTAGTTATACATAAGTATAATTTCTTTTACAGCTTTTGATCCATGTGTTTCCTTACATTTTAAGTGCACTTCTTGTAAGTTGCATACAGTTGGGCCTTGATTTTTGTATTTAATCTGACAGTACCTGATGATCAATTAAACCACTTACAGTTAATGTGATCATTGATATAGTTAGATTTATATACATCATGTTCCTAGTAATTTAATATATCCCATCTCTCTTCATTTCTTCTTTTCTCTTTATTTGACTTCTCTTGGGTTGGGCATTTTGATGATGCCATTTTATCCTCTTTGTTGGTTTATTAATTATGGCTCTTTGTTAATTCTGTTAGGTTGTATAGTGTATATCTAACTTATCACAGGCTAACTTCAAGTGCTATTATCCCACCTCATGTATCCTTTCCCTGCTTGCATGTTCTGTCATACTTCGTATTTTTATCTATATTGTAAACTCTAAAATATATTATTTTTGATTAGACAATTATATTTTAAAGTTATTTAAGTAATAAGAAAACAGTGATTTATTATACTGACCTGGAAATCATTACCCATATTCTTCATTTCTTTGTATAGCTCCACAGAAGATTTCATCTAGAATTACTCATCTATATTTCATCTCCTGTCATTTTATTCTGCTCGAAGGACTTCCTTGAATATTCCTTGCAGTACAGTTTTGCTAGGGATTCATTTTTTTCAGCTTTTACTTATCTATGTTACCTTAGTATTTAAGAGATATTTTTGTTGAATAGAATTCTAGGTTGACAAATTTGTTTTTCAGTACACTAAAAATGTTGCTCTACTATCTGCTCATTTTGTTGTTTCCAATGAGAAATCCGCTCTCATCCTTTTTGTTCATGTTTTATGTAATATATATATATTTTTTTTTTACCACCCTCTGGCTGCTTTTAAGATGTTCTCTCTCTTAACCATTTGTGAATACTTTGATTATCGGTTGCCTTGGTGTAGTTTTTTTGTGTTTCTTGTGCTTGGAGTTCATTGAGTATCTTAGATATATGGATATTTTGTCTTCATCAGATTTAGAATAATTTTGGTGATTATTTTTTTTTAAACTTTTCTTGCTCGCCTCCCCATTTTCTTCAGGGATCTCAAGCACATGCATATTACGTGGCTCGAAGTTATCCTTTAGGACACTGAGGCTGTGTTAATGTTTGAAATTTATTCTCTTCTGTATTTCATTTGGATGGTTTCAATTGTCATTTTCATTAACTTTATCTTCTGCAATATTGTCTGCTGTTAATCACATCCAGTTTATTTATTTATCTTTTTACCTCACCCATTGTAGTTTTCATCTAAAAAATTTGACTTGGGTCTTTTTATATCTCCTATAATCTCCAGTTGACTTTTGAATATATGGAATGCAGTTAAAATAACTTTTTTAATGTTCTTGTCTGCTAGCATCTTGATGTCTCATTTTATAACTTTTGAGGTAGGTGTGGCTCGATGCTTGTTTTAGGGATAATTATCCTCCACTTTTTGGCAAGATCTTACTGAGTACTCAACCTGGTGCCCCTTGAATTATAAACTCCAGACCCTGTGTGAGCTGAAGAGTGCTATACTCCTGAAACTTTTTAGGTGGTTGTTCTTTACTTAGCCTCAGCTAGTTTCTTTATATACATGTGCTGAACAGTATGATTCTAAATATTTAGGTAACCTCTGTAAATTTCTCAGTTTCTTTTTCTGTGCAGTGTTCTCCTCACCAGTACTTGCCCTGTGGACTCTTATTCTCTTGGTCTTCCCAGATCCTCTGTTCTGTTTCCTCAATTCAGGGAGATCTCCAGACCCCAAGAGGTTTTCCCTTTTCTGTGGTGCAGCCTTGAATCTCTCTCAAGATAAAAAGCTTGGATGATCATAATGTTCACTTCACTCTCTGTCCCTTAAGGATTCCTATAAGCTATTGTGTAGTGTCAAGTGTCTTGAAAACCACTGTTTTATTTCATGCATTTTGTCTTTTTATTATTATTGTTTCATTCTGGAAGGTAAGTCTAATCACTGCTTCTTCATCTTGGCCAAAAAGAAAACTCAATTTCTTTTTTTTTTTAAAGATTTTATTTATTTATTTGACAGAGAGAAACACAGCTAGAGAAGGAACACAAGCAAAGGGAGTGAGAGAGGGAGGAGCAGGCTTCCCACTAAGCAGGGAGCCTGATGTGGGGCTCGATCTGGGGACTCCAGGATCATGACCTGAGCCAAAGGCAGATGCTTAATGACCGAGCCACCCAGGCACCCCTAAAATTCAATTTCTAAACCAGAGAGAGAAATGTAGTAATTCTAGGAACTGGAAATGTTCTTACCAATGATTAAGTTTCTCACCAAATAGTTGAGTACATTAATGCACCAAAAGATAAAGTTTATAATATCATACAACTAATTATATTGATAGTATTATGAATTTGTTTTCTTATGACCATATTCTAGAATTTATGTGTATGTTTTAGTCATAGACACATTTGAAAAGAATCACAAAAGTCATCTTTTTCCATTCTCAGTTCTTGATTTTTACATAGTGAAACTGAGAAATAAAGAGTTATCATATTGTGCCCAAACCAGAGGCTACTGCATATCTGGGCAAAGAAAGAGAACTAGTTTAACTAATTGTTTCTTCTGGTTCCAGATCTGCCCAAACTGAAAGCAGAACACTGAAGGTTGGCCATGGAAATTGGCCCACTGTGTTGATTCTCCTTTAGTCACAGTTCAAAACTAAAACAAAAACAAAAACAAGAAACCTTCTATGTAAAGAGAAAGCCCATGAGACCTTTTAGCCTTAAGGGAGTTAGAAAGTTAGTCAATGTGGATTTGTAAAAACAGATAGTTAACCATGGCACCGCCCAAGATAGTCAATAGCTCTCCAAGGAAAGGCCCATATTAACCACATGTAAATGTTAAGGATAGATGGAAGTTGAACAAGTAAATAAGGAATTTTTGGACAATGCTTATGGATTATTATTCCTTCAATTCTTTCTTCTAGAATACCACAGATACAAAACAAACAACCTCAAGGAGGTATTGATTCATGCTACAGATTAAATCTCTGTTCAATAAACAACTGGTGTTATCATGCCTAAGGTATATATAATTTAAAGAAATAATCTTGGTAACTCTAAGGCAGCATTTCTGAAAGTGCATGCCACAATCATTAGTAAACTGTCATAAAATAAAAACTTTCTGGGTTAAATATTTGGATTCTCAAAGTTAGGCAACTTTCTTCATTGTGATCTTTCAGTCTTTTTGTCACTGATGGACAAATATACATCTCTAAGAGAGTAAATTACCAAAATTTGTCCATGGAACCATTTTTTCAAGACTAGTATTCTATAAAAATATGCTGGAAAAAGTTAACCTAAGAAATAAATCCTTTTACATTTTCAGATGTTATAGTAGTTTGGTGAGTAAGTTTTTTGAGGTTAAGAACTATTTTTTCAGATCTAAGACAGGTAACAACTTCCGCCCTTCCAAAGTTGACCTTATGAATTTTTCAAATTAATGTGAATACTATCATTCTAGGAGGTTTGCATAAAAACTATGCTCAGACAAGAGTAATAAATAGAGTTTTCTACCCATGATATTTCCCAAGCAGGAACCATTACCCCTTAATTACAGAACATTGAAATTGTATTTTGGGGAACAAAGAGGAAAAACCTTAGACGGGTGGCAAAAGGAGGAGGAATTAGGGGTTCCTTTTCATTTCCTTCCAAACTAATTGCCTAAAGAGCTTTTTATTTCATCAGGAAGTACACTAACAAATGGCCTCCTTGACTTTTGCTAATCACTTTATTAATGCTTTAGCCAGATTTTAAAATATGCAGTAGTATTAATATCTGAGGAGAAAAACCTTTATTGTGCATAAATTACAAATTTACTATCTCAATTGCAGTTGAGTTTTAATGTTTCCTTTCCAGAAAAGCCCTAGTGCATATTCTTCAGGGAGCAATTCTGCACTCTTAAGGGAATGAACTGAATGACCTAATTGGGCCTTCCATCTTTAATTTCTGTGATTCAGGAAAGCCTCATAAAACACAAGCTTCCTTTGTGAATTAACTTTTCTCTGAAAGTATTGAAACCACTTTCTTGCTTTCTTTGGAAGTACTTTAAAATATTTAACAATATTAGAAATATTTACTAGACCCATATTGAAAAATATCAGCTAAGCTATACTTGATGGTTGAAGTGTAAGTCTTCTGAAAGATACAGTATATGGCACATGACATCTTCACTTCTTTTCCAATTATAGGAAGCTGTTGATTCCCGACACCAGGAAAATAATTTTGGGGACAAAGAATCTAAAACAAAAATCGAATGAAACTAAAGAATAATTGTGGAATATTTTTTATGTATAAAGGGCTAAAATATGATTGTTAAAGGAGCAAATGCATTTATGAAAACTCAAAAGAGGTATTATATGCCTGTTTTAAGCTTTCCAATAAATGTAATAGAATATGTAATAATTTTTATTGAAAACTATGTGTACTAGAGAGCATGAAAAATCTAAGAGAAATATAAGCCACGACTGTTTACTATAAATGTTTGCAATTCAAGAGGGAAAATAGTACCTACCACAAATAGAATAATTAGTCACAACATAATGAGTAATGAACTTTAAGCATATGAGGGTTCTTGTGGAGCTATTATGGTGGGAGTATGTATAAAAAATGAGTTGGAAGGTCACTTGCAACTCCTATCTCTACCTCTCAGAACTTTTGGTCAAATATCCATCATGATTAGAATTCTTCATCTTAGCATGCAAATTTTGGAAGGGCTTGGGTTTCCATGAAACACAGTATCATATGCAAAATTGTGTGTGTGTGTGTGTGTGTGTGTATGTGTGCGTACCTTTGTGTTACCAAATTTTATGACATATTCATGAGTATTCGTGACCCAAGCATGTTTAAAGAGAGTAGCTATTATCTTTCTATGGTTATAATTCTAAACTGGTATGAAAATTCATTTAAGTAGCATAATTATAACATTCAAACTAAAATCTATTTAGACAATATCAATAAATTGATAGTAGCCCCATTTTGTGACTTACTTGATAGAAAATGTGAACTGATTTCCAATGACATATTATTGAATAATTTTTAATATCATTTGATAGAGGGAAACCATGCATTAACTTTATTTTTAGCACATATTTTCCCAAAGTTCAGGCAGTAAGCTACACCAAATAGACATTAACTTTGGTATTGACTTTGGAAGAATATAATACTAGAGAATGACATTTCCAGATTTCAAAAATAATAAAGTCAGTCAACAGATGAATAGATAAACAAAATGTAGCATATAGATAAAATGGAACATTATTTAACCATTAAAAGTAATGAAGTTGCGATGTACAGTACAACATGGATGAAACTTGAAAACATTACACTATGTGAAGTCAGACACAAATGGACACATATTGTATGATTTCATTTTTATATGAAATATAGGTAAAATCATAGAAACAGCAAGTACTTTAGAGGTTACTAGGGACTGGAGAAAGGAAGAAATAGAAAGTTATTGCTTAATAGGTGTAGAATTTCATTTTAGGGTGATTAAAGGATTCTAAAAATAGTGGTAATGCTTGGATACCTCTAAATGTAATTAACACCACTGACTTCTACACTTAAAATGATTAAACTGGCAAATTTTACATTTTGTGTATTTTACCAAAAAATTAAAAAAAAATAATTGAGAACATTGTCTTTTCTATCTGGACTTTAGAGTTTAATGATCTCACCTGAAAATCTAGGAGTTTATAAAACATTTATAAAAGCCACCTACTCTGTAGATAGTGACATTGAGAGTAATTTGTTTTGATTAGTAACCTATGTTTATGAAAGAAAAGATGAAATATTGACCAAAATATGAGTATTGGTGAAAAACTAAAGAGAGAAAAGCACACAAAAGACCTTTGATCCATATCAGCAGTGGACAAAAGCACCAGAGTTTTACCATTTTCTGGGACATTGAGCTCTTTGGTAGAAAGAGAGAAATGATGTTGATGGAGAAGAAAAGGCTCTATTATGAGAATCAGAAGATATACATTCTAGTTTTGAATCCATTGTTTTCTATATGTAGTAATTCTGGCAGCTTACTTGTCTCTGTCTTCCTTCTCTTGTAAAATGAAAGGGCTAGATGAATAATCTTACGTCTCTTTCTAGTTGCAAAATTATGTAGGTATCTAAGTTCAGGCATTGTAATTCAATGATAGATCAATTGTCGAGCCAATTCTTTAAAATGAAATTTTCACAATTTTATAATTATAATTCTTATTTTATCATTGTCAGTACTTTCTACATATTTGACTTTGTCATTTGGATCTAATAAGTTAATTTGTGTGTGTGTTGATACTTTTCAGAATTCAAAATAAAAGATGCTCTTATGAAATGTTCTATCAACATATTTCTCTAAGAACAGGGTGTGGCATACAAGATTGGAGACTACAGAATATAACCCAACTATATACCATACATCCAATTTGTACCTTTGACCATGTTAACTAATCAATTTGAAAAATAGTTGTTGACTTTAAACCTCATTGGGAATTAAGTTCTAATAAAGTTAAAGATTCCACTCTTGTTATATGTCCACAAAAGAAATATAAAGACATATTGTACTTTACAAATAATATACGTTTTGACAAGATCTCCCATCCTGTGTGGCTACTATCCTTCATGTTCTTTCAATTCCATCAAAATCCTTCCCTGGAAACTTTTCAAAACTCCCACCAAATTGGACACTTATAGAAGGTGGAAGCTACAATGTGTTTTCAGGTGCAGGGCATGGCAGTATACAGCATACATTTTTTACATACATACATACAAAAGTGTACAACTTTTACAAAGGCCATGTGGTTTCAAGGTTGAACATGGCAATGGCAAGAACAACAATCCCATAAAAATTCTAAACACAATTTTAAAAATTTGTTCTTTGAATATATATTGTTAATGTAAAATTGATTATTGCCATAAAAAATTTTACCTCTTTTAGATGTGCTGCTTTGTTTTAGATGTTGGATTTCCCCCAAGAATATTTCCAGAAGGAAAAGATGCCTTCTAATTATTGTTTGATTCCCTCCTAGTATAGTAGCCATTAAATTACATGATAGGCATTATTTTTGTTGTTCCATCTTTTCTCCCCCTGCTATTTTTGCTTCCCCCAGTTTCTTAACACTATTTCTTCTGAGACCTCAGGGGTGAAAATGAATTTGAAGTATATGTGGTAATTAGCAAATTCACAATAACTATCGGTTACAGCTTAACTTTAAGTCGTGTAACCACAATCACAGGATCTAGGTTCTCCAACTTCCCCAAATCCACTGTACTGTCGACTATATCTGGGGGTAAGAATGCCTAAATGGCCTCTAAGTCATGGCTTAAGGTGGTATTTGGACTCAGGTGACACAGTTAGTAATCTTCATTGATTTATGTCCCGGAATTTCTCCACTCTGAGATCAAAAAGTTTTGTCTTTACTGTCCCTGGAGATTCTTGAACACCATTAACTACTTCTAGATTCCTCCATTGTGGATTCCACTACCTATCTTTCATCAAGGGCACCCTTGAGATAATATGGACAGATTTTCTATTGAATAAATCCTAACTTTCTTTCCAAATTACACTACTCAATTATATCCTTCACTATCATAACTCACCCAAAACTTTAACCCTCCTAGAATATACAATAACTGATGTAGAGATTTGTTCATTCACTGTACAATAAACAGATATACCTAACAATATATCTGCAGTCCTTTAAATTTCTTCCAAAATTATGTTCTTTTGATGACACAAAAATAGGGTGAATTATTGTTCCTGTTGGGACAAAAAAGAGGTGCAATACAACTTAAAATTAAAGAACTTAGAAATAGATATTTTAAAAAGCAAAAAATTTTTAAGAACTATTGCTTTAAACAACCCAATAACATATTATTGGAAAAATGTTAGTCATCCAGACACAAAATATCTACAAAGAGCCTTTCCATTTAGTAAATACCTTGTCATGGGAAACTACATTTCTAAGAACATTATCAACAAATGTTCCCTAGAAAAAAGGTAAAGAAAGCCATTCATTTATAAAATAAATATGGCTTCTCACTGGTCCTCTCCTGAGCCTTACATTAGAGAATCAACAACTGTGTGAAATTCCAGATTTGTTTTAAAAATCATATATTCAATGGTAATCAGCTTACAAAATGATTTAAAAGCACTGAGAATGGAAAAGAAAAAGGCAGAGAGAACACATTTTCAGGTTGCCGTGAAAACATTATGTCATCCCATCCAGCACTTGGTTACAGACTTCAAAGTGCAAAAGCACAACCTGGGAAGTCTTCCAAATCCATTTTTAGAAATAGGAAGCACTTGCCAGGACACGGGAAGTACTAAATACAGTACTGGTAGTTTGTTGTGTTGTTTTGGCAAGTATTGTCAGAAGTCTCCGAGAAAGCTTAGTAATGACAAATAATGGGAAATTTGAAACACTATCTTAACCCAATTCCAATGAGCTACTTTTCCCTGGAGGCTGATAGCTCTTCTGTCAAGTATAAGATGAAAGATTCTTAGGAAAATGAGGGCATTTGTGGGTATAAGATCAGATCCTGAGAAGTCTAATATATATGGTGATCTGTGTTAAGTTTCCTGTTTAGTTTTAACTGAATGCCTGGAATATTAGATTTATAAGAAGCCTAAAATTGAGGTTTCGTGCTTTTGTCTACTTTCTAGCTCTTCACGAACTTTGGAAAATTATCCTTGATAAAATTTTAAATAAATAAATCCAATGTGGTTTTACTAGATGTTAACTTATCTAGTTTATGATTAAATTATTTTATTATTAAACAAAATTTATAGTTAACTATTGCATTCATTTATCCTCTGTTAAGTGTTACTGGGAAACTAAAAAAGTTAAAACTATAGGTTCCTTGTCCTCAAAATATAGACAGCTCTTCTACTTTTGAGAAAGAATTTTGATTTCTTTATTAAAAATCATCATATACTATTATTATTATTATTTAGTAGTAGTAGTAGCATCAGCAGCAGCAGTAGTAGTATGTTCTTAACTGTAAGGCCTAAAAAAGCAAGTATATGTTAAAAGGAAGGTTAGATACGGTTATAAGGAAGGTTAAAAGGAAGATGAGGTTATTAGCACTCCATTGAGTTTAGTGTTGTAATTTTTGTTTTTTGCAACCCCATAGTAACAGTAGCTTTGTCCATACAACTGAGCATCAATATTTGTGTGGCCAAAGTGATTGGCTTATACTTTTTTTGAAAGAAGCCAAAAATTTCAGGCAATACAAATTAGGTAATCATTTTTTGTTGACTTTTTTCTAAAATCTGATGGAATTTGGAAATGGTTCCAGAAATACTAAACTTATGAAATGTAGTTATAAAAGAGTAAAATAATCTATACTGAAAATAAATTAGCAGTAATGAAAAGTCTACATGGCTTAGCTAAAGTATTAAGAGGGCTAAAATTAAAATCATCTGCATCTGCCTGAATTTTAGTAATTCTTTTATACCTATTTCTTACTTCATACTTTCTTCCCATCCAACCTCTCATTGCAACTGACCAATTCAGACCCACATTACTTCATACACAGATGTACTGTACCAGGCCAACTCTGTCATCTCAATCCATCTCGTACAGTATTGTTAGAGTAAACTCCCATAACATCACCAATGTGCTTGTCACACTCTGACTCAAAAACACTCAACTGTTTTACCTATTAATTTGATTCTAGTCTATCAAATATTTTTGAAAACTCTTAAAATAAGCCTTCAATTGGTCTATTCAACGACTACCCTCTGAATGCTCCTTATATTCATATTACTCATTCTGATGTGATGTTTATAGTGGCCCTTTCAATAATGCCTTTTACCCTATATATAACTGATAAAATGACAATAAAATTCATAGTAATAATAATAAAATACATACCTTTAATGATTTTACTCAAAGGTTACTTCTTTTATGAAGAGTTCTATGATGTGCTCAACCAGTACTAGTCTTTCCTGAGCTCATTTTAAGCACCTAATGCCTATAACGTTCCTATGTGCTAATGATAATCTGAATCTCTAACTCTCCTAAAAATTAGTTTAAAGGTATTATTGCTTCTTCAACTGCCTTGGTGTTGCTGCCCTGCATTTTAGGGTAAATGGGACGGCAAAAACTGTTTTTAAGGCAGTTGAGGTAGAGAGGGTATGTCAGAGATGTTCTCTCTGATTTAACAGCTGATCACAGACATGTTGAAATGTGCCCTGATTGCCCCACAGCTGAACAATTATGGATTGTCTCTCTCATTCTTATTTTGATACAAACAAATAGAAAGCCAAGAAAATCCTCCAAGGATTTTTTTTAGAACTCTTAGGAATCTATAAAGACATTCAAAGAAGCTTAAAGTTAAATCCTTTCATAAGCAACTTACATAAACAGCAAAATTTTGCTCCAGCAAATCTCAGTGGAAAATGTTAAGGTTAGTTCTTAGAACCAAAAATGGTTTTGCATTATGGTTGCTCATAAAATGGGTTTACTAAGACAAAGTAGGGAGGTACAAATTACCTCAAAATGGTTTGAAGTATTTATCTCTATTTAATAACCATCAATTTAATAGGAAAGTTGAAGAAGATTATTAGAAGGATTTTAATAAAGAGAGTGCAGAGATCTGAGGTTTACAGTACCAACAAGGGGTGGTGCAGCCCCCCAGATGTAGCAATGCCAGAGAACCTTACCCATCTCCAAGCCTGAGAGGTAAGTGAAGGGAGCTGTTACCATGACCTGGCAAGAACCACAGCAGTAACTGTCAGGAAGGAGGTATGGCCTATAGAAGAACACACTCATTGACAATTGAGGAAAACAAGGAGGAAATAATTTCCTTGACCTTTCTCTCTTTCCACCCATCATTTTGGGTCAGGAGAACCCACACTGATGAAGATTATAGAATTCAACCTCTGGGGTACAGGATAAAGTGGAGAATAGAACTGAAGGGACAAACAGAAAATATCCAACATATCCCCAGGAGTCATACCAAATAGAAAGCAATTACCACAGTCATTATATCACATCTGATTAATCACTTTAAGTTGAAAAAGGCCATAAGACCCAATCTACTGAGGCTATTTAAAATCTCCTCTGTGGTATGGGCACTCAGAACCTACATACATCTTCATACTAGTTCTTTGTGTAAAGGTTCTTCAAAGTTAGGATGCAGAATTTTGCCAGATAGCATTCCAAAAATCTACCTGAGAACACTGTTCAGTGAACCACTCTTTAATTTACTAGTCTGTGTGATTATTAGAGTTCACAAGTTCACAGCTATGTTCCTATTGCTGTATTCTATTATATACAATTGGGAAAATGAATTGAAGCAATTTACTATTTTGGTAGCATTGATTTACTAGACTTTGATTCTATGATTTTTTTTATGGGGAGCATCTGTCCTTGAGTTCAGTGAAATGAACTCTCTCTATGGGTTCCAGGCTTTCCATGAAGCTTTGAATACTTACCATATGCATTTACACATTCATTATATATTTACTCATGGTCCACTACATGACAAGCATTCTGCTGGATGAATGACAGTATCAGAATAAAAAAGAATGAGATTTTGACACACCCTTAAACAATATGAAGTTTTTATGTGTTGAAGGTTCTTTCTCTTGGACAAGATCTTACTAGTGTTTCCCAGTATTGATGTCTAACGCTACCCATGTTCATCCCTGTCTTCAACACACTGACCCATGTGCTTTTCCTACACTGCATTCTCCAGTCTAATAAAGGTTGTTTTTTTAATTATTTGGAACATGCAAAGAAATTTATTTAGAAAAAGTATGAGCAGAATGTTTTATGAGTTTGCATTGTTTAAAATATTAATAAATATTAGGTAATATATCCTGCCCATTTCTTTTTTTGTTTTTTTTTAAAGATTTTTTATTTATTTGACAGAGAGAAACACAGTCAGGGAGGGAACACAGAGAGGGGGAGTGACAGAGGGAGAAGCAGGCTTCCTGCCAAGCAGAGAGCCCAATGTGGTACTCGATCCCGGGTCTCCGGGATCATGACCTGAGCCGAAGGCAGTCGCCCAACCGACTGAGCCACCCAGACGTCCCTGCCCATTTCCTTCAATGAAATTATGTCACACATCTATAACTCAGATTCTTTTAAAAATTTTTTCTTAAGACTTTTACATTTTTGAATAAATTTATATCTCTTTTACCCATTGGCTTTACCCCCACCCCTGTCAACAACCAATCTGTTCTCTGTATTTTGGGGCTTGCTCTCAGTTTTTTGTTTTTAGAGTCTACATATAAGAAGGATCATATGGTATTTGTCTTTGTTGGCTGGCTTAATTCACTTAACATAATGTCCTTTGGGTCCATCCATGTTGTGACAAATGCCAAGATTTTAGGCTCTTTTATGGCTTAATTATATATACATATGTAATTTCTTTGTCCATTCATCCACTGTTGGACTATTAGATTTTCTCCTATCTTGGTTATTGTAAATAATGATACAAAAAACATGGGATACATATAGTGAGGTCTTTTTTGGATAAACACCTAGAAGTGAAATTTATGGATCATATGATAGTTCTATTTTTAATTTTTTAAAGATTTTTTATTTATTCATTTGAGAGAGAAAGAACACAAGAACATGAACAGGTGGGAGATTCAAAGAGAGAGGGAGAAGCAGACTCCTCACTGAGTATGAAGCCTGATGCAGGACTCCATCCCAGGACCCCAGGATTGTGACCTAAGCCCAAAGCATATGTTTAACCAACTGAGCCACTCAGACTCCCATATTTTTCATTTTTTAAGGAAACTCCATACTGTTTTTCACAGTGGCTGGACCAATTTATATTTTCACCGACAGCGCACCAGGGTTTCCCTTTCCTCCACACCCTTGCCAGCACTTGTTATTTGTTGTCTTTTTGATCATAGTCTCTCTAACAGGTGTGAGGTGATATCTCATTGGGATTTGGATTTGCATTTCCCTGTTGATGTTGAGTATCTGTTCATGTTCCTGTTGATCATTTGTATGTCTTTTTTGGGAAAACGTCTGCTCAGATCATCTGCCAATTTTTAAACCAGATTCTTTTTTTGTTTTGTTTTTGTTTTTGCTTTGTTTTGTTTTTGCCATTGAATTGTGTGGGTTCTTCATATGCTTTGGATATCAGCTCCATATCAGATATATGATTTGCAAATAATTTCTCACATTCAGTTATGGTTGATAATTTTGTTGATAGTTTCCTTTGATCTACAGAAGTGTTCTAGTATGATGTGGTCCCATTCATTCATTTTTGCCTTTTTTGTTTCTGCTTTTGGTGTCAGATTTTAAAAATTATAATACATAATCTATTCTTAATCGCCTAGTCTTTGCTTATAAACATATCATCTATATATTTTAATCACATTAAAATGGAGGTAAAGACAATATAAAATACTTTTATGTGAATTCTAAGACAGTATGGTCTACCACTATCAAGGATGCTAAGCTAAATTTTAATATGAATGAAGTTATTAGCCTATGAAGTTAAATATGAATATTGCCAACTACTATTTTAGTCCCATATTTTTTGGAATACATTGTAAAGACCATGATTAATTTTTGAAGTCAAAGTTCAACTCAATATTGAGTTTTCTTGCAATGGAACTAAAAATTTCAGTTGATTTCTATCTCGTTTATTTTGTTAATCCCAAGGATTTGTTTTAGCTAGGGGATAATAAACCTTATAAGGCATTGCAGCTGATTCAAATAGAGAAGTATCAAATTATCTAAACTCTATATTTAGCAACCAGATAATTTGTTTGCATTTTGAATGGACAGTAAGGGAGAAAATACGATAGTTCTTTTTGTTTTACATTGATGACTTATCTGCACTGATTGCAGTTACATATGCCTCTGGGAGTGGGAGTACTCTAACAATTGCCAACTGCAAAATGACAGTGTTATATAGGAATTCAAATGATCAATGGCCTTTTTTCCCCCCAAAGTAACACTCTTTCCCTGACATTAAAAGACCTTTATTAAATTCAGCAACTTCCCTCAGCATGATGAATGATGAAAAAACTCAATTAATGGATGAGTTTCTTTGCAGCATAAATAAGACATGCATCTTTAAATCATTCAGTGGATTATTACAGTTTCTAGGAACAAGCCCAAGTTCCTTAGCATGCCACATAAGACCCTTCTCAAATTTGCCCTACATTTTTCCCACTCAAGTTATATTGAAATTCTTTCCATCCCCTAAATCACCAAGTTCACTCTCTTTCCTCCTCCTCTATGCCTTTACAATCATGGCTCTCTCTTTTTGGATTGCTTTTGTTCCCTCTCTAGTCTTTTCATCTGGACAACTCTTTGTTATCTAAAAACATAATTTCGAGATTATCTCCTCTTAAAAATTTATTCTGACCATCTCAATTTCAAATGAAAATTAAGAGGCATTCTTATGTCCTTCAACAACATGCAGTACTTTTTTAGTTTGCAGCACTTAAAAAAATTTATTTATTTATTTATTTATTTATTTATTTATTTATTTATTTATTTGACAGAGAAAGAGAGACAGGGAGACAGAGAGAGGGGGAACACAAGCAAGAGGGAGTGGGGGAGGGAGAAGCAGGCTTTCTGCCCAGCAGAGAGCCTGATGTGGGGCTCAATCCCAGGACTCCAGGATCATGACCTGAACCGAAGGCAGATGCTTCATGACTGAGCCACCCAGGCACCCCATTTATAGCACTTATAACAGGAAAGTATAATGATCCTTTTATTTGTCCACCTCCCCCAGTAGACTGTTTCTTGAAAATGGGGATTTTGTCTTATTTACTTTTCTTATTTAGTGCTGAAAATATTTATCTGTTATAATCCCCTATTCCATCCCCCCCAAAATCCCCTTAATTGACATCTGAAGCAATGTTGATGGTATGATTCTCTTGAAATTTTGAACACTTGAGTTTTACTTCATTGTTATTCTAATGAAGTAAACCTTCACTTGGAAAAGACCACATCATAAAAGTTGGAAAAAGTCATAATATCTCTGTCTTGGTTTTGTTCATGTTAACTAGCTTTGTAAAAATGAGTGATATGTTTGTTAAATGTTTTGTTTGGGGTAGTTCTATGACACCCAACTAACAGATGGAGTTGATACCATTTTGATGGAGTTTCTCATATTGCTACTTTATTATTATTTATCTCCAAGTGAGAAGTGATCATTTATGTAAGATAAATCACTTGACAGATATTGAGTTGATCTAAACAAGTACCTTCATATTCTTTCCCATTTCCATCTTGGGTATCTATGTTCTTGATTATTAAACCACTCTAGCTCTAAAAATGGAATTTCACTCTTCAGTACTGCAAGAAAGACCTTAAGAATTTTTATGCTTCTGGGGGGTTATTATTTCCAGATGCCAGGAATAGAGTAGATTTTTTTTCTTGTTCCTTGGAATATAATCTCTGTATTAGGTTTACTTTACAAATCTCCCTCTTAGGAGCTTTAAGGATAGTCTGCAGAAGAAATGTTTGGTGGAATCCTGGGATCTCATCCTCTATCTGCAGAATAGTAGAATAGTGGAATATCTCAGTTATCAGTTTAGGATAATAATAACATGGAAGTTCTGACTGGGTGTCAGAATTCTCTGTTGAGTTTTTTAAAAGGCAGATGTCTTCATTTTCAGACCTGTTGAGTCCCCAGAAATTCAACGCTTGTGGAACGGGTATGCTGTGTTTTCTAAAATCGCCAAAGGTCACTCAAACTTAATGTTTACTTGAAAACCACCATATTATCATACTTTATAGCACTTACAACTTACATATTGTTTTCCTATAATTTTCTTTTAATCTTGACAATACTACTAAGAGATAAAATATATCCTATTTCAAAAATGAACAAGCTAAATCCCAGTAGTAGTTGACAATACAGAGGGTACTAAAAAATCAGTATTCTGACCCTAAGCCCCAACCATCCCTCTATACAAATATAAAAGTTAAATATTTCAAAATAGCTAAAACCAAAGTACCTGCTTATGTTTGTTTAGTTCTCTGAAACATATTATTATACTTGTCATTATATATAAATTGTAAACTGTTTCATTTCATTTTGGTGCAATATGAAGATACTCTCTAAATGCTAACTGCTTAAGATTTTAAATTATGAAATCAGAGATAAGTAGTCATTACTTTTATGATGGTCTTTTTTTTTTTTTATGGTTCAAAGTCATTATCACTTAGTCATCACTACCAATGAGGATAATTGAGACTTTTTATATAAAATAATTAAAATGGACTCTAGGGGTGCCTGGGTGCCTCTGTCAGTTGGGTGTCTTCCTTTCACTCATGTCCCGATCCCAGGGTCTTGGGACTGAGACCTGAATCTGGATCCCTGCTCAGTGGGGAGCCTGCTTCTCTTTCTGTCCCTCACCCCACTCATGCTCTCTCTCTCTCTCTCTCACTTTCTCAAATAAATAAATAAAATCTTTTTTGAAAAAAGTACTCGATTCTTTTCATCTCTAAATTTGAAAATTTTAAAGATACCTTGTTTTAGTTATTCCAAGAATAAAAGTAAATGTATGATATTTTAAATTTTGGTTAAAATGAAATGATAGGGGTGGCTGGGTGGCTCAATCATTAAGTGTCTGCCTTCAGCTCAGGTCATGATCCCGGGGTCCTGGGATCGAGCCCTTCATTGGGCTCCCTCCTCCGCAAGAAGGCTGCGTCTCCCTCTCCCACTCCTGCTTGTGTTCTTTCTCTTGCGGTCTCTCTCTCTGCCAAATAAATAAATAAATAAAAATCTTTAATATGAAATTATAGACACATTTAAGTTACAGTATGTAAATATCATATATCTTAACTCCATAAACTTGCATTTGGTAATTACAATAAACACTGCCCATATAAAACACCCAAATTCAGCACAGTGATTGGTTGTTGTTTAAGACATTATTTCTTGGAAAGAAAAAGATCCTATTTATACTATAAAAAATGTAAAATATATTCTTTCCATATAAGAGTCAACTTCAAAGGAGAGTTGATGTGTGCTATGATATTGAGCAAAATTTTCCTATTAAAGAATGGTTTTAAATAGCATCTCTTTAAAATTCATGGACTAATTCTTTCTTTGGAGTGTGTTTGCGCCTATGTCAGGAGGAGGATGAAAGAAAGGGTTGAACATTGCAACATTTCCATCTGAAAAAAAACACACGTACTTTCATATACAAAAACCTCTTTATTTTTCTCAAAACTACCTTTTAAAATTCTCATCCTGAGAAAGTTTGAATACAATCATTCACTTACTTCTTAACTATTCTTTGGGTTGGATGCAGTGAATGGCTTATGACAGTCAGTTTGTAACACTGTGAATGAAAGATTTAAGACCTTTAATCTCAAGAATACCCCTTGGCGCCAGCAGACAAGAAGGGCACTCCTTTACTTGTCCTCCCACTATTTTAAGCTCTGTTCTCCAATACAGATGAAGTTACCACAGACTGTAATACTACAGATACAGTATTAGCTTCTAATCTGGACCAACGGTTACCAGATTCTGATTTCATTTAAATATTTTACTAGGAAATAAGATTTGTTATTAAAATATACTTAAACAATATTTTGTGTGTGGGACAGGTTTTTGAAACATAACTTTTAACCTAAATGCAGAAGGTTAGGTGTCTACCTTTCATCAAAATATTATTAAACCAAAGCAACTTGTATGCTCAATTGGAACTCCATAATTTCCTTACAATGAAAATAGAAAAATGATTATAATCACAAAATTTCAAAAATTTCTTTTCTGGCTTTCTCAAATGGCTCTTCCTTCACCATTTATTCAATAAGCTTTCATTCAGAAGATATTGAGTATAGCAATACTTAATATAAGAATATAAGATCCATGGGATGCCTAGGTGACTCAGTTGGTTGAATATGGGCCTCTTGGTTTCATTTCAGGTCATGCTCTTAGGTTGGTGAGATCAGTCCCTGTGTCAGACTCCCGGCTCAGCATGGAGTCCGCTTGTTTCTCTCCATCTCCCTCTGCTCCTCCCTGCCCCTTTGCTCCTTCCTGCACATGCTCTCTCTCAAATAAATAAATAGATAAATAAATCATCTTAAAAAATTATATAAGATCCATGAGGCAGGGCAGGTAGGGATTTTTGTTCACTCTCTTCACCAACCTATTCCAGTACCCAAAACAGGAAGGTTCTTTAGGTGCACACCACAAATATTTGTGAGTGAATGAATAAAATGCTTATGTAAGTCTCCCATAGCTAAGCATTTTCATTATGAATGTAAAATAGGAAAAGATCACAGAGCTCAAGTTCACAGTTCTTTCTTCCCCAAATTCTCTACCAAAACAAACCTCCATATCTCTAAGGAATCAGTCTGCATGGTAGTACTAAAAGGGTGGGGGGATTCTGGAATACAGTTAGGGGTAGAAAAGCTCTATGCCCACTTTAATGTCCAATGTTGCCATTCCATAAAGCTAAGCACTTTCAGTAAATAGTTGCAGTAATTACTTATTTCACCTAATCTTTGAAGGTTTACTTTAATTAGAAACATAAAAATCCAATCCCAATTGGGAACTAAAAAATATTTTACATGGTGCAGTCAGTCAAATGGATTTCTGAAATCCATTTATAGTTCATTTGTTTTTCCATGTAAATGTAATTCTTATGTTTTTTTTTTTCTTTTCAGAATTTTCTTGTACAACTGGTGATCTGTTCAAGAAGCTTATTTTCTTACAAATTAAAAAAAATCTTCATGGGCGCCTAGGTGGCTCAGTGAGTTAAAGCCTCTGCCTTCAGCTCAGGTCATGATCTCAGGGTCCTGGGATGGAGGCCTGCCTTGGGCTCTCTTCTCAGCAGGGAGCCTGCTTCCTCCTCTCTCTCTGCCTGCCTCTCTGCCTACTTGTGATCTCTCTCTCTCTCTCTCTCTCTCTCTCTCTCGGTCAAACAAACTTCATTATAAAAAACTACTTTTATGAAAACAAGCAAACTTTATTGACTTTTTGAAAATGAGCACACTTTAATATCTATATATAGATGAATAAGCACTTTTGATGTGTTTATTATTGGTTTACTAGGAAGACTTAACTCTTTCATTTTACATAGTAAATTTCTATTTAATTTACTTCCTGTGCATCAGTTGCCTAAAAGAACAAATACACTTCATAGTTCCTAACAATAAATCTCATGTGAGAGATTTAATGTGCTATTTAGAGATAGAATTATTCTCAAGTATTAAGTTACATATACATGTTAATGTGCAATTTCTCATATGGTGAAATTCACTGGAAAGTTTTATTAAATTTAATGCTCTTTAGAACTTTTCTCAGAGAAACATATCTCCAAGGTGTTAAACTATTAAACAACATTCCCACAATATGTTTGGGTCACTGAATTCTGAAAATTGGAGACTTCTTCACTAAAATTGAAGTAAGGTATTCCATTTGGTTCTTAAGAACTTCAGGATGTTAAAAAATTAAGCAATAAAATTATCTTTTGATATATCTGGAAAACTAGAGGACAATAAAACAGTACTATGTCATTATTTAAGCTGAAAATAGCCACTACTTAAGTATTAAAGTAACGCTTTACAATTGAAGTCATAGGAGGAAAAAAAAAGTTTTTCAGTGCACTATTAGTGAAAAATTGGATGTCTTTACCCACTTGAGTCTACTTTAAAATCACAGGTGCACTTTATTTTCTATGTATAGGTCACCTAAGGATGTTTATGTTAGTGTCCACAGATTATTCATTAACAAACTGCACAAACATACTTTGGTCTTGAATCCTGGAAAAGTTCATGCATAGAGTTACAAATTCCCTTTTATCTTTCAACAAATAGGAACCTCTTGTCTGAATTGAGGAGTTAATTTAGCTCTTTTGCGTATATTATTTGCAAACATTTGTCCAGCCTTCTGAAAATGTAAGCAAAACTGACTATTTACTCTGTGTTAGGCTTATAATCCTTTGCATCCAAGAATAGGATTGCTGACAAAGTCTGCTTACAAACCCTTTTCTGTGTGTGGTACTGTCTGATATGACCATATATGAAATGTAGTCCAGACCATCCTGATTAACCAAATTTTCTAGCTTCTGGATAGCAGGCATATGTTCCTTTTCACTATTTTCCTGGAGAGTTCAGGAATCAAAAGGACAGTAGCAACCAAATATTTGGATTACTAATAGTAACCCCCCAAAGCGAATTGCCTAATTTTAAATTCAATTTTTAAAAAATCATCTGATTTGATCCCTACTTGATTTGATCCCTAGAGGGGTTAACAATCTCCCATTAATTTTAATGTAGAGTCTTCCTGCCTTATATTCCCCAACATGTTTAATTTTTGTTATTTGACATTCTTCTGATGTAATGAACTCTGCTGAACTGAGATATATGGCACATGATTTTATGTCCACATGTAACAGCTTTTCTCCAAGTCCATCTGTTGCTACTAATGAAATATATTTATGAACAAAATATGTTAGTAACAGCAGACATAGGTCTTCACAAACTTCCTGTTGTCTCCACTTCTG
The DNA here is from genome assembly GCA_004023965.1 of Spilogale gracilis. NCBI lineage: Eukaryota > Metazoa > Chordata > Mammalia > Carnivora > Mephitidae > Spilogale > Spilogale gracilis. Next base: position 84,809 of record PITA01000173.1, read on the forward strand.
ATAATGGGGGGCTACCAGAGCTATTGTCAGTTTAGATTTCCCCCAGAAATCTTGGACACCCTAACTACAACAGAGGGTCATAGTAAGTTTCTAAGTACATTACTTGATCTCTCCAAAATGGCCTCTAACCCGAGCTTTACATTGAATGCCAACTATACTTGATTCACTCATAGTCAAATAAACTCTAGCTTCACCCCTAGCAATAATGCAACCATTAACCATTTTGAAAAGCAATGTTTCCTTTCATAAACTCTAATACGCCACCCTTCCTGTTGATCTAGAAGAGATAGCAGCCATCTATCCACAGGGGTCACATTGAAGGCAGCATATGGGAGAAATTTCAGTGTTCTAGGGAAGGACTTGCTTCATTTAGGAAATTGAAGAAAATTCAAATTTAGAATTTCATTTCTAAAACACTCTAAATTCTTTTCTCTCTTGTCTCTGCCTGTGATGGACTTTTCTCCTGCCCCCTAGTTTCCTTTGGCTTCGCATGAAATTCTGGCTATCCAATGTCCCCAGTATGAATCCCAGTTTTGACTTCCCCAAAGGTAATTTATATTACCTTTGGGGATTTAAAATAATTATATTTAATTTTATTTCTTTTTTAGTAATCTCTACACTCAAAGAGGGACTCAAACTCACAATGCTGAGATCAGAGTCTCATGCTCTATCAACTAAACCAGCCCGGTGCCTCTGAAGGATAATTTACATTAAAGTGCAAACTTACAGAGTCATTTCCAGTAGAAGGGCACTTGGAAGCTTAAAGAGAAATTTTCATTTCTAATATCTCAGATACATGAACAAAGATAGATGTTAGGTAACTACCTGAATAACTAAATATATGGATAGATACAAAGATACACAGATAAAAATCTTCTTGATGCTTTTTGTGTACTCCTTTTGTTGCTTCAAACTAAAGACACATAGATCACAAGAATCAACAGTGGGTACTACATTTAGGAAAGCTTACCCATATCTTCTCTAAATAATTCATTATCAAATAAATAAAAGCTGAAGGTTAGTTTGCATGCTAATATACAATACAGTCATCATATTGTGAATATTAAATCTTTAAAGCATGTTTTGTAATATGTTTTAAATAAAAAAGTGATTTTTAAAATTTTCTTAATAACAATATAATTGACCACAGCCAGCAATGCAGTGTTCTTTGAATAGCTTCCATTTTTAAGCATATTCTGCATTAAAATTATAACTAGATCAACAAAAAAATAGTCTTCATATGTTTCAACATTCTCTATAATATGAATAACGTTTAAAAAAATATGAATAACGTTTGCTGTTCTGTTAGAATACATGTGGATTTCTTAAGGGCACAATCCGATTGATACTGTAATACATAGCATGAAAATATAGTGCTGGTTTCTTCACTTTTTCTAACAGGGTATGACTTTCCAATTGTCTCTTCCTATCGTCATCTGAGAATCTCTTATTTATGTTAATAGTGGGTGCTATTGTTGATAAGCTACTTGTAACAAATGAGTCAAACAAAAAGGCATGAATTCTGCAGATGGTGGAATAATTCAGTGGGATAATCTGCATAAGCAGATTCATATTTTCATAGAAAACATTTTAATTTAATGTTTGGCTTTGATCACTAGCTTACTGAACATCCTTGATTTTTTTATCTAGTTCCCACCTTCTTTTTAATTAAAAAATGTACTGCAATTAGTAATTAATCTTTTTCCAAGTAGCAACATGATTATATCGTTCTATGTTATATGGTAAGATTTTCCATTGTTCCAACTTTATTCAGATATATAGTTTTATGTCACCTGCTCTGCTAGTGAAATATCATTCAATGTGAAGAAAAAGCAAAAATTCAAAGTTAGCTTGTATTTTTTTTTTTTTTATCTGCAAAGAAAGCCCAAGGTTTCTGGTCTGGCATGTAGTAGGTTAGAAGCCACTACTCCATTCTAATAACAACCAAGAGCTGAACAAGCAAAAATCAACTTTTCCTAGTTCTATCAGAGAAGTAATGTCACCAGGCAAACCGCTACCCTCCAAATTGGAGAAACAGACAGAAGGTTACAGAGATTCACAGCATACCAGAGCAGAAATCCCAAAGCAGAAACTTTCATAGGAGCTATTGCCAGGATGGGAAAACCTGAACCGGAATTTATGAATTGCTAAATATCTGAGAAAAATCTCTTACTTCCAGCTGGAGAACAGGAAAATAAGCCACTTTGAAATAAACTAGGGCACTCTGTTCTTAATAAAACCTGCCCTCAGAAGAAATTGTTTTTACCAAAGTGTAAACTATTGGATTTTTTTTTTTTCAGAGCCTAACCTAAATGGAGGAAGGGAAATATCCAGTGCCAGTCCCCTCTAGCCATCCTCTACCCCCTAAGGACATCTGGAGCTGAGAAACACTGGTAAAGTTCATGATCCAGAGCCACAGACTCACCAAAAGACGGAGACCTAATTGTATTCTCACAGAATACTTCCTCTCCCCCTACACCTTATGATCATATTACTAATGGCATATTTACTGCAGTCTTTTTACCTAGTCCTTCATGTTCCCCTTTTAACAAAAAATTACAAGGCACAATAAAATGCACAAAGTTTGAAGAGACTGAACAAGTCTCAGAATCAGAGCCAGATACAGCAGGAAGGTTGGAATTAATATACCAAGAATTTTTTAAAACTATAATTAATAGACTTAGGGCTTTAATGGAAAAGTAGACAATATGTAAGAACAGGTTAATAATATAAAAGATAAAAATTCTAAGAAAGAATCAATAAGAAATGTTAGGTATTGGAAACACAGTAACAGAAATGAAGAATGCCTTTGATGGGCTCATTAGCAGACAAGACATGGCTGAGGAAAGAATCCCTGAGAATCTCTGAGTTTGCAATAGAAACTCCTTAAATTGAAAAAGAGGAAAAAAACTGAAAAAAAAACAAGTAAAAAATATTAAAAATCTGTGTAATAACTACAAAAGGTGTAACATCCATGTAAGAATACCAGAAGGAGAAGAAAGAAACAGAAACAATATTTGAAACAATGATGATGGAAAATTTCTCCAAATTAATGTTAAATGCCAAACCACTGATCACAGAACATCAGTCTACACCTAGACATGTCATATTCAAACTTAAGAAGAGATAATCAAAAAGTCTTAAAAGAAGACAATGGGGAGAAAACAACAACAACAACAACAACAACAACAACAACAACAGAAACCACTTTAGAAACAATGCAAGCAAGAAAGTAGAGTGAAATATTTAGAGTGTTTAAAGGAAAAGAATACCAACCTAAAATTTGCTACTCTGTGAAATTATCCTTCAGAACTTGAGGAGGAATACAGACTTTCTTAGACAAACAAAAGTGAGCAAATTTGTTGCCAGTAGACTTGCTTTGTAAGAAATCTCAAAAGAGAGAAGAAAGTAATATAAATCAGAAACTCAGTTCAACAAAAATAAAGGGAATGCATCAGAGAAGTAATAAATGACGGTAAAACAAAATTTTTATTTGTAGATCAAGGTTGGTTCAAAATAATGGAAAAATGTATAAATGTATATATATGTATAGGTAGAAGAAATGGCAATAAATGACAACAATAATACAAAGGGCAAAAAAGAGGAATTAAGAATATTTTGCTCTGAAAAGATACTTTCATTACCCATGAAGTTGTATAATATTATTTGAAAGTGTACCTGGACTAGGTATATTGCAAACTCTAAGTAAAACCAAAACAAGTAAAAGAAGTGAAGAAGACACATATAGAAACAAAGAACAAGAACAATAAAAAATAGTAGCAAAGAACAAGAACAATAAAAAATAGTAGCAGATATTAGTGCAACTATATTAGTAATCACTTTAAATGTCAATGATCTGACTATATCAAAAGACTGGCAGGGGGTGCCTGGGTGGCTCAGTTGGTTAAGTGTCGAGCACTTGATTTCAGCTCAGGTCATGATCTCAGGGACATGAGATCAAACCTTATGTGGGGTTCTGTGCTGAGCATGTAAACTGCTTAAGATTCTTTCTCTCCTACTTCCTCTACTCCTCACTCTCCACCCCACACATGCACATTCACTCTGTTTATCTCTCTTTAAAAAAAAATTATAAAAAACATATTGTCAGAATGGATCAAAAAAATAAGACCCAGGTATGTTTCCTACAAGAAACTTGCTTTAAATATAAAAGCACATATAGATTACAAGAAAGGAATGGAGAAAGATAGACCACGCAAACACTAATCAGAAGAAGCAGAGTAGATACATTAATTTCAGACAGAACAGACTTTAGAGCAAGAATAGTTATCAGGGATGAAGAGAAGCTTCACATAATGATAAAGGGGTTAATACTCCAAGAAGACATAATAATTCATAATGTATAGACACCTAACAACAGAATGTCGAAATATGTGAGGCAAAAACTGACAGAATTGCAAGGAGAAATACATGAATTCACTATTACTGTTGGAGACTTTAACATCCTGCTATCAGAAATGGACAGATCCAACAGACAGAAAATCAGTAAAGACATAACTGAACATAAGAGTACCATAGATCAACTGGATGTAATTGGCATCAATGAACCACTTCATCCCACAACAGCAGAGTTCTTCTCAAGATCACATGGAACATTTATCAAGATAAACTACATTCTAGGCTATAAAACATATCTTAACACATTAAAAAAAATAGAAAGCATATAATGTCTGCTCTTAGATCACAATGGAAATAACTTGAAATACTTGGTGATCAAACAACACAGTTTTTTTTTAATTCAAGTATAATTAATGTACAGTGTTACATTAGTTTCAAGAGTGCAATATAATAATTCAGCAATTCTATACCTTTCCCAGTGTTCATCAAGATAAGTGTACTGGTAATCCTCTTATTTATTTTACCCATCCACCTCCCCTCTGGCAACCATGAGTTTGTTCTCTAAAGCTTAGAATCTTCTTTTTTATTTGTCTCTTTTTTCTTTGTTTATTCATTTTGTTTCTTAAATTACACACATGAGTGAAATAATATAGTATTTGTCTTTCTTTGACTGACTTATTTCACTTAGCATTATACCCTCTAGGTCCATCCATATTGTTGTAAATGGCAAGATTTCATTCCTTTTTAAGGATATGCAATATTCCATTGTGTTATATATCACATCTTCTTTATTAATCTATGAATGGACACTTGAGTTGCTTCTGCATTGTGGTTACCGTAAACAATGCTGCAAAAATGTACAGATGCATATATCTTTTAGAATTAAACAGCACATTCCTAACTAACACATGGGTCAAACAAGAAATCCCCCCCAAAAATTTAAATATTTTGAACTAAGTGAAAATGAAAACATACAACTTTTCAAAATTTGTGGTATTCACAACAAACAATATGAGAGGGAAGTTTATACCATTAAATGTATATTAAATGTATATATTAGAAATGAAAGAAGACCTAAGATCAGTAATCTAAGCTTCTTTCTTAGGAAACTAAAAAAAGAAAAAAGAAAAAAGAGCAATAAATCCAAAGTAAACAGAAGAAAAGAAATGATAAAAATTAGAACAGGAACCAATGAAATTGAAAACAGGAAATGAATAAGGCAAATAAACAAAACTAAAAATGGGTTTTTTGAAGTATCACTAAAATTGATAAGCCTCGAGCAGGGTAACTAAGGGGAAAAAAAGAAAATACAAATTACTAGTATCAGAAATAAAATAAGGGTCATCCTTACAGATTTCTAGGCCACTAAAAAAAATAATAGAGGAACACTATGAACAACTCTTTGTTCAGATTTGATCATCTAGATTAAATGGACCAAATCCTCAAAAGGTAAATTAACAACACAATTAAGAAATATAAAAGACCTTAACAGATATTTATCCAAAGAAGATATCCAGAGGGCAAGTCAATTTTAGCAAAGATGTTCAACATCATATATCATCAGGGAGTTGCAAATTTAAAAAAAGAATGAGATATCACTATGCATTTCTTAGAATGGTCAAATCTTGGTTCCCTCTGCTGGTGTCTGGTGTTGTTTTTTTTTTTTTTTTCTTCCTTCTGTCTTTGAGGCAGGAAAGAAGACCCTCAAACCCTATCCCTTCCAGTATTTGACAAGAGGTTTGGATGTGTATTGTGGTTTGTTTGTTTGTTTATTTTGTTCAGAGATTAAAGTATGCAAAATAAAGAAGATGCGGCTTTATACAAAAAAAAAAAAAAAAAAAAAAAGAATGGTCAAATCCAAAACAAACAAATGCTGACATGGTTGTGGAGCAATAGGAATGAATCAAAAACTTATGAACACACAAAAGTCTGCACATGGATGTTTATAGCAGCTTTAGTAATTGTCAGAACTTGTAAATAACCAAGATGACACTGAAGTGCACTTCATGGGTGAATGATAAATTAACCAGTACATCTAAACAATGGAATGTTATCAGTGCTAACATGAAATGAGCTATCAAGCCATGAAAAGACCTGGAGGAAATTTAAATGCATATTACTGATGGAAGCGATGTGAAAGGTACCTACCATATGAGTCCAATTATATGATGTTCTGGAAAAGGTAAAACTTTGGAAGCAGGTAAAAAGATCAATGATTGCAGGTTTGGTGGGGGCAAGGAGGGATGAATAAACAGGGCACATGATTTTTAGGGCAGGAAATCTATACTGTATGATACAGCAATGATTTGTACATGCTGCTAGACATTATCCAAGCTTCTAGACTGTACCAAGAATGAACCCTAACATGAACTATGAATTCTGGATGATTATGATGCATCAATGTAGGTACATCAATTGTATAAATGTACCACTGTGATGCAGGAAATGGAGTCAGGCAGTTTGTGTATGTGGGGGGGGGGGGTGGGGACAGGACGTACAAGGAAACTCTTTGTACTTTCCCCTCAGTTTTGCTGTGAACCTTAAACTGCTTTAAAAATAAATTTCAATAATTTTTTATTAACAGCACATCAAAGTTTTTTATGGACTACACATATCTGGCTGTTAATTTCTATAGAGAAAAAGTATGTGCGGTGCTCAAAACCCTGCTTCTTGTAGGTTTGTTTATTGATTTACTCAACAACATTTTCTTTGGGTGACAATCTTTTCATTCAGTTGAAACTCTTCTAACTTAAGAGAAAAACTATCAATGGACTCTTTCCTCCACACTATTTTTCTTCCTTTTTTAAAAAAAATACTTTATTTATTTACACAGCTAGAGAGGGAACACAAACAGGGGGAGTGAGAGAGGGAGAAGCAGGTTTTCTGCCAAGCAGGGAGCCCAATGCAGGGCTCCATCCTAGGACCCTGGAATCATGACCTAAACCAAAGGCAGACGCTCAATGACTGAGCCACCCAGGTGCCCCCGCACACACATTATTTTTACATGAGGTTGATGATTATCTGGGGGAATTCCCAAGAATTCCCTGAGATAGATGTTAAACCAGCCAAGGATATGTGAATAAAATCTCAGGTCTCTGCTGCAGTAAACTACATTCAAGAATACTTCAAATCTTAACATGAAGTGAAAAAAGTTTTAAACCGTAGTCTAAGTCTGACCTGACCCTCTTGTCTTTTATGCCTCCGCTTCACTCCTTTTAATTATGTGTTTATGACTTAGTTGTTGTCTTAGTTGCTTTGGCTTGCTGAAACAAATGACTATTGACTAAGGTCACATATAAGCAATAGAAATTTATTTCTCACAGTTCCAGTGGCTGGAAATCCTCTGAGATCAGGGAGGGGACCAGTCTGGCCAAGTTCTGGTGAGGATCCTCTTCCAGGTTGTAGATGACCAACTTCTTGCATCTGTACGTGGTAGAGAGCAGAGGGGAAACAGCTCTCTTGTGATTCTTTTTTTTTTTTTTTTTTTTTTTTTTTTTTTGTCTCTTGTGATTCTTATAAGGGCACTAATCTCATGCATGAAGACCACATCTCATGATCTCATCTAATCCTAATTACCTTCCAAAGGTCCCACTCCTCACCATCCCATTGTGGGGTAGGGTTACAACATACTAATATTGTAGAAACACAAATATTCAGTCCATAACACTCTTCAAAAAAATAACCATTTTGCTTGCTACTGTTGTTATTCAATGAGTATTTAAGATTTAGGAAATTTTACTCTGTTTTGTTTGCTGGCTGTTTTTGGTTTTTTGTTTTGTTTAGCTTGCAGCATTAAATAAATCAGTAAAAGGCATGAAAGTACTTCATACTCATATGTGGGAAATGGGAACTAATAAAGCAATACATTGAGGAGGTGTCAAAAAAAGTTTTCACGATAGCAAGAATATAGAGGATACATTAAGGGAAATGAAATCTTGCTACTCTACCTGGAAGCAATAAGCTCTGACCTCTGTCAAAGACCAGTTGCTTTTATTTCAAGTGAGAAAGCTGTCATTTGATGGTTATAGAAGATATATCTGTGTTTCTCAACAGGAACATGTTTCAGCAGGAAGATTCAAATGGGCTGTTGCCTAGATTTGAATAACAATTTCTTTATCCTCCTCCAGTTCACTGGGGAGAACTATGGTTCTCAAATTTTAATGTGCATTACAATAGCCTAGAGGGTTTATTAAAATCAGATATCTAGCCCCCAAACATCCTGATTCAGTAGGGCTAAGATGGGGACCTTGCTTTTCTAGCAAATTTCCAGGGGATGCTTATACTCCTAGTCAAAAGAACATATATTGAGAACCAGTGGTTTCTTTTTTTAAAAATATTTTATTTATTTATTTGACAGAGAGAAACACAGCTAGGGAGGGAACACAAGCATGGGGAGTGAGAGAAGGAGAAGTAGGGTTCCCAAGGAACAGGAAGCCCGATGCAGGGGTCGATCCCGGGACTCCAGGATCATGACCTGAGCCAAAGGCAGACGCTCAATGACTGAGCCACCCAGGTGCCCTGAGAACCGGTGGGTTTTAATATACTACTGGTGGAATGTACATGTGTTCTCAGAACGTACTAAATGGTTATTTTTGACACCAAGAGACCATCTTTTCCACTTTTTGTAAACAATTCTTCAGATATGAATTGATTTTTTTACTTTTAATAAGCCTGTCCCATATGGTAGTAACTTTTGTAACAAGAAGTAATACACCAGAGGAACCCTGAATCAGAAGTTAGGAAGTTTTGAGTCTTAGCTTTTTTACTGTTCTGTGTTCAGCAGCTTGGGCTGACCAATTACTATCAAAGGCTTGCTTTCTTTCTCTATAAAATGGGAATGATACCAGACTCCCACAGCTGTGTTTGAGTGTTAAATGGGATGAGGCTATGTGAAAATGTCTTGTAAACAGCAAAATACTCTGCAAATGTAACAGTTTATTATTATTGATCTTATTATTGATTTGAGAATGACTTCCCACCTTCAAAAATTCTGATACAGAAAAGACTCATCATAGTGGATGAGTTTTGTTGACAGACTACAGTAAGCAATCAATAAATATTTATAGACTAATTGATAAAATAAAACAGATTCAGATGCTGATATTTTACAATATATAGACAAACTAGATAAGAAAATTCTACTATTCACTTGTAACAGCAGACTAAGGGAATTGATTGAATACAATTGAACAAGTATTTATTAAGTGCTTCCTCTGTGTTAGGTTCCATGATTAACCATTCTTTCTTCATGTTTTAAGTTATTTCACACACCAACCACCAGATGAAGTCCCCATCTGAGACTCAGTTACTTTGAAAACAGGACCAACAAAACCAAGAATTGAGCCCAAGTTACTCTGCTCTAAATTTGAATTTATTCAGTATAAATCCTCATACATGGTACTAGTATAGTTAAATTTGTATTTCTAGCTTGGTGATCTAAACAAAGGATGTTAAGTGAAAAAAAAATTACAGAGCAATACAAATTTAGTATGATCTCCATCTCTACATATTTTTAAAAATCCATTATACATGGCATATCTGGAGAAATGAAAAACAGGAATGATACATACCAGTTAATGAAAGTTACCTTGGAGGGGAGAATAGAGGGGGAATTTAATATTTTACTTTGTACATTTTTTTATAGCAATACTGATTTATATAAGAATATTGTACTGAGAACAATTAGAAAGTAAATGATAGGGCGCCTGGTTGGTTCAGTGGATTAAAGCCTCTGCCTCTGGCTCAGGTCATGATCTCTGGATCCTGGGATCGAGGCCCTCATGGGGCTCTCTGCTCAGCAGGGAGCCTGCTTCCTCTTCTCTCTGCCTGCTTCTCTGCCTACTTGTGATCTCTCTTTCTCTGTCAAATAAAATAAATAAAATCTTTAAAAAAAAAAGAAAGTAAATGGTAGTTTAAAAATATATATATTTTATAAACATATATATACCAGTACATATATATATAATATATATGTGTACATATATATTATATTATATATATAATCAGTAATATATATTATATATAATAATTACATATTTATATATATATATAAAATCAGTACACCTATAGGGAGATCCTGCTTGGGAAGCAATATTCTCCCACATGATGGTTTTGTATTTCCCTTCAAAAATATCGACCCATGTATGAATCATTAGGCTTCCTGTCCTTGCTAAAATAGAGTCCCAATCCAGTTCGTTTAACAAGTTATTTTTCCGTCAGTACTAATTCACGTGGTTCCTGTGCTTTGTGTCAAAATGTACCACTGCTGAGCACTGGGCTTCCCTTTGAGCGGTCAGTGAGAGTGATGTCTAATCAAGAACAACTTTCCCTGCAGGATTCCTTCCTGTAATTTACTTCCCACTGATTCTCAGGGAGGTGATTCCGCAGTACAAATACATTTTCTGTTTAATCAGTTCCCTTGATTTCTTTCTGAAATCCATAAGAAGATAGCATTGCGATAACACCATCTCTCTGGGGCGGCTTTAGACACTTCCGGCATTTTGTCAACAAGCCTTCTCTGAGCAGAACCCCGCACTAGGCACTAGAGCGGGGTAGAGAAGAGCAATGAAATAGAAAATGACGCTCTGTCTCCATGCCTAGAACATAAAAGCAGGAGAAAGGAGTGAAATATCGGGGTCTAAGAAGAGAAATCAGAATAGGGTGGACAGCAAAATTCTTTGCTCCATAAAAAGGTGCAGAAGAATTAAGGAGCATGAGGGAAAGGAAAAGTAACTGGATCCCATTTTGTAGCAAAAAGAATTCTTTAAAGGTTTGAAGATCAATGAACCTAACTTTGAAATTTAAACTATAATGTCAAATTGAAAAGATGGCAAAAGTTTCTAAAGCCAGAGAAAACTTAAGGAGAGCGTTTCCATGATGCTGTTGCACAGCTCAGAGCTGCCTCAGCTAACCGTATGTTCCAATGATGGTTTGTCTGAATGTGTCTCCACTCTAGACCACAAATTGTTCAACAGCAGAAATTTAGCTCTTTATCTGTTTTGCAACGATGGCTTTTGTATTGCTCAGACTTCATAAATATGTTGAGTAAATACATGAAAATCTATGTTGATTTTTTTTTGAAGTGAGACAAGTGAGAGAAGTGAGTTTTTTTGAGCTGAAATAATCTTATGCTGAAAGGTATTCACAGTTCTTACAGAAAAATCTTGGATGCTACTGTATTAAGCCCTGTATTTTTCAGTTGTTACTATTTAGAATTAGAATTCTGCATATTCTATCTATTCTCACAATTTCACTCATTCTTTTCCTTTTTGTGGAATCTCTAATAAACCCCTTCTTTTCTTTCCATTTTGCCTTAGTTTGACTTCCAAACTCACCTTCTTATTCATAAAAATGTGCTTCTGAATGGTCAGTGCAATACGACTTGTTGGTTCTTTTATTATGTCTACTTTATTTTAAAGCAAAATAAAATGAAATTGAAGGAAACTTGTTGAGGTAGCTGTTGAGAATGGAACTCTGAAAGAAGATTGCTGCCAACATTTTTTTTTCCTGAGCCAGAGAAAATAACTATGATTTCATTTTCCTTTGTGTGACTCCTTTTCTACACACTGCTTATCTCTGGCAAGTAATAGAAAGAAGGGAGAGGCCATTTTAAGAGGAACCTGGGAGCTTGCAGGTGATTTTGGGCACAGAGGAATTCCAGACCCACCCACCCACAATAGAAAGAAGTAAAGAAACCAGAAGACTAAGAAGAGACAAGGAAAGAACAACTGAAGGTCATGCCAGGCAAGAGATCAGACCTGATAAGCGAGTGCCAGATGGAAGTCCAATTAATTCAGAATGGAATCTAGGGCAAGAAGAGAAAAGCTGTTAGAGTAAATGAATTAATTTCATAGAGAATTATAATGCCACACAGATTCAAGTTGACAATCTCAATGTCATACGGCAATCAGTCTTCAAGCTTAAATCACACCTGGTGGAATTCTTTCTTGACAATGCCCAAGTATTTTTCTGAACTCCTTTCATTATCAGGGTATGCATTGCCCATTAGAGAGCCACCAATTGCTACTTTGTATTCTGGTAACTTTTTATGTGTAGTTTGTGATCTCTTCTACTGGATTATAAATTTCTTTCTTGAAATAGCTACATTGTTTATCTATTATATAATAAAATATAAAATTACTGTGATAATAATTTTCCTGATATGATCAGATGATGATATCAAAAGTCCTCATCTGAATAATACTCTTAGGCCATCTCAAGTCAAGTTCAAAAGCTAAAACCTCTATCCTCTAGTACCTTGCACACTGAAACAAGACTGGTAAGAAGTGATGCCATGTCATTGTTTCATGGGAGATGTTCACAATAAATATGTTATTGATGAACTCTAGACCCTGAAATCACTCTTCTAGTTTCTTCACACCTTTTTTTAAAGAAACAGAGAGTGGCCAAGTGTGTCACTGGGTTAGGGAGGCAGGGTGGAGGGGCAGAGAGAGAAGGAGAGAATCTTAAGCAGGCTCCCAGCACATCATGGAGCCCAATGCAGGGCTCAGTCTCACCACCCTGAGATCATAACCTGAGTTAAAATAAGGAGTTGGATGCTTACTCAACTGAACCTCCCAGGAGTCCCAATTCCTTTATACTCTTAATACTACTTGAAATTGCTGTATTCTCTTTTTTACTGTCTCCCCCTCCCACATTAAACTATAGGCTTTGTATGCGCAAGAAGCATCCCTGTCTGTCCACTGCCAATCTTGAGCCTAGAGAAGTAGTACTTAACACGTATTCAATAAATATCTGTTAAATTGAAAAGAGTGTTGTTGATTCTGACTGTATAATAGGAATTATGACCCTCGTAGGAGAAATTAGGCAAGAGCCTGATTGATACAGAAAGAGATCAAATAATGTAAAAGTAAATAAGCCATAGACCTATATACGAAAAAAAGCAAAAACACTTTTAGAAAGAGCATAATACAGCTTCCCAAAAGTCAATATGGAAAGTCTAGCTCACTTTTTTCCTAGTCTTCATAGAATTCCCCTCAGTCTCATGGTTTTTATTGTGTTTTATGCCTATCACCATGGGTGTTCAAAATTGTCTTTACAATTAGCTTATATACTAAAGTGAGCTACTCACACTATTATCTATAATAGAGCATTTGTCTGGCCTTTTGAAGTCCATCTTTCCATGTTAGCTCCTTGACTAACACACATTATTGGAGTAACTCACAAAGGACATTTCACTCACACACTGGTCTCTGTTCCCTATTCATATCAAGCATAAGAGTGTAAGTCAGTGGGGCCACACTGTGGAGATCAACATGGCACCATTTAGTTTAGGTGGAGAAAATCATGTCCTAAGCATTGGGAAACCAACCTGTGCATGCAGAGGCATATAAAAGAATGTCTTTTACAGCCTTGCCAATAAAAGACAAATTAGAAACAACCTAAAGTTTCATTATTTTGAAAATGATGAATACATTGTGATATAGTCACACAAGAGAATATTTCACAGCAGTCAAAACAAGTTAATTACACCTATATCTATTAACATGGATGAATCTAAACACATAATGCTCAGTAAAGAAAAAAAAGTTAGATATAATCTGCTTTACAAAACATAGGAAATCTTATCCACCAACTTCTTTGAAGAGGGGATTCTTCGATGAGCTAGGTAGCCAATTATCAGATGGGGACTTGCTCTAAAGTACCATCCATATTTTTACTTAAAACAAACAACAACAACAAAAACCCTCCCGGGAATTGCTACTCACACTGTCTCTACTGATCTGTTTACCCTTGTTTTCTGTTAGGGAACTGAAAACTAGACATCCTTTCATTAGAGTTTTCCTTCCTTAAGTAACATAGAAAGCAAGGTAAGGACAGAGAGAGAGAGAGAGAGAGAGAGAGAGAGAGAGAGAGAGAGAGAAAATAAGAGAGAAAGAGAAAGTAAAAAGCAGAGAGGTTAAGAATATAGAAATCTCCAATCAGAACAAGTCTGCCACTTAGAAAATGTTAATAATTATTTTTACTAAGGGAAAACACAGAAGCTTTTAATCTGCCGTGTTCCTGGCTAATTATTCAAGTCTGCGCTTCCCTCTGCTTATCCCGAAGCAGTACTAAAAAATAAGAACTAATTCCGATGAGTTGGTTAACCACCATTAATGTTCTTGATAATTGACTACTTAGGTGTGACACTTTATTTGAAAAGGGAAAGAGAACCTCTTTCTGGAACAAAGAAGTCTTTCTCAGGATTTTCAATGTTTCTAAAATAAATACATAGAATTTGAATAATTTAAGACCTTCAGTGTCAGGCTTTAAAAAACTTAAAAGCATAAGTAAAAATACTTGTGGATAGCCTACAAACAGTTTCCTCTGAAGTGGGATTATTAATTATTGAACTTGTCTGTACCAGATTAGTTATTTTGAGTTGTTTTGACTAAATTTTGTAGCCACATTCTCTGTGGTGATATTTAGTTCCTTTTAAACTCTATTTTACAATCATCTTGCTTCAATTTCATGAAGTTCAGGTTTATCCTAAGCAATTTAGAGGACATTTACACATACTCAGTTCCCTAATGCAGCAGTCATCCTGTCTCCTGGCTCATTTTATTACAAAGGAACAGATGTGATGGAAAAGGTGATGGGGGGATGGAGAGGTAGGGCAATTGTCTCTTTTTAAATTTCATATTTCAAATGGGAGGTAGAACACTTGATTTTTTTGCCTTAAAACAAAGGGGTATATCTATAATAGCACCTTAACTTTTATGATTAAGAATGACAATGGAGCAAGTGTAACAACTTCTCCAAACTGTGCCCTCATTTTAGAAAATGAAAGGTCTCTAGAAGCTAATCTCTTAACCCAACTTTCATTGCAATGACTCTCTTTGACTGATGGTACCCAGGACCATTCAAAAATGTGAGGCAAGGTCTGTCAACTTTTTCTATGTAGAAACTGCTGATTACATTACTAGAGAAGTCCTACTGCCCTAAAAGTCTTCCTTATATCAGGCTTCAACCTGTTTCCCTGTAGTTCATACCCTTTTTTCCTATCTGCTCTTAGAAATAAGCCAGTTCAAAACTCTTAACATCCAAGGGCTTGATAGCCCTCAAACTAATCAGAGACAACCTTCTGTTTTCTCTCTAATCTTCCCTACTTTAGGATATTTACAGAAAACTTTTGTCAACAACTGCTCTTGGGACACAACATACAGAAGCCCCCTTACCTGGATTGCCCACCTTCAGTTCTCTTTTGTCTGACATTCAGGATAGTGGTGACAATTCCCAAGTTTTAGAGTCAGAAAGAGCTTGTTTGAAATCTCAGCCTTGCTGTGTTTTCACTATGTCACTGCGTAGGATAATGTTGGTTGAGTTAGCTTTCCTTTGTTGAACTTCCTCTTCCAATTACCAGTAGAACCTCATCCCTAACCCCCTCCACCTAGAACATCCTGAGACTTTAGAAACCTGCTTTGCCTGGTTTGCCTGGGATAGAAAGTACCTAGGAATTTACATCCCCTTACGGTGAGCCTCCATAAATTACTGTTCAGTGTTCCCTTGCTTCAAACTTGGCTATCGTTCAGGCTTACCTTACACCCTGCAGCTCCCCTGTGCTCATAGACTAAAGTTACCTCTGAGACTTTGTCAAGTTTCTTCCTTCCTGGCTCTCTCCCCTTCCCTGCTCTGCTTTTCCCACTTACCTATTGGTTTCTCCTGGAAGTACTTTCTTTTTTTTTCTTTTTTAAAAAAGATTTTGTTTATTTATTTGACAAAGAGAGAGATCACAAATAGGCAGAGTGGCCGGCAGAGAAAGAGGGGGAAGCAGGCTCCCTGCTGAGCAGAGAGCCTGATGTAGGACTCCAATCCAGGACCCTGAGATCATGACCTGAGATGAAGGCAGAGGCTTAACCCTCTGAGCCACCCAGGCACCATGGAAGTATTTTCTTAGTAAACTGTTTGACCTAGAACTCTTATCTCTGCTTCTGTTCCAGAGAAACTTAGCTGAAGATGAGAAATTATTATAATCTCTAACTCATTTTCTAGAATTAATGGAAGGATCAAACGTGAAAAAGCATATAGCATAATGTAGTTTCTGGTGATATAAACACTCACTAAAAGGTAACTTATTATCAGATTCTCTGGGCCAAGAAATGAATGTGACATTCAAGCTGCAGAAAATTCAGGATAATAAGTAATCCAGTTTTTGCTAAGAAGCCTAAGAATGCTGTCTTTCCTTGAGGGGATGACATTGATGGCTACCATGGTATTAGAGTTCAACACAAAGTTCACTGCTCAGGACTTGCGCACCATGCCCAGGAACTGCTCTGCAGCCTTTGCTGCTTTCTTTTCTCTTGGCCGTGGTTAGCAGTGAGCCAGAAAGCCCTGATCACCAGCAGCACTATTTTAATGTCCTCTCTGGGGCACCTAGAAGAAGGATGTTTCCAATATGAAACAGAACAAGTCAAAATCTCAAATACTTGTCCCAAATGTTCATTTCAAAGAGCTCTCCAAAAGATTAAATGTGATACAAATCTATATGCCAAAAAAGTCTAGGAAAACTGAGGCTTTCTGGTCTTTGTTTGGCACATCAGACCATATATTTGAGAGGTACAACACTGTGCAACCAATTATGAGATGAGATTGGTATTCGAGGGTTGCGTTCACCCAGCTGCAAAGCTCAATCAGGGTTATATGTGCAGCTGAAGGAAACTGGGCAACAGCTTTAATTAATTGGCAATTTTGAGCCTCTCATGCTAAAACTACCTTAATGATGGAAAAAGAAATGATATGGGAAGGCAATACAATTTGAAACATGCAGATTTCCAACTCTGAGCTTTTAAGCAGCAATCTGTCATTCACACAGTGATTATATGTTAAATATTTTCTAGTTATAAAAAGTCTTAAATAAATGAAAATCAACTTAGAATTTTGAGTTCACTAAAAGCTTTTTGGCTTCTAAGAAAAAGAATTTAACTGGATTCTAATATTGTTTTGCACTTGAGTAACAACTACTATTTATTTATTTATATAATATACCTACCATGATTGCTAAAATGGAAACAGTGCTTTATGATTTATAAAGTCCTATTATGCATTATTATCTCATTCAACCCTCAAAACAAAGATAGAGTACAGAAAAAATATTATCATCAACCCTGTTAGAGAAAAAGACAATAAAGCCTTGAATGTTTTTAGTGGTGATGTGAATGTCCTGACTCATATATCATTTTTTCAAATGGCACTGTTGGCTCACCTCACATCAATTTTTCTATCTATCTATCTATCTATCATCTATCTATTCTATCTATCATCTATCTATCATCTATCTATCATCTATTATCTATCTATCATCTATCTACCATCTATCTATTTATTTTGAGGGAAAGGTGAGGGGCAGAGAGAATTTTAAGCAGGCTCCAGCCCAGTTTGGAACCCAATGCGGTTCTTGGTTTCATGACTATCAGATCACAACCTGAGATGAAATCAAGAATCCCACTCTTAACCAACTGAACTGACCAGGTGCCCCACATCAACCTATCTCATAATATTGCTGATTTTTCTAAATCAGAAAAAGAGATTGTATTTTATCATGATCCAAATGTCAAGGGAATGAACCCATTTGTGAAGTATAATCCAGTTAAATTCCTACTTAGTGATAAAAAAGTAACCACCTTTCCTTCAATCCTGACCCAATTGGAATCCCACTTTTTACCTTGATTCTCCTATTAGACAATGTGTGTTGGAGTCATGTCACCATCACTCTCATATTCTTGATAAGCAAAGCCTAATTTTTGTGGTAATAAATGAGTTTGCTTGGGGATGCACAAGTTACTAGAGAATTATCATGCTTGAATATTGCTTGGGAGGAGTTTAAAATCTTGCTGAACATAGAAAAATATATATAGGGAAAAAGAGAAGAAAAAAGTGCAAAACTGGCTAACACTAGACACAGGTTTAGTGAGGTTTTAATCAACAGAGAGCCACAGTGTTGGAGATGGTCCAGGAAGCTGCAGCTGTTATGATGGCTGCATGGCTATCTCTGATTACATGCATTACCAGTTTTGTACATACATGCTCTGTGTGCCTACATTTCCAGCAACCAGCACCCAGATATCTCTGTCAGAGGGAAGCTGTGAATACTTGTGCATTTTTGCACCCCCCCCCCACCAACCAGGCCCAGATGGATCAATGCACCTGGATGAGACAGTTCAGAGATGTCACAGTACTGTCACCAGAGCTCCCCTGCAAGGCTGAGCCCAAGTGACGATGGGACTTCACTCCATATGGTGACCATGCTTGCTCCCTTTTCACCCTGGATCCTACTTCCTCTAAACCTGCCTACTTTTTCCTGCACCATCTTAATACATCACTTTCACACAAATCCTTGTTTCTTCATTTACTTTTGGAAAGTTCACTCTAAGCCAGAGAGATCTGAAACTTATCTGGGCCTTAAATATGCTTTAGATTTGAGTGGTTTGTCGAAAGTTTCCTTCTCTGGAGGGAGAATGTTGTGAGCAAATGCTTGGGGAGCTGGGCTTTGTATTGTTTATATAGGTCAGTGGGGGGGGGGTTGCAGAAAGCCTCTCTGAGGGCTAACTCTGGGTGTGGTAAAATTAGGAAGCATAATTTTGGGTCGGTAGGATAAAAGGGCAGAATAAGATCAAATAAGTCCTAAAGGGGGCAAGAGGGGAAAAAACACAGATATTTGAACTTGATGTGATAGGGAGTGGGAAGCCATTTTAAGTCCCAAGCAGAACATGAAGGAAGCAGTATTGCACTTTCTAGAACATGGTACAGAGCATCCACAGTAGATGCCCTGTGGAAAAAATGGTTCTCTGGTCAAATGATATTTGAAAACACCTTATATATCTAGCTCATTGGATGATTACCAAATGACCATAAGCCTATAAAAGCTGGGGTCAAGGATTTTGAAATTTTTTTTTTAATATCTACTCTTTCCCAGATTGAGAACTACACCCTAGTGTAGTGCTATTCAAAGTGTGACCCACTGCTAGTAAAGAATCCTCTTGTGCTTTATCAGGCATTCCTAAACACACTTGCCCACTGAACACTGTGGGGAAGTCATTTTCACTAATACAGTATAGAAGTGGTTTCCTGTAAATGTACTTTAGGAAACTTTGTTTTTAGGAAGCTCAGTGAAAGCAGCAGAAACTGGATGGAGGCCATGAGCTTTGTTAGGGGCAAAACTGGACTTGTGGCCATAGAAATGTAAAACAAACTAAGAATTGGATATATCTAAAAAAAGTCAGTGGAAATTGCAAATGGAGAGATGGGAAGACTAAAAGAACCTGAATTTTCCAGCCCCACCAAAGTGGTGTAACACAAATGGGTCGGTGTAGTGGTACACTTTCTCTCAGATTTCTGAGATATTTAATTGAAATAGAGATATATCTAATAGAGATATCTAATAGCTGCTATCTAATGAGAAATAGGAAATTGGACAGCATCTTGAAGTGAAAAAAATTTTTAATTAAAGATTGAATGAGTCAGTCCAACTTGGCTATATTATCCAGCATTATTTTAGTAATATTAAAAGGTAGTTTTATTGAATGTAAATATTAAAACCTGATTATTTTTAAAAGCTTATCTGTAGTTTCAGCTAAGCTCAAGTAATGTAAGGACAGGTTTTGATATCATTTTCTGGGTAGGCTGGACAGGGTTTTTTCATATTTTAATGAGCTGATACAACAGATGGAGTTTCAGTTAAAATGAAGATTTCAATCTACTAGGTGATAAGGGCTGAGATTTTACATTTCCAATAAGCTCCCACATTGTGTAAGATTATGGTCCAAGGAACACACTCTGAGGAGCAAGAGGATCAAAGATGAAGTCCAGGGTATAAAATAAATGTAGACCCTAAATTAAAATTACAATAGAAATTATTTCCACTCTATCAAGTATTTATTGTATTCTTTCAGTGTTCCATTTGTTTATTTACGTTATTAATTTTGTAAAATGGTATTCACTGCCAACTGAGGATATTAGAAAAGAATGAATGATAGGGAGAAAAGATGTGGGTAAAGGAAATTTAAAGGAGATATAAAAACTGTGGGAAGCTCCAGGGAAGGCTAATGGTACACTTTCAGAATGAGAGTTTGGTACAGGTGGCAGGTTTCCATGGCTAATTTACAAGTTACACAG
Source organism: Spilogale gracilis (assembly GCA_004023965.1). Taxonomy (NCBI): domain Eukaryota; kingdom Metazoa; phylum Chordata; class Mammalia; order Carnivora; family Mephitidae; genus Spilogale; species Spilogale gracilis. Next base: position 105,278 of record PITA01000173.1, read on the forward strand.
GGGAAAGGGAACATTTTATCAAGATATATTTTTAACATTTTTTTGCATTCTGAGTTCTTCTTTTTACTGTTAATTTTGTACATGCTGTGGGCTGAGAAATATGAAAAAGATTTCCTTTTAATAGCAATGTTACCTAAAGCCATCCAAACCAGTTTTAACAGAATCTTTCTGCTTTGTTATATTTTGTTATTTTAATAAACTTTATTCTCTGAGGAAGTTTCCAACAGCACTTCCTTCATTTTCATATGTCAGTACCTTCTCAATTCTAAAAGCATAGGCCTGTCTAAGAAAAAAGAGAAAAACATTCTTGTAATCATTTGTATTCTTAATACAAGGGCAAAATAGAAATAGTGGTTTTCATTGATTTTCAGATGTATCATTGTTACTCTGCGGAAACAAAAGCACGGGGATTTAAATAATAAACCTTTGAAATCCTGGGGTTTCTGAAATAACAATGATGAAAACATAAGCTCTACTCTTTCATTTTTTATCAGGTGGTCATATTGACCATATCTGAATATTTTAACTCAGAGGTCCACCTTAAAATTAATAAGTGAGTAATAAAAATAATTCACTTAAAATCCTCATGTCATTACAAGATGTTATACATAAAACAAGTTCTCATTTTACTTTTAAAATATGACTATACCTTTATTAGATATGCAATGTGTTTTTCAGAAGATTTATATATAAACTTTGTATTATATTATTAGTCAATCATGGCTTCCTCTATGGATTAAAGAATTAAAATGTTAATGGGAAATTCATGGCTCAGGAATTAGAAAGCTTCCTTTTTCCTAAATGACTAAGTATATATTTGGCTCTTTTCAATATTATGACCCAGAAAATTCATTAGATTTACATTAACCAAGTGAGCAGTGTATACTAATTTTCTCAATCCAGAAAAAAGGTAAGAAAACTAACCACTCTTGAGTGTCTTTAGTGCCCCAAGTATATCAAAGGTGCTTTCATTTAGTCATCTTATAAAATGTAGCCAAAATGTAGATCTGTACATTAAAAAGAGAAAATTATAGACTACCTCCAAATAATCAGAGTTAAAACCACCCATAAGAAAAAATTCTAGTTCAAGGAATATAATATATTGTGATGGTAAATAATTATCGTGCCATTATGTGCAGCTTCACTATTGATTAGAGATCCAAAATACTGAAAAGGAAGTCCACAGAGGATGGGGGTCCACCAGATCCCCCCTTCTCGGACTAGACCATTGACAATGGATCTGAGAATTTGTGGTAAACCGAAAGTCTCATTTCTTATGCTTGCATTTCTTATACCCAAAGGCAAAAAAAGAAGACACAGAACTCTGTCTTAGCTGGAATGTTTAATACTTTACTTGAGTTTGCAAACCCATGTATTAATAAACAGTTGATGTCAGAGCTGTTCAATCTTTAAGAATTGAGTTAATAGAGGAATTAATTCCTATGGAAAAATTTTAAAGTAGAGAAAGTTACCCAACCATTATGAAAATACATGGGAGATCAGGTATGAGAGTACTTGAACAAAAGAAAAACAGATAAAGCAAATAAAGGAAAAGAGAATTTAAAAATTATATCCAGAATTGTATGAATCAAAAATTTTATGACCAAGAATCAGTTTACACACACTTTTCTGTTGCTTTCTAGTGGGAATCATGACTGGAGCAACAACAACAAAAAGTCTTTAGGAGAACTTTTGGACACAAATCCCTTCACATTACCTTTGGTCTTGAGAATGACCTTATAGTTTTGTTTTTTTCTGGTTTATTAGCAAATTTACATTGAAATGGTTAAATCTCAATTTTACCAGAAAATATGCTGAAATAAGTTTGAAGTTTTTCATAATATACTGCTTCCTAAAGCTATAGATGGAAGAATATATTCATACTTATGTTAGATTTTTTCCTTTTATGGTTAGATTTTCAAATTTTTTTAAAGTGTCTCAAACTGTGAATTCTTTGAAATATTACCTCATCCTCCACTAAACTGCCCTTTTTAGGTTTCATTTTAATGGCTAATTTATTTCAGATACAAAATTTCAAACTACTTCCAAAATTTGTTTTATGAAAGATGATATTTTCCAGCAATTCCAGAAAATACAATGAGATTTTGGATGTCTACACCAACAGAAGTACAATGTCCATAATTATTACATATGATTAGGAAAGAAGGACTGAAATTGTAATATAGGAGTGTTACCAATATACCGCAGGAGGTTCTAAGACGCAACAATGCTTATAATTTCATTTAATCCTCATCACAACACTACGAGATGGGTTCTATTGTTACTATTTCATGTACCAATGAAAATATTGCTTAGTTCATTTTTAAGAAAAATTATGAAGAAAAGATTAAGCTGTTCAATGAGGAGCATTTGCACCTGGTTGGCGATCTGCTAGGTCTTGGCCTACAGTGGGTACTTTGATGTAGGACATAAAGTGGACAAGTGGATCCGCATTTTCATGGAACAAGGGGACACGATAACTCTTCCTGCAGGGATTTATCACCACCTCACACTGGATGACAAGAGCTCCGTGGAGGCCACGTAGCTTTTTGTGGGAGAACCAGTGTGGAGGGCATACAACCGGCTAGCTGACCATTTCAAAGCTCAGGGACAGTACGTGGGATTTTTGGTGCTGAGTAGTAGTGCTCCCAGGATCTAGCTCACCCTTTGTCCTTGTGAATTTCCTGAATGTGATCACAGCAGAAAGCCTGTCCTTTCTTGCTTTTATATTGTAGACCAGGGGCTAGGAGAGCTTTTCTTTGTAAGATTATTTGATCAGGGTGGTTTTAATGAAAGGAGCTTTATTATGAAAGTAATTTTTACATGGAAGCAACTGTGGGAATGTGGACAAATCATACTTATTTAAACTAATTCAAGATCAGCCTTCAGCAGCCCTTCAGTTAGCCCATGCCTTCCACTTCAACTGAATGAGAGTCCTCTTTCCAAATGTAAGCCCCGAGCTGCTCCTTTGGGATATGGTTCTTCAACTGTAAGCAGATGTCAGTCAATGACATCTGCACTGTAAGAAGGTATCATAGTAGAGGACAAAACTGGCCAGGTAGAAGACACTTTTCTCTCAAAACTGGGTAGGGAATGCTGTGGGGAGCAATGCTCATATTAGTGGGGGAGTGAGAGGATACTTAGAATTGCTATGCCACTTTCTTCTTCAAAATAAGGCAACTGCCTTAATTTTATACTCTTGGCTTGGAGTCTTTATATTCAGGTACATATGGTTTATTAAAATCTCTCCATTTAGATCCTTTAAAAAGGGAGGAAGGGTAAAGGATGTTCAATTACTTCATTAATTACCTCACCTGTACAGAGTTCTTTTTCAAATTTCTTGGAAATTGTTTTCATGTTTGTTATTATGTATATTTTACCTCGTATTTTTACATAACCCATGCTATCTTTAAAGTATTTGTGTTTATATTATAAGACATATATTATTGCTTACTCTTTCTACTAGTTAACAAAGTATACAATGCTAATAATAATTCAAATAATTGTAATAATATTTGGTTAATAATGTATTGGGTCAATACAGAACTTTTAACTTTTCAAAATGTTTATAAATGTTTTTTCACAAAAGACCTTAGCTACAAATATAACAAGTTAAATAAATTTGAATTGCCATCTAATGGAGAAGAAAAAAAGAGTCACAAAGAGTGAGAATGACTTTCCTCAGGTCATACTGCTGGTAGCTGGTTGGCAGCTAAGAACAAATTACATCAGTCCTCCAAATCCCCAGCCCAGTATTATTTTCATTAAACATACCTTTGAAGTTATTTCTAGACAAAATTTCTTCCCTTTAGGATCGAAGTAGAAAAGATCACTTAAGCAACCTGAGTGGCCAGATCTATCAGAACCAGTAGTACTGTAGTCCTCCTTCTAATCTTCGTCATTGGTAAATTTTTTTTTCTTAAAGATTTTATTTATTTATTTGACAGAGAGAAACACAGCCAGAGAGGGAACACAGCAAGAGGAGTGAGAGAGGGAGAAGCAGGCTTCCGGCCGAGCAGGGAGCCGAATGTGGGACTCGATCCTGGGTCTCCGGGATCATGACTCCATAATTTAAGCTTTCCAAAAGTGAGCCAAAGGCAGTTGCTTAACCAACTGAGCCACCCAGGCGCCCCTGTCATTGGTAAATCTTGCCCATTCTTTAATTTTCTTCTGTGTAAGCCCCTGCACTGATACACCAATCTGACCTGGAAATACAAGGACATTTTCCAGTTACTGTGGCTATGGGATAATCTGTCTCTGCCAAGATGATCATTGCTCAGGCAGTCAGTCCATCATAACTTTGTTCAATCCAATAACAAAAACTGGACATGGAAGAAAATCAATATATTTGAATATTTTTAGGTGAGTAAGGGCATATTATAAAATATTCTTTCTAGGTTGATAATTAAAATGCAAAACAGAGTAAATGCTGAAGATTAGATACGAAGAAATGGTTTAGGAGTCCATAAACCCTAATTTCACCAGATACTGACTCACTGACTCACTCTATACATAAAACAAAGATTTTGTTTTTAAAGTCTCTATTCTTTAATTTATCTATAAGATTAAGAAGAAAAATGAGAAGAATGGAAGAAGTCACCTATTAAATAAAAAATTCAGGCTAAAAATTCAAAACTATGTAAAATGAAAACATTTTATAACATCTCAGAACTCTAGTTGAAACCATTACAAGATCTGACTTATAGATTCCATCTTTGCTGAACATATTTAATCATATATGTACTCAAACTAATCACGCATTCTGAAGCAGAATCAATGAAAAATGAAACACGAATTCAGAATCTCAATAAAAAATCCCTGATAGACTTATTCTCAAAAAAAAATAAAATCTTTGAAATATTCCTTGCCCAACAAATGACTATGAAACAATGGGAGACACTTAAAGGAGGATAGAGCTTAGAGTCAAACTAACACAAAAGAAATGAAAAAAAAAAAAACTGTTGTTACTGTAGAGTGTGCTCCTTTATCATTGTAGCACATTGTAAACTTTAAAACAGTGCTCAGGCTGGTTTTATATATATTACTCTTGACCTTACTTCATGTTTTGTTGCATTTGAAAATGCTTTTCTACTTTAAACTTCTAAATATCAGGCTGAGGAAGCCTGGCTTAAGAGCACTTATTAAGAGCATTGGAGACCTATTTTATTAAACTTAAACTGCGTTGAAATCATTGGAGTGTCTCAGCTAGGTTTCCTTTGAACTTATTTTATTACCTTACTAAGGCACATAGAGGTCTTTCCTAAAGGCAGTATCTTTTTCAAAAGTACCATCTCATAGCAGCTTATTAGCTACAAGAGCCACTTCAGTTGGTTGCCAACATTAGAGGAATATAGGTCTTGAGTATATACTAAAAAGTTTTTGAAGACTTAATAATTCTATAATATGGCTTTTGTGGTGTTTTGGGTTTTTTGACCTTCTTGATCTTCCAGTTTCAGGATCTAAAAAGGCATTAGCCTAATGTCTAAAACTCTCTAGGAGTATTGAAATTTCTTTTTGTGAAAACTGGTAGAAGAAAGAAGACAGCCTCTCCTGGTTTGAAAATGGGCAACTGTTCATCCACTCTAAGTTCTTCTGCTGGGAGTGTTTAGCATCTTCATTCCAATTTCACTCAAGTTACTCAAAATAATAGGACATTTGCACTTCTATCACCACTCTAAAAACTTTAGAGGCCACATTACCACATAAAGCTTCTGGTTTAATTGATAGCATAAAGTCTGAAGATTTTCTCTGAATGTTTATACTTTCCTACTACTCCATAATTTAAGCTTTCCAAAAGTGAGCTCTTCAGCTACTCTTACGGCAAAAACCATCTTCATAATAAAATTATCCATATATTTCTGGATCTGAAAATTTAAAGTTAGAAGTGATTGTTTAAACTGAACTCAGTTTTATAGAGATAAATAGATCATTCCGATATTTTGAGTCCTAGCATTTTTTTTTTTTTTTTGAGTCCCAGTATTGCCCCACAGAAGTTATTCAAGGTCCAGTAGGGAAAACAAAAATCTCATTAAGTATTTCCACAAAAAGAATTTAATATAAATGGGATAAATAGATGTTGGATGGGATAAGAGAGATTGTGGCCAAAGTAAGCAGCTTCTTTGGGAGAACCAAGGGAAAGGTCTTGAGTTGAATTCATAAAACTCAACAGTTTGTAGGAGGAATCCCATAGACTCAGGTCATTTGAGGAGAGATGCTGGTGTACCAGAAGTGGGTGGGGGCTGGCCAAGAACGAAGCCTCCTGAGGAGGTGAACTTTCAGGTTGTTCCTGGTATCTCTTAGGAGTCACAATGAAGCTGGTTCTTGGAATGCAAAAAAACAAAACAAAACAAAACAAACAAACAAAAAAGAAAAACAAGCAAACAATAAAAAGCAAAAACCACTCAGCTGGAGATCACAATCAACTCCTGCTGCCAGGGTGAAGGAGTTTGTCTGGGGAGACCCTGACAGTAACAGCAAGGACATAAGTAGGCTCAAATCCTATCTCCCTTCCTGCTTTCCAATTTCCTTCCAGTTCCCCATTGGCAAAACCTAGCAGGGAGCCAGACAGCAAAAGAAAACTCTTTTGTTTTCAGAGTTCTAGACCCAGCCTTGCAAAGCAGACTATAGAAAGTTGGATTTCAAGCTGGAAGATCATCTTATCACTGTTGTCATGTCTACTCATCATCCTTTAAATCTCCACTACAAGAGCCTTCCCTTACGCCAGAGGTAGGGCTCGCTAAGTTCCCCTGTCCCTTGCTCTCATATCTTTTGATTAGGGACAAAGAATGTAATCACAAGAATCTTTCCCCCATTCCCTCTCTTTTTCTGTCTCTCTCTCTCACACACACAAGAATAGGTGAAAAATAAGCTCATTAAGAATCAAATAAATAGCTAATAAAGTAAGAAAATATTTTTCACCTATCAGAGGGGAAAAAAAAGAGGAAAGATCAATAAAGCTATCTGTGATCAATGATTTAATAAGAAGAATTTGTTAAATGTAAATTGGTGGTTTATCATATTATTGTAATAATGTGTTGTCTGAAAGTCCCCACAAGAATGTGAACCTCTAAAGCTTCATCACAGCAGAGGTGTTTAATAAAGATGATGTTAATTTAAAGAAGGAAGGCAGCCAAGAACTTTCCCGAGATCAGAGGGTAACTGGAAGAAACACGATAATACCAGGTTCTTGGATTTCATTCTAGGAGACTTGGCATCACACCACTTCAGGGAATGCTCCTATTCTTTATATGTATACAAATTTCTCAATAAAAGACTTTCAAGTTTTATTAGTTTTTGACCACTTTTTTATACCCTATAGAAAAATAAATTCAAAATGGATAGAAAACCTAAAGGTGAGACAGGAAGGCATCAAAATCCTATAGGAAAACATGGGCAGTAAATAAGCTCTTTGACATCAACCATGGAGACTTCTTTCCAAATATGTCTCCTGAATCAAGGGAAAGAAAAGCAAAAATAAACCACTGGGACTTCATCAAGATAAAAAAGCTACTGCACAGCAAAGGAAACAATCAAACAAAACTAAAAGATGACCTACAGAATGGGAGAAAACATTTGCAAGTGACATATCTGATAAAAGGTTAGTATCCAAAATAACTTATAAAACTCAACACCCAAAAAAAAAATAATCCAGTTAAAATATGGGCAGAAGATATGAACGGACATTTTCCCAAAGAAGACATACAGATAGCTAACAGAAACAAAGATGCTCAACATGATTCATCAACAGGGAAACAGGAATCAAAAATACAATGAGATGTCTTCTCACACTTGTCAGAATGGTTAAAATTAACAACACAGGAAACAACAGGGGTTGATGAGGATGTGGAGAAAGGGGAATCCTCTTACCTTGTTGGGAAAGTTGGCCCAGCCACTCTGTAAAACAGTATGGAGTTTTCTCAAAGAGTTAAAAACACGACTATTGCACTACCAGGTATTTACCCAAAGAATACAGAAATACTGATTCAAAGGGATGCATGCACCCTGATGTTTTTAGTAGCATTATTAACAATAGCCAAATTATAGAAAGAGCCCAAATGTCCATCAAGTAATGAATGGATAACGAAGATGTGGTATATAAATACAATGCAATATTACTCAGCCATCAAAAAGAATTAAATCTTGCCGATTGCAACAATGTGGATGGAGCTAGAGAGTATTACACTAAGCAAAATACATCAGCCAGAGAAAGACAAACACCATATGATTTCACTCATATGTGGAATTTAAGAAACAAAATGGATGAACATAGAGGGGAAAAGAAAGCAAACCATGAAAGAGACTCTTAACTATAGAAAACAAAATGAGAGTTACTGGAGGGAAGGTGGGCCAGGGAAATGGTTAAATGAGTGATAGGTATTAAGGAGGGCACTTGTGATAAGCACTGGGTATTGTATGTAAGTGATGAATCACTAAATTTACACCTGAAACCAATATTGCATTGTATGTTAACTGGAATTTAAATAAAAAATTGAAGAAGAATAAAAATGAATAGAAAAAATAATAAAGTTTTATTAATTTTTTGAATACATAAAGAATAAAATTTTTAAAACCCTACAATTTTTTTCTTTCTCCATTTATTTTTGTACGATTTTCTTTCATTTTTCTCTCTAATAGTGTTGCCATTTTAAGAACCAAATTAAACATAACTACGGGAGAGCCTCTTCTTATTTCCATTTTGAATTTCTTCTTCAATACTTTTTTTTCTTTTTTTTTTATTGTTACTTAAATTTTTTTCCAGTGTTCCAAGATTCATTCCCCATTCCCCACACCAGTGCTCTATGCAATAGGTGTCCTCAGTACCCACCACCAGGCTCTCCCATTCCCCCACCCCCCTCCCTCCAAGTCCCTCAGTTTGTTTCTGTGTTCAAAGTCTCTGTTCTTTCGTTTCTCTCCCTGGATCAACCTACTTCCCATTTACTTTCTTTCTCCTCTGTCCTCTAGCTTACCCCTTATGCACCGCAAGTAAGTGAAACCATGTGATACTTGACTTTCTCTACTTGGTTTATTTCACTCAGCATAATCTCTTCCAATCCAGTCCATGTTGCTACAAAAGTTGGATATTCATCCTTTCTGATGGAGGTATAGTATTCCATTGTATATATGGACCACATCTTCTTTATCCATTCATCTGTTGATGGGCACCTTGGCTCTTTCCACAGTTCGGTGATTGTGGCCATTGCTGCAATGAACATTGGGGTACATATGGCCCTTCTTTTCACTACATCTATATCTTTGGGGTAAATGCCTAGTAGTGCAATTGGAGGGTCATAGGGTAGCTCTATTTTTAATTTTTTAAGGAATCTCCACACTGTTTTCCAAAGCGGCTGCACCAGCTTGCATTCCCACCAACAGTGTAAGAGAGTTTCCCTTTCTCCGCAGCCTCTCCAACACTTGTTGTTTCCTGACTTGTTAATTTTGGCCAGTCTGACTGGTGTAAGGTGGTATTTCGGTGTTAAAACCCTACAATTTTACCATGTACAAAATCTCAGTTGACATTTTTAAATAAGTAATATATGTGCATAGTTAGAAAAAAAAATAAAACTGTTCAGGGAAGCACAAAATAAGAACATGAAAATCTTCCTCTTTCTGGTCCAGTCCTTTTAAAGGAAGGTTTTTAGTTAAAATTTTAAAGATTTAAAATGTTAGAAAAGTTTACTCTAAGTATAAGGATATAGCTGTTTTGTTATGGTTCAAACTTTTTATTTTCAGTCTAAATTACATTACTTATTTTTTAAAATATATGTTTACTTATTTGAGAGAGAGAGAGAAAGAGAATAGGAACTGGAGGGGCAGAAGGAGAGAGAATTTCAAGGAGACTCCATGCTGAGTGCGGAGTGGGACACAGGCCTGGATCTCAGGACCCTGAGATCAGAACTTGAGCTGAAACCAAGAGCTGGATGCTAAATTGACTGTGCCACCCAAGTGCCCCTAAATTACATGAAATTGTATTCCTGAACACTTTCCTCTAAAACCATCATGATGATATGGTAAAATGATACTTCTTCAATAATATGTAGTTTAATTCTCTCACTATGGAGACGAAGAAGGTTTGGGGATAAAGTTTGTGTAACTACCCCGAGCCCCCAAATCAATAACTAATAGAGCTACCAATACAATTCAAAGTTCCTGCTTTCCCATCCTTAATACATATATTACCACCAAATTCAAGTAACAGATATAAGGGAATTAACTAAAACTGTATGTCTTAAACTTAATGACAGATCATCTATGATTATTTTCTTTTTTTAGACAAAAGATAAGAGTGCATAGTATTTTTGCAGTACTAATGTTAGAACTATTCAGGCAAAAAAAAAAACCCTGCATTTCCCCAGGTGTTTCACATGAGCCTGACAATTGTTTTTAAAACATTGCTAATCCTTTAAGCTTGTATCCTAACATTTGTGCTTGTATACCTCATTACAAATAGAAACAGGAATATTCTCTAAATATTCGACTCAATAAGAATTTCCTTTGCAATATCCCAGCCTCACATGCCCTGTAAATGAAAGGAGGTAATAGTTCTTTTATATTAGCAATATTACATGAGATGCAAATGCCGTGTTCTTCGGATTCCTCTGCCATCATCAAGAGTATCATTATCCTGACAGAATGAGGGATTTGGGGGATGGTGTTGCAGGAATCAAAAAGACAACACAATGCTTGAGCAAATTTTTAAGAATACTAAGTGGAAAATAAATGCAAACACTCCCCAAAATAAATGCAAATACTCTGTTTATGGGAGGTAGGAATTTGAATTAATACTAAAACAAACATATCCAGAGCAATTAATAGATTCAATCTGCGTTCCTTTAGGGTTACTTTTCTGACTAAAGAACAGAGAATTAATTGGGCATTTTACAAAAGAAAAAATAAAGATGATCCATTAAAATAGACTACCTAATAATCAGATTTGCAAAATTAATAATAATAATGATATTATCCAATGTGATCAAAAGTGGAAAAATGGAGACTTCTATACATTGTTGCTAGAGGTGCTAATAGGTCTAATTTTCTGGAAAGCAATTTGGCTTGTCTATTAACATTTTAAATGTGCATGCCCTTCCATCCATCAAGTCCAATACTAGACTCTATCCCAAGGAATTCACTGAAAAGTGTACAAAAAAACCCAAGTGAAAGGATGTTTATTGCATTGCATATAGCAACAAACAGCTGGATAATGTCCTCACTGTCTATCAATACAATATTGGTCATTTATTTAATGAATATACAATCATTAAAAAGAATGATGTAGATGCATTTGCACTGACATAGAGAGACAGTAATGATACATAATTAATTAAAAGGAAAGAAAACTGGGGAATAGGCCACAAAAAAATACATTTAGAACTGTTTGTGTATGGGTATGTGTTTATAGACATACAGTTATACACTTACTTTTGCATGGAATACTTTTATCTACTGCTTTACATGAATTTGTATTGTTAAATTATTTTATAATGAGCTTTTATTATATTTATAATCAGCAAAGATAATAAATTATCCTAATTCAGAAGGAAAAAGGACCATGCACATAACTGTCAATGGTGGAGAGTCGTTTAGTCAAATTCAATAAAATATAGAGAGTTTCTTTTCCTCTTTTCATTCTATAAAATGTCAACATAAAATTTCGTAAACTGTATTTGACAAGATATAAGCACAAAGAAATGACCAATTATGAAGCTTGGAACTCCTGGTTCAGTGCTAATGTTTCACCTTCATTTGATAACTTGCAACACATGCTATGATTACATATGGCAAGATTATTCCTGGTAATAATAGCTAGTATTTATGAAAACTTACGATGTAACAGGTACTGGTCTCAGTGCTTTAAATGTATCAACTCATCTAATCCTCTCTATAACCCTGAATAATAGTTGCTAATGTTATCTTTCTTTTACAAATGAATACCTGAGGTATCAAAAGTTTAAGTAATTGGTCCAATATTGCAGAGCCAATAAGTAGTGGAATCTAGTTGAAAGTCCAATACCTGAGCCCATCACTAGGGTTTTTCTTTGGAGAAGATTTGGGACCCTTTGCTTGAGTTATGCTTTCATTAGGAATAAAAATGTTACATTTGTAAAGCTATTTTCTGGAAATTGTATAAATCAAGGGTCTTCTAAGAATCTTCTCTTTTATTCACATTTAGCTAAAAACCAGCATGAGAGCTAAATGCTGCCCATTTAGAATAAATCAAACGTTATAGCAGAAGAGAAGCCCGAAGCCACTCACCTTCCAGTGATGAAGAGGAAATGCACAGGCACTGTGATGCAGCATGGAGGACAGAGAGCCTCCCGGTGCAGGGGTGGGGTGTAAGATACAATGTGGGAAAGGGCATGGGGGTGATGACAGGATTGGGAGGAAGTCAGTGTTAAGAGAGCAGAAGGGAGATGGACTGTTTGAGAGGACAAATGAAGGTCGCAGGAAGTGGATGATATAGGAGATACTGCTTAAAAGATTAATATTATTTGTAAATTTTACTGTTTATCTGAATATTAAAAAGCACATACTTGGGGCACGTGGCAGTAGGTTAAGCATTTACCTTTGGCTGGGGTCACGATCTCAGGATCCTGGGATTGAGTCCTGTGTCTTGGGCTCTCTGCTCAGCGGGGAATTTGCTTCTCCCTCTCCCTCTGTGCTCCTGTTCGCTCTTGTTCTATCTCAAGTAAATAAATAAAATCTTTAAAAAAATAAGTAAAAAGCACATACTCATTGTAGAAATCTTAGAAAGTATAGAAAATCATAAAAACAATAAAAGCCACAATTCAGAAACAATCACATTTTGGAGTATTATCGGCTGGGTACAATTTCAACAGACAGTGATGAAAGTGGAGACAATCTGAGGAGAACAAAGGCGGAGAGGTGGGAAGGACCAGACTGTACTGATGCAATATTTAAGTAGGTGGAACAAAAGGAAGTTAGACGTAAGTCTGAAAGAGTAGCATAGAGGATTTCATCACAGAAAAGCTTAAATGTGAGGGAGCCACAAGGTGAGCAGTGGGGAGCTATTGGCTTTAGTGCAAAGGAAGGATGTGTTTGAAGGCACACTTAAGAAAGATTAATCTAGTGGTAGTATGAGAAAAAATGGAAAAAAGGAAATGATGGGAATTGAAAGTACTTAATTTATTACAGTGATCTAGAGGGAAAAGTTATATATGTAATCTTGAACTAAAGAAAAAAATAACAAAGAGGGAAGATACAAGACACATAATTGCAGAGACAAAGTCCTGTACACCTTGCCTAAACTGCCAATATCTCTGTGTATGCAGTTTTACTATCTTTCATTTTATTTTCCTTTTCCGGGGAAGAGCCTAGGATGTTGCAAGATTGTAGAACATCAGTTTTGACAATTCTACAAGGCTGGTTAATTTCTTAATTATTAAATAAACTATGTTTGGAACAAAATAAATTCGAAAAGAAAGAATCAGTTACTTTCACAAACTCAGAGACTACATTATAGAAAGAGCAAGCTTTCACAAGGATTTGAACAAAGGCCCTTCTGATGTTAGTATTTTGCCAAAAATAAAACAATTTGATTATAAGATTTATCAAGTGTAAATCTTTCTTCTTGACTTATTAATTGTTGCATTATTAACAGTCTTAGAAATAATAGGCCGTTCAGTAAATCACTTCTATTTAAATTTAATTAAGAGAGAAATTATGTTATGATGACAAAAGTTTAGTACTATCAGTACATACATTTAATAAATTACCTTAGCTTGTTTGACATTTTAGGTGTTGTCTGTTATTTTTTTCCATGACTAGTGCTAAATGATATTATAATTCCCACTAGAGATAAAGAAAACTTTCAAGAGCAATCAGAAGAGTTATTGTTAGAAATAACTCTCTGGGACTTCTTCTCCCAGATCTTATACAATGCAGTATCTGACCTCATACTTCATTTTTCCAATTTCTGAAGTGGAAATATAAGTTGTAGAAGTTGAAGAAGTTGTAGAAACCAAGGAATTACAGTCCCTGTGTGTGTGTGTGTGTGTGTGTGTGTGTGTGTGTGTGTGTGTGTGTTTATAAAAATGCTCTATAGGCATTCGGCGGGGGGAGGTAGTATAGACATCCATAGAAAATGGTTTTGGTTAATTTTTGTGGGATATATTTGCAGCAAAAACTGTAGAAATGTTTCCAGACCCCCTTGTTTTTCTTATACCACTAGTCCCTCTGCCTTAGTCAAAGACTGATTGGTAAAGAAGTAGGAAAGCCCAGCACCCTTGCCTAAGGTGGGAATATCTCCAAGGCCAGGTTTATAGTCCAGAGTTCACCAATGGTTTCTGCCTAAAGCCATCCTACATGGGATTTTGCCTGACATGGCACCCTCCCTCGCTTCTTCTCTTTTCTTTCATGTCCTGGGACAATCCCTGTTTTTTTTGTTGTTGTTGTTTGTTTTTTTTTCCTGGGGGAACTTAATATTCTTTTGTATGTGACTCCTCTTCTCAGAGTCTAATCTGGGGAACCTGACCTAGGAATTACAAACTGAAAACCAAAAGTGAACTAGTATAAAGTTTCCTGGAAGAACATTGTCATTTTCTTTCAAGAAGCCAGGCAATGGATATGATAAGAGCAACTAAACTATTAGAGCAATAGAAGAAAAATAAGAGATTTAGAAGGAGCTTCTCAATGCACTTTTCCAAAAATATTGTCATGTCAAACTGAAAAGGGGAAAAAATTCAGAGTAACTCATCCTTTTCAGAGCAGTAATAGGCTGCCACTTACTGAATTCCTACCTATGATTGTCACTCTTCTAGCATTTTTCCATATCTATGTCACTTTGTCCTCACAACGATTCTACCATGGAGACATTGCTTTATTTTTCATGTTTAGAGTGCAGCTCCGAATTTACCAGTTTAGCAAATACCTGTACCAAGACTCAAGCCCAGATCTAATCTAGAATTTGAGTTTATAGTCTTTCCACTTCACCTCACTGAATTTTTTTAAAAAGGTTTTATTTATTTCTTTATTTGACAGAAAGAAACACAGCTAGAGAGGGAACACAAGTAGGGGGAATGAGAGTGGGAGGAAGAAGCAGGCTTCCTGCTGAGCAGGGAGGCTGATGCTGGGCTCCATCTCGGGATCCCAGAGTCATGACCTGAGCCAAGGGCAGGCACCTCTCACCTCACTATATTGCTCTTCTATTATAAGGACCTTCTAGAATGAGTGCTTGTTTGTTGAACTGCTATTAGTTTTATACTGACATTGACAGGAAATGACGAGATAGTATTTATCCAATGATTTTCGTCAAAGTACTTACTCTTTGCAAATGAAAACCAAACTCTCCTCATTATTTCAAAGGGCTAAAAAATAAGATTTCTCAAGTCCTGTGTTTTAAGAATGCCAAGATTTGTCTGGTTATGGCTATGTCATGGACTTACCCATTAAAGAGGTTATTGGCAATTTGTTTGACAAGCTAGTGTAGAAAACACTGCAATAAACCATTATGCAAGTGCTGAGTCAGGACAGGGCTATTAGGCTCAATACTCCATGGCTCACACATAACTACTTACATTGTTTAGATAATAACTCCCAACCATTTTCCTGTGGTGGTCATTTCTGACTTCTGAAGGCTGATCAACTTATTATTCCTGTTACAGCATGCTATCATGAGTCACATTCAGTTGTAATGTTATATCTCTTATCTATAACAACTGTGGAGGAAAATCAAGAAAGTCCACACAAGTGTGGCACAGGAAACTGAAGCCATTTTACTTTTTGTGGTCAGACACAACAATGTATAATTCATGGCAGTCTTTGACATGGAAAGCAACATAACTCAAATGGATGGCATTATATGTATCTGGTCTTACAAAATAAAAATACCACTGTCACATCCTATGAGCTCTTCCTTTAACGCTATGGCAGCAAATGCCTTTCATTCATGGAATGGTTCTACACTTGATGCACCATCTTGAGGATTTTGTATATTTCATTTAGCAGTCATTTGGATAAAGAGGTTTAACTTTGGATAAGAGGTTTAATTTAAGAATGGATATTAATGAAGCTGAGTGAAGAAATGACCTAATGAAGACAGGAAAACTGAATTTTCTCTGTAACTGTAGATTACTTTGGAATCAGAAGCGATTCATTTCCAACTGTCTCTATAAACATGGAAAGTAATTGGATGCTATCGTAGATGGAACTGTGTCCCCACTAAAGATGTTGAAGTTTCAACCCCAACACCTATGAATGTGACCTTATTTGGAAATAGAGTCTTTGCAGATGATTGAGTTAATTATTCACAACACAGTTTTTCAGAAAGCCTGTAATTCCCATTATGGCTCTTTAGTAAGTCATTAGCTCAGCATTCAAGATTCTCTATATTCCTGACAGTGTGTATTATTTTTAACTTCATTTTCTAATCATACCACATATAAATCATCCATAGTCTACTCAAGTTGATGTCCATGCAGTTCATTATACACACTGAAAAATCCCCAAATTTCTGACTCTGTTCATACCTCTTTACTTGTCAAAAATGTTCTTTATTCTCTTCATTTTTCCAGGCCCTAATCTTACTTCAAGGCCCAGTTTACCTCCCAGCATTCCATCAGGTCCTCTACTTTGAAATCCATACTACTTATTGCCTTCATATTATCTGATTCTCTAACTATGTAATATGTATTAAATATACCTTTTTATATATCTCTTATCTCTCCAACAAGATTTAAATTTATCTCTTTGTAATCTTACTGTATAAAAGCTATCATCCAATAAACATCAGTTGGCAATTATGATACATATTAATAACTTATGATATATATTATATATTACCATATACTATATATGTTATTAATAATATATATTATGATATACATGATATATCAATAGTTGTCAATTTTTCAAAATTAGTTAAAATTTACAGATATTTATAAGTAAAGGGTAATATCTTTGCATCTATCTTATGAAACAAGTAACCAGTATTATTATCTTGATGTTACAGAACTAAAAACAGAATGAGACACATTCAATAAATTAACCCCAATGTTTAAGGTAAGATGGTCAACAAAGAGGCGGAAATTGAATACAGACTCAGTTCTAACTCCAAGCCCATGACTTACTCATCCAGCATTAAAAAAATATCAGTGACTGTTAATAAAAAGGAAACAAAGATGAAGATAAAACAATCATCTTCAAAATGCTGAAGATATTTTGAAAGTAACAAATATGTAAATGCCATAAATCTGCCTCTAGTGTATCACCTGGTTTCTCTGACATAGTTTTTATTAATTATAATATCAATCTGAGAATATATAGGAAGGTGTTAGGTATTTTGTCTTTCTATATCACTTGGCCCTGAATGCATAGTCAAATTTTATTGAGGAATGAACATAGAACTACTGAAGAGAACAAAAGATAGGGACAATTCCAAGGTTAAGATTTAAGAGACCTATTTAGTACATTAGGATATAGTTAATTTGATCTATGATATCAGATGGATAGGGCTAAGAAAAAATGTAATTTGATGAATTAATTTTTCGAAACTCTTTAATTCAAAACTTTGTATCACTTGCACTAAGCTCTCTAATATATATCAGAGAGAAAGAGAGAGAGAACCTTATACTTGCAGCCAGATTTTCCACCCTTTCAAGAACCCAGCTATAGCTTATCAATCTGAAAGAGCAATTATTGTTCTTGTATAAATGTGGTGCATGTAAGCAACTAAGTGCTTTTTTTTTTGCAACTAAATGCTTAATAGGTGCTGTATTTTTCTATCCACCTGCTGTACTCCAAACATATTCATTAATAAAAGATAAAGTGTTCGAGAATAGACCTTAGGCTTAAAGAGTGCTTAATATACCTACATTTATTTATTTTCTTGGATCTTAGTGCATTTTCCAGGTTTTAGGTTCAGGTGCAAACTTTATCTCTAGGCATGGAAAAATCAGCAGTTGAGTGTCCAAATGGCAGTTAAATTACTTCAGTTCATTGCTCACTTTAGTACTGCTGTATTCCAAAGAATTATTGTCTTATTTTCTACAAATGAAAGAATCGAACAGTATATGATCCTTTTTAAAAGTCACCAATTTATTTATTAGTGGAGAAAAATACTGTACACACCATCCCCTTCTATTGTGAAAATCAAACATTTATATGAAAAGTTTGTAAGCTTAGGTTGACAAAGCTGCCGGGAGAGATGAGTGTGTTCCAGCAATCAAGAATGAGATAATGCTAGCTGACCAAACATGCACCTCATCTTATTTCCTTCCTTTACCAACTTTTCATTATTCCAATACTCATTACTGTGTTTTTGAGGTAATTGCTGAATTCTCAGTAAAATCCTGAACTCACCTTACAACTTTTGTTCTCACTTTATGTACTATATGCTTATGAGAAAAATTTACAAATCTAGCAAAATATTTTTAAATAACGCATATGGGTTTTGCTTGGGTATGTGATGATTTAGATGCCTCTGTGTGTGTGTGTGTGTGTGTGTGTGTGTGCGTGTGTGTGTGTGTGTGTGCGCATGTGTGTGTGTCTAGTTTATTCAGTCTTCTTTTTTCTCTTCTTTGGTTCATCTTCTTAAAATTGTTTTATTTCAGCACTGATTTTAAAAATATATATTTAATTATTTTACACTTTAATCTTGTGCTTTTCACTAGTACTATGGAAAAGGGATTTTTTAAAAAGCTAGTTACACCAAAAAGCAGAAAGATTCAGCAAGCCATAATCCTTCTGCTAATGGATATGCTATAATTAACAGGAATGTTACATAAAACTAATATTTCCATTCCTTTATATTTGTAGAAAGTTTCAGACAACTGATTTCTCATTATCAATTTTAAGTTGCAAACAAGCAGATTAAAAAAGACAGGAGACCATTACTGTCTGGGAGAATTCATGTTTCCATTGTAGAGGCGAAATAAGAACTGCATTCTGAGCTTTTTGGAAAGAAGCCACTTAATCTTCCCCAGGGGTCTGGTGGGGTTTCCTGAGCTTTTTCCTGGCAATAGTCAACTGTTGTTTATGGGACCATGCCAAGACGCCAAGGGGTTGAGGACCTCTCATTTGGATGGCTGGCCTGTCTGGCACTCTCCTTGGTGCTGGCTGCTTCCAATGTGCTTGCTTCTCTGGGCTTTGTTTTAGCAAGCCAGACTAAAAAGGGGCCACCCTGCACGGGCCTTGATGGAATCACATCCCCAAACACTTTCTTGGCTCTGTTACCTCTACCTGACCCACCTCCCTACAAAGCTTTCCTAAATTGCTGCAGCCTTGCAGCACCTAAGTTTTACCTTGCCCTTGATTTGGAATTGTTTGTGGTTTGCTTTCTACTGAGTTTGTAAGACATTTTGGAGTATGCACTTGCAAACTGCCTTATCCCAACAGCACTTAGCGTGAAGTAAGTCCTCGAAAAGTATTGTTTGATAATAATAGTGTTCCCTGTCTTCTTCCCAAGAAGCAACACATATAGTTGATAAGATTTTATCATATCCAGAAAATGCTTGAGATGATAAATTTAAGGGTGTGGCCTACAATCCGTAAGTACATTATTTTATCTTTCCCTTTCTTTTTCAATAATCACCCAAAACCCCCCATCCTTCTCTGCACACATGCATATGTAAACTGATACAAGCTTCACAGGTCCACAGATACATGCTTATCTTTCAGTAGGATCCTGAGAGTAGAGGTTAAGAGCATAGAATTTGAAGCTAAACTGCCTCCATTCCTGTTCCAGATCCCATAAATATTCATGTGACAGTAGTTTCATTGGTATCTCTGTGCCTCAATTTCCTCATCCATGATATGGAAATAATAATAGAACTTAATCCAACAATTTGTTGAGTTAATCACTAATACATTTAAAAGAATGCCCAGCTCATAATGAGTAGCATATTAATACTGTCCACTCTTCTTATTTTGAAGTAGTTCAGCTGAGATGTTGCTTCTCCCTCTCTAGATCATCAGATAAGATTTCCCAAGGGTCAAATCTCAATTTATTGAAGAAGCAGCAGTGATAGTCAAGGTAAGAATCTAACTAGAAAATCTAGATCCTCTTTTTCTTGATCAAAGGAGTCCAAATCAACAAACTTTATTTCTTTAGTGAAAAAGATGCTAGTCATGGAAGAGCAACTGATTTAGCTAAATAAGTTTATCTGGGCTGTAGAAAGGTTTACAAATATTTCACACAATTTGGATTTTATGTAGCTTTGCAGAGTCACTTCTCTTGAATGTTGGTCTTTGGAACAGCCAGTCTGAAGAGTATTAGTGAGTCACAGAAGGATAATGTCCAAGGAAAATGATAAATTTTTAGATGTGATAGTTTGGTGTGAAAGACACGTTTTTTGTTGCTTCATCTCTGTACTATTTCTTGGTTTCCCTCATGAAATGCCTGCTCTCAGATAAAACAGCAGGTCATTGAGTGCTATGCATTTAAAGTGGGTTTGAAAGGGCCTAAAGTGATGACTGAAAGTGAGGGGCCAGACTTGAAGATCATAGCAAATGAGACCTCATGACTTAGCTTCAATGAAGGCACATCTTTGGCAATAATTCTGCTTTATTTGAAGATTCACCAAATCCTGCATATCAGTGGGAATTTATGACTGAATTTATGAACTTATTACTATGGAATAAGCCCAGAAGCATGTCTCCCTAGATTACCTAATAGCTGATGACTGTTTTAGTTCTGTAGGCTATGTCTCACTGCCCTTGGATGACTCTGAAGTTGACCAGACCAGGTGAACCTGGACCAGCTGAAAGGATCTGCAGCATTTATCACGGCCAGGAGATGTAAGGGATGAATCTGGCTTTATGTATATATGCATCAGTCTGGAAGTGGAAGGTTAAATTCATAGGAGGCCTCAATTAGAAATCATTCAGTTATTTATGGCTGCATAACAAACCATTCCAAAACTTTGTGGCTTAAAGTAACAGCAGTCATTTATCTTATTCATGAATCTGCCATTAGGATAGGACTTGCCAGGATGGCTCATCTCTTCTCTGTGAGCATTAGTTGAAATGATTGGGCTGGGACTGGAAGATCCATTTCTAAAACAGCTCATGCACATAGCTGGCAAGTTGTAGCTGGCTGTCAGCTGGGAACTCAGCCAGAGCTGTAGGCTGGGGGTTTTCCTCAGATCTGTGGAAACTGAGCTCTAAGAATGAGTGTTCCAAAGGCTTTGTCAGGAGGTACAAGGCTTCTAATGACTTTGCCTTGGAAGTCCCTGTATATTGTATCGGTATTTTTAAAAGTCATTAAAACTGTCCTCATTCAAAGTGAAAGGAATGAGACTTCATCTTTAATCTGTCACAGAAGTTATCATTCCTACATTTCTACCTCTCAGTAAGAGAGACATTGAGGATCTCTCTACTATATATACTAATTGTTCCAATTGCTTCTAGACTTCTATACAACTAAATCTTGTTTGATATACCCAAGAGGTGTTTGTTTCTGGTCTTCTTCTAGGTCTTTTCTCCCTATTGACATATTGACATTTGGCAATAACAGCTTCTGTAGGCTTCCACTTATATCTGTGCCTTTTAGTTTGTGTATTTAGACCACTGGCATTTAAAGTTATTATTGATACATGGGTTAATATTTATGATATTAATCACTGTTTTTTTCTTACCCTTGTTTTATGTTCTTATTTTTTCCCTTCACACTTTTTCTGTCTTTTGTGGTTTTAATTGAACATTTTGTTTAATTCTGTTTTTTCTCCTTTCTTAGCATATTATGCTTCTTTTAAAATATTTTTTAGTCGTTGATCTAGAACTCATAATATACATTCACAACTATCCCCAGTCCATTTCAAATAACATTATACAACCTCATGGGTAGTGCAAGCATCTTATAATAACAAAATATTAATATTTCTTCCCTCCCATTCTTGTGTCATAGCTGTCATTCATTTCACTGATACATTAAGCATACAAAGACATATAACATGCTTTTATAACTTTATACATCCTTATATATCTTTATGTGTATATATAAGCATACACACATATATTATATATAAGCAACTAAATACATTATATTATTTTGAATAAAATGCTATCTATTAGAACCATTAAAAAAGGAAAAATAAAAGTTTTGTTTTACCTTCATTTATTGCTTCTCTGATGCCCTGCACTTATTTTTGTATATCTGAGTTTCTGACTCATATTACCTTCCCTCTCCCTGAGAACTTCTTGTAACGTTTCTTGTAAGGTAGATCACCTACTGGCTACAAATTTCCTTATTCTTGATTGTTTGAAAAAATATTTATCTTTCCCCCCTCCCCTTTTTTGTAAGTGAGGCTTGAACTGAAGATCCTGAGATCAAGACTTGAGTTGAATCAAGAGCTTAACTGACTGAACCATCCAGGTATCCTTCTTCTTCATTTCTGAAGAGTAATTTCATGGGTACAGAATTCTATGTTGGTTCTTCTCCTCTCTCTCTCTCTCTCTCTCTGAGAATTTCAAACATTTCCTTCCATTCTCTTCTTGCTCTCATTGTTGTTTTTTTTTAAATGTAATTCTTATCTTTGTGTTCCTACAGGTAAGATAACCTTTTCCTCTTTCAAGACGTTTTTGCCTTTGATTTTGCTAAATTTGAACATAATATGCCTTGGTAGAGTTTATTTTTTGGCATTTATCCTGCTTGGTATTCTCTGAGGTTCCTGGATCTGTGGTTTGATGTCTGGCATTGATTTGAGGAAATTCTCAGGTTTTCTGGCTTCAGATATTACTTCTTTTCTCTTTCTTTTCCTGGTATTTTCATTATATATGTTATGCTTTTTCCTTTTGTAGTTGTATCATAGTTTTTGAATATTCTGTCTTTTTTATTTTCTTTGGTCATCAGATGTGTAAGCTTCTGTTGTTACACCCTTAAGCTTGGAGATTGAGATTTTTCCTCAGCCTCATCCAGTCTGTTAATGAACGTACCAAAAGTAGATTTCATTTCTTATTACATTTAAATTTTTTTAACATTTCTTTTTGATTCTTAGAATTTCCATTCCTTTGCTTAAATTATCCATCTGTTTTGCATGTTCTCTAGTTTTTTCTTTAACCTCTTACCCTATTAACCATAGTCTAAAAGAAAAATTCTTGGCCTGATAGTTCCAACATTCTAGCTATAACTGACATTAATTTTGATACTGGATCAGTATCTTCAAACTATATTTTGTCATTTATTATAAGTTGCAATTTTTTGTCGAAAGGTAGACATGATGTACTGGGTAAAAGGAACTGTAGTAGATAGGCCTTTAGTAAGAAAGTGGTAAGATGTGAAGGGAGGGGAAGCATTCTTTGGTTCTATGATGAGGTCTCAGTCTTTTGGTCAGCCTGTGCCCCTGGACTAGGAACTTTGCCACTGCTTCTGGCTTTTTTTTTTTTTTCAGGGTGTGGGGGGCTTGTTGTTGTTGTTGTTGTTGTTCCTCTTAGGTGGGATAATATGGTTAGAGGAGGCTGAACTTGGTTATTTTCTTTCCCTCATTAAATTAGTCTCTGATAAAAACCTCAGCAGATCAGGCTTTAGTAAAATAGTTTCTCCTGAAAGCAGGCATTGCTAAGAACTGAATTCTCTGGCTTATTTCAAAGTGGATTTTTTTCTTCTTCTCCCTGCTGTAAGTGGGAGGTGATTTTTCTCTGTTATTCAATGTGAGGATGGGGTATAACTCTAGAGTTAAATTCACTTAAGGGGTAGGTAAGGGTGCTTATGACTGGGTCCCGCTGGAGTTTTAATTCTCAGATCTGTCCACATTGAACCTCTAGTCCTAGGAAGGTTTCTACCTAGTGGGTCCTTGCTCACATAACTTGTGATTCCCTATATTCACCTGTCAATACTTTTCCAGTTTGGAGATGGCAGTTTGCTCTGTGACCTCCTTCTCTGATGGATCTATCTAAAAAGAGTTTTCAATCTTTCACTTTGTTCAGCTTTTGTGTGTTGTTAGGATGGAGTGGCCACTTCTAAGCTCCTTACATGTTGATGCGAAACAAAATATCCTAATTCATTATATTTTTAATGGTTAATATTTGAATTTCAACAAAAAATTTAGAGACTTGATATTTTGCTGACAATACCTATTAAGGAGGCGCCTGGGTGGCTCAGTTGGTTAAGCAACTGCTTTTGGCTCAGGTCATGATTCTGGAGACCCAGGATCGAGTCCTACATCAGGCTCCTTGCTTGGCGGGAAGCTCCCTGCTTGTGTTCCCCCTCTGGCGGTGTTTCTCTCTGTCAAATAAATAAAATCTTTTAAAATTTTTAAAAAATACCTATTAAAATAAGAATTTTAAGTAAATTCCAGGTTTTGAATTACATTAATTCAATAAATATTTGAAGAATATATTGAAGGGGATCTAGGAAATATTTTCACCTAGTGAAAACATATAAATATATCCTAAAAGTAAATGCTCAATTAGAAGGTAAATAAAATAAAGCAAATTGTGACTTCTGTGCTGACTAATGTTGGCACACTCATCTCCTTTATTTCATGAAACTTATATCTGAGTTTTTCCTCATGATTTTCATGTATATGAAAAAAGTGCTATTGATACCTTCTCTCTAACATGGAGAATATGGGTGCTTGTACTTCTAACCACCGGGAAAGGAATGTGTTATCTTTCTGGGAAGCTCTGTCTTACTGTTGCAGTCCTTGTGGCTGATACTGAATCCTTGGGAACAGGCAGCATGTGGCACAGCTTGACCTTGCAGATCAGGCAGATTAAGAACATTATATTTTCCACCCAGTCAATGCAAGGCCCATGGTTAATGATTACTTAGAGCATAAATCCCACAGCTGATTTTCTGTCATTTGGAAATGATCAGAGCCCATGTCCAGCAAAATCTGGCAGTGACATTTTTGGCAAGCTATTTCAATAACAGATGCTTTCAGAAGAGAGAGAGTAAGTCAGTATTGGGGTGACGGAGAAGTGAAAGCATTGTATATTTTAGGTAAAATTTATTTTGCTTATAGTTCCATGCACCCACATTCTTTCAAAATGATGTGCTGATATTGGAGAATTTTAGCATATTAATACGTTACATGTCACTACTGGGATGGAAGAGTATGCCTGCTGTTTCATTCCAGTTGCACAATTGTGAATTCTATTTCCATAACATTGTCAGAAGTGCACTTTCAACCAGCTCAGGCAATAACTTTTCTTTAATATTCATCAGGATAAGGTTTTGTAGGTCACTGAAAAGGGAAATCTAAAATGCCCATCTTTATTAAAATAGAGAAGAAGATATAGGGGAGTAGAATCAAGGGAAGAAGTCAGGTACGTAAGAGAATATGAATTCCTCTCTAGTACTTAGGCGTCTGGTGGATATCTCTTCCTTCTGTTCATTGTTTTTGTTGCTGTTGCTGCTTCCTCTCTCTCTCCTTATCTCTCTTTACATTCAAACTGTTCATGCTGGTATGGAGTAGATAGCATAATATGTCTATTGGACAAAGGGCCTAGGCTGAGCTGGGGTAGGCTAAGGTTTCCAGTCAGCAAGGTTTTCCTGATGGCTTTCATCAGGCCCTGGAGGCCGACATTACCCTACATTTGAGATGTGTTCGAAAAACAATGCATGCAAGTAGGTCACTAATCAAAATTGCAAGGGAGTCAGAGTTAGCTTTTGATCCTGCTCATCTGTTTTTTTCTGGGCAGTTGCTTTGCTTCCTTGCAGTCACACAGATCCATAAGAATGGCCTAGGTATACCATCTCCATCTTAGGCCACTCTTAATGAAGTGCTCCACAGTCAGAAACTAAATCTCTGGTGCTCATCCAACTCACCAGCAATCTAAATTCTTATTATTCTCTGAGCTCTGTTAATTTCATGAATATATTTATTTGGATATGTGATTATAATCATAGAAATCAGTTGTGAATGACTGATAGACAACACTTTCTGAAGTACCTGTATGTAAAAGGGGTGTCTACTAGCATAAATTTTTCTTGACTAATAAGGTTACTAGATCAGAAGATGAAGAGAGTACATCTGTAAGACATTTGATAATTTTTTTCCCTCTCCTATTATATCTATTAGTTAAGCAGCTGTGTTAAAATGGCCTAAAATATAAAGATAGATAATGCAGGCTGATATGGAAACACTGCCATTATTGACATTGTGACTTCCATCAGATCCAAGTCCACTGCTCCATTTGTTGCCATCTCCCAATAAGGAGAAAGAGAAGGGAAAGATACAGATTGTTTTTACACCAATTCCATTGATTGAAATATAGCCAAATGGTCACACAAATTACCAAAGAATGAGTCAAAGAACTATAAATATTTTCTTTGAAGAAGAAAGCCTTATGAGAGACAGTGAATGATAATAATCTCAAGTATTTGAAGACCCGTCAACAGAGTGTAGTCCTCTAGGTCAAACTGGAATATTTCAGTTATCCAAAGGTAGATTTCTAACTCAGTATAGGAATGTTATTTCCAATAATAAAACTTTTAAAAATGGATACCTTTAGAAGGAGTAATGTCTCTAATCTGTATTAATTCGTTACCTCTAAGATTTCTTCCAAGTCAGATTCTAGAATACCATTATATATTTTTGAACAATGCTATGCCCTCAGCTTCATATATGCATTTATACAAAAGTGCACAAATAGTTCGTCAGAAATAAAGATAACTAGCACTCACATCTAACTACTCCCACAACCAATCTTTCACCTTTGCCATGACTTCCTCTTCTATAAGTGTTTAATTAAAACATAATTATGGCTATTGGAATATGAGCCACCACAATATAGAATATTCAAAACCTAGATATAGAGGACTTTTCCATGTATGGGGATTTGGGCATGTTAATCATTTAGCAATGCTTAGTTGACCTATACATGTAGAATTTAGGAGTAGGGTGCTGCTTTGAAATCTAAGGTACTATTGCAAGTTATTAAGAAGACAAAATGCATTCCTCCATTCCAATTTTAAGATTGTAATATAATCACACAATTCTTATTTCATCTTGGGCCTGTGGTTATTTAAGCATGTTCTTCAAGTCAAATGATTTGAGTTTGAATCATCATCATCCTTGGAAATTTTTAGTCCTGTGAATTATGTCAATTCATTTAGTCTTTCTTACCATTTTTTTTTCATTTTTAAATGAGAATAATGACTGACAGCATTATCTTGAATGTCAAATGAAATAATCATGCCAAACCCTTTGTAAATTCTATACCAGTAAGATATCAATATTTTTCCTGCAATGTTAAAATACTTTCAAAGACAAAATTTTCTCTTATTCTATATTTTTTACTGATCCTAATGGATTATCTCTATCCTCTTTTCAATTTCAGTCTGGCTTTTCTCTGACACTTGTTCATATATCTGGGCCATTATTTTTCCATACCCATGTTTGTTACCCCCTTCACTCTCAACAATCACTAATTTTTCAAATTAAAATTTATTTTAACATTAACCTAAGGAAAACAATGGGGAAAATAGTGACTATAAAACAGCATAGAAGCAGAAAGCCAACTACAACTGCTCTTTTAGTTAATGGAAGCATTAAACAGACTCAAATAACAGAAAATTAGCTATAGCTCAAAAACTCAGAAGAGTTTAGAGGATTCCAAAGATTACAACCTGCTTAGTATCTAGAGCATTCTAAACATCCTCTCTAAAATGAGAAGTCAAATGAGTAAAATTCTGAGTTCAAACTGCTGGTCCAGTAGAAAAGCTATTTAAAAAGAGACGATCTTCTTCCACAAGTAATCTAAAGAAATGCTCTATGATTTAGAAAGGATAATTGAAAATTTAAGTCCACAGTTGGTTACATAAAAATATTGTCTCAGTCTTCTTCAGGTCAGGTAAACTTGTGGTGCTTCATGCTCATTATGAGTGTAAAGTTGTGCACAAAAATGATCTATTCTGTAAGTCAGCATTTTCTCCATCTAGGGTGCAATGACGGTGACCATCTTTTAAATGCAAATGAAAAATTTAAAATATGGAAGCATAAATTGATATTGGCAAAGAAAAGTGATACATGAAGTATTCTTTAAGCTGCAGATTTTTCTGTTATTAACCTCAAAAGTCATAGTTGAAATGTTAAAAAAATTATATTCATTTTCCCAGAAAGGAAATGCTGAAGTTACATTATACATCTCAGTTATGTAGGCATTTTCTAAAACTTCTCCTAACAGAACTTCAGAAACATCTTAAGCTTCCTTCTCTTGCCTATTCTAGTCAAAATTAACTATTCATACCTTTATTCTTATGATATCTTATACATATATTAATTATAGCACTTATCGTATGAATTTAATCATATAAAATTTAAGCATGTAATTTATCCATTTTAGGTAATACTATATACTGAGCCTAAGGGAATTCTATTTCTTGAACGTGATCCACATTCAAATATTCCTTTTATCATTAATTTGTTCATTATCCAACAAACTGTGCCAAACATAGTTCTACACAATTGGTATGGTTCACAAGAGGTATTTAAGGAACATAAATGAAAACGCTTCCTTACAATTCAAAAAGACACATAGTATTTTAGTAAAGCAGTCTTCATTATTTGGGATTCAAAAAGACCTCACAGAGAAAGTAGCATTTGAGATGAGTCTAAAGGAAAGATAAGGTTTTACAGATGGAGGAGTTTGACAAGAGCATGGAATTATGGACACATTGTACTCGTTTACACCCAAATATCTATCAGAGAATCTATAAAACTCTAGGTCACCCAATACATGCTAGCTAAATAAAGAAATGTTCTCTCTCTCATCTCACTGAAATTCTTACACTACTGTTTAAAGTTATATAATTTATTCTTGATTCAGGAAAACTGAGAAAAAATTATTACTATCTGAAAATATTCAACTTACTTGAAAGTTATCACCTTAGCCATGTCTTTCTCCAATTAAATTGTTCTAATATTCTTCCATATAAACCCTATTTTCTAGCTCTTTAATCACCTTTGTTATCACCCTCTGTATTCTAAACTTAAATTTGCAATTTATATTTTCAGAAATATATTTTGGGTTACCTTTGAACTCCCAAAATATTTAATATGCAATATCATTTTTTCCTAAGCTCCTGTTCTTTCATTTGTAACATATTTTCTCTACATGCATAGTTCTCATGAAAACATTGAATAGTTTATAATAACATTAGATTTTGAATTTGGTTTTTTCACGAGGAATTATAAAAGCTATGGTCAAAAATTTCACCTGTGAACTTGATTTTTTTCCTTTAAAAAGAGAAAAAGTCACACTAAAAACTATTGAAGTTAAACTGGCATCTTTCACCTAACCCCCCAAGGTAACATTTCAACTTGTGTTTTATTAAACCCTGTGAGTCACAGTGCTCTCTCTTGGTTCAGGGCTCTTTGCCACCTACGGGTCTTATTTTACATCAGGAGCAGCTGAATTTCACACCTATATTTGCTACTCTTCTAGATCCTTCCTCCTGAGCTTATTAACACCAACCAGCAGCTACCCTGAAGATATACTGTCGGGAAAAATAAATGTTTTCTGCAAGGAGCAAAAAGGTTTTCTATTCCCATATGTCAGCACTTCAGTTCAGGCCTATTGCCAAAAACTAATAGCATTTAAACAATAGTTCATTCAGGTGAGAGTTATGAAAATGTTCCTCTTCTGAGATGATTCACCAGATATTATTTTTCAAAAGTGAGAATAAAATTGGTTGATTTTGCATCTAAAGACTACTGGAGCACATTGAAAATGAAGCTAGAGATCTGATTCTTAGTCCAAGTTTCACACATAACTTGCTAGACAATGAATTTTCACATGACCTTCCATCATCCCCATTTTCTCATTTGTAAAATTAAGAGAATACCATCTTTTTACCTGGTCATTTTGAGGCTAAAGAGATATTGCATGCAGAATCACTCTAACATTTTAAGACAGTAAATATATGTCAGATGCTATTAAGATTCCAAACTAGATGTTTTAAAAAATAGAATCCATTAATTAAGAAAGGTGACAAAAGAGAGTCATTATGGATTAATGGTTATCCACCTGCTTTCTCATTCCATGTTTGCATTTTGGGAAATTAATTATTTATATTCTCTTTGTGAACTTTCAATCAGAATACAATACGAAAAATCCATGTTATTGTTGCCTCACTTTTATTTTGTTCCGTTTTCTGATGAATCTTATAGTACTTTGGGGTGAGGCAGTTATTTGCCAGAGAGGTGGGTTCGGGGTCAAAGAAAGCCATATACCTGAGCTTTTTGGCTGAAAGATGAATAAACTCAGTACACGCTCACTCCTGGTTTGACACTTACAGAACTGAAAATGTAACCTTGTGTTTGTTTAGAATCCAAACACATGTGGGACCAGCTATTATCATAATAAGGAAAAGTAAAACTGGCTGAATTCTAGTTCAGTACGAAATCATCAGTGAAGTCAGGGAAGGTCACCTGATTTGAGTAAACATTTGACATGGTTTTGTCAAACATAGATCAGGTAAAAGATTAACAAAGTATGAGTAGTGAGGTTGTGCATACTTTTTACTTTGTTATTATTTTAGCTTCTTTGTATTTCCTAATTTTGTTAAAATGAACATTTTATTTCATTTTGTGAAATTTAAATAAATGAATACCTGGATGACTAAATAAATCACCGTCTAACCTTTAGGCCAATCATTAATGCTATTTCCTTCATGAAGCCTTTACCAATCCCTTGGTCAAGAGCAATAGCATTCTCATTTGATTGATAGATACTTGATATATATCTTATTTCTCTTACAAACTTAAAATTGTTTTCACAAATTCAATTCAATAAATGTCCAGTGTCTGTGTTATGCTTATAGTTTTATACCCTGTGTCCCTAGCACGGTGCCCTGTAATAAATATTTATTGAATCTGTTGAATTGAGAAGGTCACAGTGACAAAACATGATAAATCATTGGCACCAACTATAACCATCTGGTATTATTTGATTATAGAATTAAAAACCTAACATAGGAGGTGTGAGGTTTTTTTGTTTTTGTTTTTTTTTAATGAGTGAACATCCAGTAGAGTTTTTGAGTAGAGGACTGATTCTGTATGCAAGAATTCAGCTTCAGATAAATACACTTAATTGTCTGACAGAAAACGTCACCATAAGATGTTTGAACTGAGCCACCCAGGTGCCCCAAATTACTACCAATTTTAAGCCTGTATTGATGATTCTAATTTCTACCTGGGAAACAAGAAAGACAGTAGCTTCTGAAGTCTGAAGAGGGTGTGACTCTTGATCTTGGGGTTATAAATTCAAGCCTGATGTCAGGTGTGGAGAGTACTTAAGAATCAAATCTTAAAGAATGCCTGGGTGCTCAGGCAATTGAGCGTCTGCCTTGGGCTTGGATCGTGGAACTGGGGTCCTGAGATTCAGCCCCACATTGTCGACTTCTCTGCTCAACAGACAGCCTTCTCCCTCTCCCTCGGCTGCTTCCCCTGGTTGTGCTTTCTCTTTCTGTGTCAAATAAATAAATAAGATCTTTAATAAAAAAATATCTTAAAAAATACATTGATAATATATTACATTGGTCACAAAAAGGTATTTTTGAATAGCTAAAATGCCTAACACTGAATTTTTTTCCTAAATAAATTTTAAGTTAATACAGAATTTTAAACTAGATCTAGTTTATCTCCATGAAATAGTTATAAATTAGATATAATTATGCATTTCTTCTAAATTAGGATACCTACCCAGGAGAAATTTTCTTCTTTCTTGCTTTCCTAAAACAGAGTTTTAGATAGCTAGTAAAAATAAATTGGAGGAAACAAAGACATTAAATTATCTAGTTTAGTAGAGATGCTTTCATCAAATACCACCTTTCTAATAGATAATTTCTTCCTTACTAATTATTCATTATTAATTACTGATATTCCCAGTTTAATCTTCCTTTTACTCTCTAATAAAAGAATTTTGTCAGTTCCAAAGGTTATTATTAAAATATTTCACTGTATTTTTTCCAGAGAATTCTAATGTATTAGGAAAATGTGAAAGACTTACTTTAAAGAAGTGAAATTAATCTTTTGGGGATAAAAACATGATACTGTATACAAATCATTCAATTTGAATCACTTTTAAAACCCATAAATATAGACTAGGGAACATTTTTGCACACCAACCAAAATATAACATAAAGCCATATTATCATACTTGAATTGCTTTATTTAAAACCCACTTCTTTAAATTAGCTATAAAATATCACATTTAAAATTTCTTACATGTAGGAAAATGTATGTATTTGTAATCATGAGACCATATTAAATAGATGTACTACTTGGAAAACCAAAGCAAGCAAAATCTATTATTTATTTTAATATTGAAAGAATAAGGCAATCTGGCAAAGGAGTAAGCTGTCAAGTATGTAACTCATTTAAATTACTACCAGGTTTCCCTTTGTTTACATGACAATAGCACTCCCCCTCTGTAGTAATACAGAACACTTTTCCCATTTTCAGAATTCTTATTTGAGACCTAACACAAGCTCTAAAACTACCATGTGCCCTGTCACTCAACTAAACCTACATCTTCCACTTTACAAATAAAGGGAATGAAATGTGCTGTTAAAATCCATACTTTCAGAGCAGTTCTTTTAAGAAAAATTTTCTAGTATATTTGTAAGTGCTCAGCATGTGCTTAATATTTTATCTTAGGAATAGATTATTTTATTTATACATCAAGTACAACACATTCATTGAGCTAGCAAAGCAATGTGATAAATTAGCCATTCATCATTTGAATTTGATGAATTATTAAATCTTATCAGTTTGTCCAGTATTCAACTTATTTAGAAATATAGAAAAGCTAGATTTCAGAGATATGTTTTTAATGTATTCATTTTCCATCCAGAAAATTCTATCAATGTATGCTGAAGGGAAAGTAACTTTTATTTTAGAAAAACATAATTTTTAGCGGGCACCTAGGTGGCTCAGTTGGTTAAGCCATTGCCTTCGGCTCAGGTCATGATCCTGGAGACCCAGGATCGAGTCCCACATCGGGCTCCTGGCTCAGTGGGAAGCCTGCTTCTCCCTCTCTCACTCCCCCTACTTGTGTTCCCTCTCTGGCTGTGTTTCTCTCTGTCAAATAAATAATAAAAATCTTTAAAAAAAAAAAAAAAGAACTTAAAAAAAAAAAAGAAAAGAAAAACATAATTTTTAGCTTATATATGACCAGAGGAGGCTTTGAACAATTTATAAAAGGACTCTGACAGGAGCATTGATATAGATGAACAGAAAAATTGATCAATTTACTAATTGTTATATAAAATGGATGATCCCATACTAACCTAAAAGAATATGGTATCCTCTTAGAAGACTTTATGCAGAGCTTTAAATTAATATCGTATTTTTTGTATATTCTGATATGTTTCACTAATGTTGCTCCCAAGAATTTAATATGAGTATGTTTTGCTTCCTTTCATGGACTTGAAGCCCTTCAAACCAAGGAATTCATGTCTTCACTCCAAGGCATCTAATTCTGTACACACAGGAGGAAATAAATTCTTGCTCATAAGGTAAATTTGTATGATAGACTTCTGACACTGTGAGATATTCTGAATCCATGCAGAGCTCAAGCATTTTTAAGAAATCTTTTCTATTCAGTATGTTAGCAGAAATCTGATATTTAGCATTTCAGTGATTATGGATATGATCATTTGAAGCTGGTCTTCAGATGCGTTATAAGATATTTCATGGGGCACCTGCATGGCTCAGTTTATTGAGTGCCTGCCTTTGGCTCTGGTCATGATCCTAGGGTCCAGGGATCAATCCCCACATTGGGCTCCCTGCTCAGTGAAGAGCCTGCTTCTCCCTCTCCCTCTGCCTGCCACTCTGCCTACTTGTGCTCTCTCTCTATCTCTCCATCAAATAAATAAACAAATCTTTTTTTAAAAAAAGATGATATTTCTTTTTCTTTAATATTTTTTGGAAAGAGTAAACTGTAAATAATACTAATTCAATGAAGATTGATAGAGTGCCGGTAAAGAGCTAAAATAGGAAAGTAGCTTACAGTGTAATGGTGGGAATATAATTCCAAAATTAAACTACTTCAGTATAATATTGTGTCTCAGATGAATTTTCTCCAAAAATCATAGCCTTGGATGAAGACCTGAATATGAGTAGTTCGGATGGGAATATGATTCCTGAAGGCAGAGATATAGGATCAGGGAAGTGACCATGCAGAGAACATTTCAGGAGCCTTAAAAATGCACTCAGAACTGAGTGTCCCAGTGGTCAAAAAATGGGGAAGCGCTTATTTATCAGCTCCCATCGTACATAGATTAAGGGTGACTCCCCTGGAATTAATTTCAAGAAAATTCAGGTTGCAAGTACATAAGTGCTGGCAGCTTACCATAGCCATTCTAGGCAAAGACATCAGAGAAGCCCAGGGCAGTGAAGCATGGGTAAAAAGCACAGGACTAGGGCAAATCGTACCCACACCAAGCCACTCAAAGATTACTTGGGTTCTGTCATTCCTGCTGGAACACTAGCTGAAATACAAGATGGAGCAGAGAGAATAAAGTGTCCAATACATAAGGTAAGAGCTAATATCAGGGTGATGTACAAGCAAAGAGAAGGAAATTTTTAATCAAATTTGGGATTTAGGGGAGGGTCCTGAGATAATATCATGTCCAAATGAAGAAAATAAAAATGTAAGAAGATAATATCATATGTTCACAATGGAACTGTACCCTAAAGATCATGGTTAAGAATATCAGGCTTTTAGTACCCCGAGCCACAAATTTGAAAGAACCACAAGCTGTTGAGATAAGCCATCTCTCCACAGGACTTCCTGAGATGGGAGCTATTTCACAATACCATCTATACTTTAACCACGGTCCACTTAAGGAGAAAATGTCTCTTGCTGAATTATGGTGTTCAAGAAGAGGGACAGTTTTTTCTTATATATTCCCTTAAAAAAATCAGATTCTTTCTTTTCCAAGCCAAGGGTAGAAAGGCCCCCCAAATCACTTGGTTGTATATGAATTTGTGCACTGGATCTAAAAAGAGGATTAGGACAGATGTCATAATAGGGCATTTATAGAACTGATGTCCAATATCACCTCCTTCACCCTTGAGTTTTAAATTGCCTAGGAAATAGGATACAGGATCCTGAAGGTTATAGGAAGCACAGAATTGGGGAGGGGGCAGATGGATGCCGGAAAACCCTGAAAGTTAGATGAGATCGTGTGCTGTTGTTTAGGTGAGACAACCACAGCATCAAAGAAGCACATTCATCAGAGGCATATGACCTGAGATGTTTGGCTGGATGGGTGAGAGCACATCCACCAAATGTCAGGAAGTTGCTTAGGAAGAGCCCGTCTTTACTAAGTTCTGTTGGAAACAACATCTGTCCACAGCAAGCTCATAAAAAGCAAAATAGAACAGTAATATAGTTAGCCAAGTAGGAGACTGCAATACTACAGCCTTGTCTTCTTTTGCCAAGAATAGGGGAGGGAACTTGAGGAGGAGGGGGAAGTGATATATATGTATGAGAAAAAGAACACAAGCAAACTATTACCATCAACCTCTCACTTGTATTATCCTGTACTAAGAAGGCTGGATCAAATATGAAATTACAGTCTTTAAACAAAGAGTACTGAACCTTAAGAACTTCAATGAGACTGAATAACAGAGGTCAATAAAAACCTATAAATTGGACTAAGATGGCCCTTTAAGGGAAACTATTACATATAGAGTAAGAAGGATCCACTAGAGCAGAATTAGCATTAATTGTTAAAACAGAAACTCATATTATATCCCAGTGACTCCTTACTAAATTGGTTATAAAACTAGTATTTATTGAGTCCATATTCTCAGCTCAGCCCTTATTAATACCTTCAAAATCATCTTTCACCCAAGGGTACAAATTGCTTTGGAATTTATTTTACAGATAAGACAACTGAGGTTTAGAGAGGGTAAATTAGCTTTCAAAAGAACCACAATAGAGATTTAAAATCAATCAGCATGCCTAGCTCCACAGTGCACACTTTTAACCACCATGTATGATGTCATTCTTTGGGAAGGACACTGATAGCAAACAGAAGAAGAAGAGCACGGCAGAATGGCATGAAACAATGTATGTGTGGAGATACATGAAACTTGGCATTACTAAAGTATTAAGGGTGAAGTAGTGAATAGAGGGAGACTGGAGAAATGAGGCCAGGCCAATGGATAGAAACAAGTTCATGGAGATCCTTTTGTGTACACTACCAAGCTCAAATTGTAGGCAGTAGGCATTAGGGAAATTTGGAAGGGTTTGTAAGCAAGGGAGTAATGAATAAATTGTGGTATATATACACAATGGGGTCTTATTTGACAATAAAAAAAAGAATAAAATTTTGCTAGGTGCTACAACATTGATGGACCTCAGGGACATTATGTTAAGTGATATAAGTTAGACAGAAATAGACAAATATTGTAGTATCTCTCTTATATATGTAATCTAAAAAACAAAACAAAACAAAACAGAAAAACAAACCAATGAACAAACAAGCTTATAGATACAGACCAGATTAGTAGTTGCCACAGATAGGAGGTGGGGTCAGGAGGGGAGAAATAATTTTTTAAAATGCAATATAACTATATTTTTTGATCCAGAGTGTGGGTGTATGTGTGTGAATTTATATCTATATCAACCTATTAAAAAAGGAAATGTTGTTTTAAAAAAGAATTAAGGGGTGCCTGGGTGGCTCAGTTAGGTAAGCCACGCCTTCAGCTCAGGTCATGATCCTGGAGTCCCAGGATTGAGTCCGGCATCCGGATCCCAGCTTCGTGGGGAGTCTGCTTGTTCCTCTGACATTCTCCCCTCTCATGCTCTCTCTCACTCACTTTCTCTCTCTCTCATATAAATAAATAAAATATTTTTAAATATAAAAATAATAAAAATAAAAAAGAATTAAGAGAACATTTCATTGTCAACCCTTCATTCAAAACTTCACAACTCATATTTTTAGAATCACTTTCTCCATAAATATATGGATAACCAGCTATTTAAACATCCTCATAATTTAATAGCTTTTGATATTTGACTTTGGCATTTGTTGTTTGTAAGAAAAGTTTGGTTATGAGTTAATTTTAATGTTTATGCCTAGAATTTCATGTGACTAATTTAAAAGTCATACTTCTTAAAGTATTATTAACATTTTTTCTATGGATCTTTTGACATTATAAAGTGAAATATAATCTTTATAACATTGTAAAATTTCTTTAAACCCTGGGGATTTTATGTTATACCACAGAGAGCATCATATCTCAAGAGTATGGAATTTCAAGCCCAATTCTTAGAAGAAAATTAGCAAATATCGTGAAAGTGATAATAATATTAGCCGATAGGAATAGCATGTAAACTCTCTTAAGTATCATATAAGGCAAAGACCACTAAATTCAAGTCACTGGAAAAAAGCTAAAATGCAACCTTTCTGAATCTTAGTAAGAATCCATATTTTTAAAAAGATGTATTTAATAGTTAGAAATAAACCTAAGAGGAGACATATCTGATTACAAAAAGTAAAACAGACAGTTTTGGGGTGCCTGAGTGGCTCAACTGGTTAAGCGCCCAACTCTTGATTTCAGCTCAGGTCTTGATCTCGGGGTCGTGGGACTGAGCCCTGTGTCAGGCTCTGAGCTGGGTGTGGAGTCTGCTTAAGATTCTTTCTCTTCCTTTCCCTATGCCCCTTCCCTCTAAGCCTCTCTAAGGGAAAAAAAAAAAAAAAAAAAAAAAGACATTCTTCTGCGTAGTACTCATATAAAATTCGCTACAATTTCAATTGTTAAAAAATGTTATTTTTATTCATGTTTTTATGTATAGAGTTAAGAAAAACACAAACAACAGTTATAAAAGGATACTTTCAT
The DNA here is from genome assembly GCA_004023965.1 of Spilogale gracilis. NCBI lineage: Eukaryota > Metazoa > Chordata > Mammalia > Carnivora > Mephitidae > Spilogale > Spilogale gracilis. The sequence continues at coordinate 143,032 of PITA01000173.1, forward strand.
CTAAATACACAGAGATATCTGTAATTGTCTAGGCACCACAAAATGCATGACATTCTGGCTGCTTCATTGAAATTATGAAGTAATATCTTTTAGAAGACATGTTAAATCAAAGTTTTCCAGAGATTAAAGATTACATGGTAAATCTGGTAAAGAGAAGGGATTATAAATCTAAGATCCCGAAAGATGTCTTCAAAACTCTTCTCACCCTCTCCCTAAAGCAAAGACCTCAATATAACATTAACTTGCAAAAAGATTTTCTGTTCCCAAAAGCTGCCAAGAGATTATTGGACATTTAGTGTGGCAAATGATATTAACAATTTGTAATTTATGGAATGCCACAGTTTCATGGTTACATTAAAAGTCAATTTTTTTTCTTTTCATAGCATGCTGAATGAACATGGGTTTGTTTTATTCTACAGAAGCTGGAAATCTGCAACATGATAGTAAAATACTAAAGAACACTGATTAAAAGAGAATGCTATGCGACTGGTTTAAAGTTGCAGACATTTTGCAAGAATCTTCAAAAACAGATCATTATAATTTCTTACTTAATACAATTTTATTTAAAATTAAAAATAAATAAAAGAGAACATTAGCAAAAAATAAAATGCATACAAAAAATCAAAGATGCAATGCAAGTACTCAATTATTTCAATAAACCATTACAATATTATCATATAGACTCAAAATTATTTGGACTAGGTTTAAATTCTCAAATTGATAATTTTAAACTTATTCACAACCTTAAATTCTTTGCCTGCAAACATATACTCATGTTGTCTTTTCCTCTCCTTTTTCCCTCCCTGCTCCTCCCCTTCTCTTTTCCTCTCTCTGTTTCTTTCTCTCTGTATTTCTCTCCCTCCCTCCCTTTTTCTCCTATTTAGATGAATTTAATGACACAATAATTTTTTAAAGTAGAGTAAAAATTGTAAATGCTGATTACTAATAATTTTAACTAAATTTACATCTTTAATGTATTTGTTTATGTATATTCACTCTAAAAATCTCAGCTACACAATAGTTTTAAATACATATATGGTGTAATATAAATTGTATAACTCATATTCATTATAAAATTTTAATAAAATATTTATATTATAGAGTTAGAGTAGTTTGGGGTGCCTGGCTGGCTCAGTCAGTGGACAAGGGGACTCTTGATCTCAGAGTCACATTGGGGGTACAGAGCACTTAAAAATAAAATCTTTAAGAAGAAATGTTAGAGAAGGCTTAAAATAATATGGGCTCTATGTGTTGTAAACCTTAAAAAATGTGTTATTTTAGGCATTTTGGCATTTTAAAAAAACAAAACATAAATGTTGCATTAAGATCTTAAAATACTGTAAAAGTAACTATTTGAGATAAATATATAATACTAAATAAAACATACTGATTTAGCTTACTGTTTGATATATATTTGTTGGATAAATTATTGACCAAAAATCCTTTGGAAATTGGTCAACATAAATTCTTATGAAACTAAGAATTACAATTTTATTTTCATTTCAGAAAAAATGTAAGAGTTGCTTTCTAAAATGATTTACACTACTAGCTACTACTTTCTTTTTTAAAAAATAGATTTATTTATTTGAGAGAGAGAGAGGGAGAACATGAACTACAGGGGTAGAGGGAGAGGGAGAGAGAATCTCAAGCATACTCCACACTGAGCATGGAGCCCAACACAGGGCTCAATCTTATGACCTGATACTATGATCATGACCTGAGTGGAAACCAAGAGTCAACTGTGCCGCCCAGGCACCCCTAGCTACTATTAAAAATTGATTTTCCCCTTTATTTACTCTGCTATAAGTTACTATTATGGATGATATAATTTAATTTCCTAGTAATTACGTAAATTTATAAAAATAGCATTTTTATCTCTGTTTTAATTAATTAATTTATTGTTGTGGTATTAATGAATGTGTGTTTTATAACAATGTTGTGAGTCCCATATGTTTTAAGGAAAAAAGGAACTTTTTTTTTAAACACAGATGAGAAAGAATAATAACTATGTGCATTAAGTATACTATTATTTATTTCACTTTCTTAAATCCTTCATTCAATCCTGGCAGAAACCACAATTAATTTAGATAAATTAATAATAAATTGCTATTTATTTATGTAATATATTTATTAATACAAATTAATAATTTCTCATTTATTTCTTATTGGACTATAATACAGTAAAAAAGAGCAAAATTCAACATAGTCTTGAAAGCTGCCACTTGCTTGAAGTGTAGACGCTAAAGCCAAAATTAAAGGTGACTGGACTTTTCTACAAACTAGCTGACCTGTTTTTTTTCGAGAAATGATCACCATTCAGTTACAATAACCACGATAAACCTCAACCTTAAAGATTTTTTAAACATATCAGTTCATATTCAAGAACTGTTTATGTTTATGGTCTTATGTAAACCTGGCCTATTCTTTAGACAGGGCAAATTTCCAACTACTTCAAGTATTTTTTTAAGTTCAAAAATACTCTCGGGTAGGAATAATAGTAAGTGATTAATTGTAAATTAAAACTCTTTCCTAATTCTAAGAACTGTAGGTAGAGAAGGAGGGCAAGTAAGGAGGGAGCAAAACTAACACAATTAACTGATTGTAAAAATTAATTTGAAAACACTTTCAGTTCAGGATATAGTGATACCTCTCAAAGATGGGGGTGGAATGATATTCAAGCTAGAGTCAAGGCAGTTCTCGAATTGGCAATGTTTGCTGATAAAACTCACTCATGAATTTTCATATCTATATGATTGGTCCTCAAAATGGAATCAGTGCATGGAAAACAGAAGGGAAAAAATCAAGGTGATGGAGAAATGCATATTTGCAATATGTAGCTAACTAGACTCCTTGGAGAATGGAAAGAAAACTCTTGAAGATGAGTCTTAATTTACATGTTTATAAGTGAAGTTATGAGGAAAGAATAAATAGTCCATTTCTAGTTTCTAGAAAGAAGTAAACAGTAAATGAGTGCCTTGTTCGTTTTATAATATCTTTAACACAAATTAAAGTGTAATAGAAGGCAAAAAAACCAACAAAGTTTTCTTAAAGTTTCCAGACCAAACGCTAACATTAAAACAACAATATTAAGTTTATATAAATGGAGGTGCTTTAACCCAGACAGGCTGGCAAATATAACACTTAAGTGAAAAAGGCACCAAAATGCTTCCTCCTCTATTAAAATCCCAAAGAATTTTAATTTAAACTTAATTAGAGTTTTAAGTAAAACGTTACACATTAATTATCCAGTCTCAAAGGACATGCAAAATAATGTCCTTTCACAGGAAGTTGGTTCAGCATTGACTAGCTGCCAACTGTCAGACAAAGGAATTTTTAAAGGGACCTGCAGAGGTTTAAAAAAGCAGAAGAATTAAAATTATATACACACATATATGTATATATATAAATAATTGGTATAACTTTTGTTTTAATTCTCTGTGACACTATACTTTTGTAATAAAAGAGAACTATATTGCCAATGAGAAAAAAAGTATTCATTTAAATCTTTTAAAAATGAGAAAATATAATTTTACATAAACTACCACTCTTTTTGTTTTAAAAGAAATAACTTCAATCAAGAAAATATTCAAGCTTAGAATTTCATGTCCTTACAATCCTCAAATCTTTTCCAATTTAGTTTTATATGTCCATTTGCTTATTCAAGTAAACAAATGACAAATCTACAAATTAAATACATAACCCATGAATAATGGTATCTCAGTGAATTTTAGGCTAAACGTAGAAAATTCTCACATGCAAAATATGTCATTTATATTTATTATCTTCAAATTTTACATGTACCTAATACAAGTAATTGAACTCAAAACACAGGAAATCATCATTCCTAAGGGTTTAATGCTGACTATGAGCCTAGACATTGGCTAGTCTTCAACAAATAACAAATTGTAATCACGGTCCATTTGCAAAGGTTCCAGACCACCATTAGCTGTTTAAATAGAAACTGAAGTAAAGTTTCCATTGGGAGAATTTTACGTTGCCTAGAATTCTTTCTCCTAGGAAAATAATCAATTGTAATCTACCTCTATTTTCTAATAGTGTTTAGCATATTGCCCTGTGGATATATTTTTGAAATATGAATTTTTACATGTAAATGGAAAATTACCTTCTTTTATTATGTATTTTTAAGAGTAGCAAAGTACATTTTGTTTTTAAATATTTTATTACCATTCCTCACCCTCATTCTGCTTCTCTTCCCATAAGCAGCCATTCTAAAATGTCTGATGCATCTGATGCATAACTTTTTGTTTATACACATTCTTATATGTATTGTGGTTTTGTGTTTGTGTGTTTTAAATTTATAAAAATATTTTGCTCTAGAGTTCCCTTTGCTTTTTATCTTGTTTTAATACAATATTTTCAAAATCTGTAAATTTTTCTGGGTCACATTTAGATTGAGGTAAGCCAACTTCCAAGAGAGCTCCCAACAATTCACACTTCTTGGTAGTACGTCCATGTGTGATTGCCTCTTATATCCAATCAGAATTCGCCCAGTGTCTGATTAATAAGATATAGTAGATAAGAGTTGGTATGAATTCTGAGGCTAGGTCATAAAAGGTAATGTGGTTCTGCCCAGCTCTTTCTCTCTTGGGACTCAGAGCTGAGACATCATGAGGGGAGGAAACCCTAGCCATAGGGAGAGGCAACATATATTCATTCCAGTGAATAGTAGTAACCAAGGTCTTTATTCATGAGTGAACTTCAAATATCAAAAACGTGAATCTGTCTTTAGATAATTCCAGCCTCTGGTCTTTGAGTTGCACTAGCTGAGACCAAGTGGGATGAGATGTGTTATCCTTATTAAATTTCATATCTATGAGTGCCAGTCAGTTTGAGAGCTCTGAAAGGTAAGTACCAACGAGAGATCAGATAGGCAAGAGATTTGCGTGAAAAATACCTGTGAAGGACAAAGGAGGAGGGGGCAGAGAGAAGGGAAGTGTTTTCAGACTGAAGCAAATATGACACCTCTCTCTCTTTTTTTTAATATGACACCTCTTTTTGAAATGAGAGAAGGAAGAGAGGAGACATAGGTAAGAAGAGTTTCTTACATTACATTTCTGAAAAAAATTTTGTCAAGGCCAATGGGGGAATCTCCAAAGCAAAGGTAGCCCATAGAAGAGTACCCAGTGTCAGGCAAAAATGACCAAGCTCTAGTATCCTTGCCATGCTTAGTCACTGGCTGTGAGGAACCCTGAGATAGAACAATGTTGGCATGAACACTGCAGAACATTCAATGGCATGGTAACTGGAGGTCATCAGTCAGCTATGTTCCACACTAAAGATTCTCTCCATGGCTACCAGTCTAGTCTATTCAATGCACTGGTCCACTTCTCCTTGAACCTCCCTTCTAATTTCCCATAGACTTCACTTCCTGAGAGAACCTTTCTTTTTAAAACATTCTCTTTTATTGGCTTTCATGGTATTATACACCACTGATTTTCTATGGCCCTCCCCAGTCTCCTTGGCTGATTTTTCTTTTCCTGTATAACCTTTTAAATAAGGGATCTCCCCAGGAATTGGTCATAGGTCTTCCTCACGGAAGATGGAGATCGACAGGATGAACTATTGCCCTTATCGGTGCAGTTGTTCTCAGGGTCACAATTGGTATTCATTATGGCCATTCTCCATTACCCACTATATCTATTCATGTTTCACCTCTGTTGTTCTTGTTAGTTGTAAATATATAAACAGAGAGAGATTATATGGAATTGTCTCTCATGACTATGAAGGCTGAGAAGGAGATTATAGAGGCTCAGGAAAGCTGCAGTCAACAAGTCAGAGACCCAGCAAAGCCAATGTGTAGATGTATAATTCCAGTCTGAGTCTGAAGGCAGGAGAACCAGCAGAGCTAGTGGTGCCAGTCTAAAAGCTGTGAGGCTCAAGACCCAAGAACAATCTCTGTTTCACTGTCACTCCAAAGGTTGGAAAAGACCAATGCCCCAGTTCAAGCAGTATTCTACTGGAGGTGGGTCAGTCTTTTACTATATTCAAGTCTTCAGCTGACTGGATGAGTACTGCCCACACTAGTACAGCTATCTACTTTCCCCAGTCTACCTATTTAAATGTTAATCTCATTCAGAAACACCCTCCAAGCATGCCCAGAATAATGTTTGCTCAATTATCCAAGAACCATGTGCCCCAGTCAAGCTGACACAAAAGTCATCACAGTGACTAATCCAGTGATGCAATGCAAACTCTCTTTTCTGGAGTGGCTGAGCTCTTGGTTTTCATATCATTCTCAGGCGAAGATGGCTGTACGTGTCCATTCACAGTTTCAACTGGAAAAAAATAATAATTTGAAGTACCAATGTGGATGACTTGGGCTCCACATATATGGCTCCATGTTAGGATCACCTGCAAGAGTAATTATTTTCTATACTTGATATTAAATTTATTTTAAAAATCTAATACCAAGTATACATGGGCATTCTTTTTTGTCTAATATTGAGCAACAAGTTAAATTAATTCATGGAAAGTTCTTTGCAATTTAAAATTAACAACTTTCTAGCATTTCCACTATTCACTTCAAAAAATATTTTTGTAACCTCTAAGGCTTTTATTTTTTTTTTAAGATTTATTTATTTATTTTAGAAAGAGAAAGAGCATGAGCAGGGGGAGGGCCAGAAGAGGGAGAGAGAGAATCTCAAGAAGACTCCCTACAGAGCATGTAGCCTAATTTGGGGACCAATGCAGGGCTTGATCCCACTAGCCTGAGATCATTTCCTGAGCTGAAATCAAGCACCAACCGAGGCACCTAGGTGACCTGGAAACTGTTTTTTTTTTGCTTTGCATCAGCCATTCCCTAAAACTTTGGAAAAGAGTGACAAATTGTGAGACAAAGTGTCTTTCATATTTGTTCTTTGTATGTTGTGGGTGTTTTGCCAAAACCTGATTGATAAATTTTAAGGACCTTCTTGATGTTAAAACTATTCCATAAATCTGTTAATGGAGTAGTATCACACTAGCTACTACACATACTACTGGAGAGGTGAAAAAAAAAAAAAAAAGATTACTTAGATAGGATCTTCCCAATCAATAGCTACAGGAACTAAAAACACAACAGGGCAAGAAAATAAAAGACTACTCAGATAAGATGTTTCTAATCAATAATAATAGAAGAATATCTGGGAACATTATCTGTTATCAAAAGAGGCTCCTTAGCATGACTTTCCTTCTTCATGTATTCCATTATGAATAATCACAAAGATAACACTTCCCATAATCATTAAATGCTTGTTTTACAAAGCACTCTCCAATGATCCCTTAGGGGACATGTGGTTTGGGGAATGATAAATAAATAAATTTTTTGCCTAACAGTATATCATGATTTCCACCTAGAAGCAATGCTAGCCTATCTTTGAATGCTTCAGGTATATGGCACCCTCTTCTAGCTACCGGAAATAAACCTACTTGATGACATTCATCTCTAAAGATATCCAGTTTCATCAATATTGAAAATGTGCTTTTGGAGAATAACCATGTATCAACAGTTTGCTGTAATTTATTGAAGAGTATCAGCAGCAGCTGCTTCACCTATGACCTTCAAATTCCATAATCATGCATAGTTTTAAAATCTGTTGAAGCATCCTGAACCTACTTGCACTAAGGTCTTTTGGTGAAGCTCTCTCTTCTCCCTCTCCTTTCTTTAAGTCTTTGAATATGTTTAATGATTTCTGCTGCTTCAACATGGTTCTCTATGACATTCCACAAAGACTGAGGTTTTTAATATACAATGCATGGTTATTTCTCTAGTTTTTTAGTACCAACAACAATTTTTATTTTTTTTTCTCCTTTTTTTGCTTTCTCATATACAGAAAATCATTGCCTGTCTGGTAAACAAAGACAAGGGTATTGCTCAGCTTATGTCTTTTATGAGTTCTTCTGTCTCAATTCAATTTAGTACTTAAAACTTTTTTTCCAATGAATGGCTTTTCTGGACTTTAGGCTTGCCTAATTTCTTTCTTTTTTTTTTTTTTTTATTTGACAGAGAGAAACACAGCCAGAGAGGGAACACAAGGAGGGGGAGTGAGAGAGGGAGAAGCAGGCTTCCTGCTGAGCAGGGAGCCCGATGCGGGACTCAATCCCGGTTTCCGGAATCATGACCTGAGCTGAAGGCAGTCGCTTAACCAACTGAGCCACCCAGGCACCCCAAGGCTTGCCTAATTTCTTAAAAGATTTTTTCACTTAATAATGTAAAGAAGACAATAGATAATGCACAATACTTTTAAACAAAGATCCTATTAGAAGAGCTAAGATATGACTAAAACCATCAACACACTCTCATTCAAACTCTTAATATAACTGTTTTTACTGGTACATTAGACTATGTTTTCAATAATGAATGTTGGAGAAATTTTGCAAGTATTTATAGTAAGTGTGTGGTTAAGAGTTGAGATAAATTACAACGAGAGATACATGTGTGCTTGCAACATTATATGATTCATTGATGACTCACATGAGAAGAGGACATGTTTTTATTTGGATCTCTAAGCAAGTGTGAGTAGAATACAGCTGTCAAGAGGATCTGAATTTCTTGAGAGTGTGGGTAAACAATGCTTTTAAACCCAGAAAGAAAATACTATTTACACTTAAAAATATGAGACTAGTGGGAAAAACAAAGATTAATCTGGAAAATAAGATGACTAAATGAGTATTCGGTCATAAAAGCAAACAGAAGAGAGATTATATAATGAACTATGCCAACGATTTGAGAAAACATTGTTTTATTTTCATATGGAAACTTGAGACAACCTTAAGCGAGCCTAGATTTATGATTGCTTTAATTATTATTCCAAGTAACCTTTACATTTCTGATAAATCTTAGAAATAATAACATAAATTATAATATATTCTGTTAGTAAGAACATTTTCATATAACATATCAAATAATAGCTTCAGAAGAACAAGGAAGGAGAAAAAAAAAAGTAGTTGTCTTTGGAGTCTTGTTAATTTGTATTTTGAAGCCTCAAGTCTATGCTACCTAGTAAGAATGCATCACCACCTTGTGGAAATTCCTTCAAACTACAGACACATGATCCCAAGATCCAAATGGAGTCAAGAGACTAGTATACCAGCCAATTTCATTTCCACTTAATTTGATTATTATTTCTACGTAGCTCACAACTCAATCTTAGTCTCTCAATCCAGCTTCCCTCTTCAATGCTAGACCTAACTTTCACTTTTCCACCTCATGCTCTGCAGCCACCTCAAATATTGTAACTTCCCAACCAAATTCTTCATAATATTTCTATTTAAATTAGTTCAGTCATCCAAGTTAAACATTTTATCCCTTAGCAAAGTCAATTACATAAATCTCCCATTAAAATCCACTCTAACTTAAATCAGTCACCAAATTCTGTAAGTCGTAATTCCCTAATGTCTTTCCCACCTATCCTCTTCTTTTTATTTCTATTAACAAAATCCTAGTTTATGCCTTCAAAATTGCATACCTAGGGCCATTTTTAAAGTCTTATTCCCATATCTATGCTTCTAGTGTCTCTTCTTCACCCATTGCTACTGCTAATACAGCATCTTTTCCCTTGTTAATCAGTTTACTTGATTTAAACTGTCTTGGACATTATGGCCTCTAATAGTCTTATCAGTGTGTATGTTCCTTACCTTCTTTCTTAAGAGTGTGCTGAATGTCTGATATTCCAACCATACACTCTACTTACTATATCCCAGATATGCTCTATTGCTTTCTTACCTCTGCTCCTAAGCTCATACTTTCTCTCTTTGGCATGACCTTACAGCATATAGGGATTTCAAAATCCTTGTGAGTTTGAACATTGTTTGAACATTTCTGCAGTGAAGTATAGTAAACTTGGTGACCTTTTTCCAAAAAGTAGTTCTCAATATAAAAGGTATTCCAATCTGGACTTTTAAGAGATACATGAGTTGTAATAGATATTCACTTGACAGGCTATGGTAGCTTAATCCATATTGGTAATGAATGGCATTTTAAAAAGTTGACATATGAAGGAAGAGAGTGTCTCCTCATATATCTTAATTTTGATTCACTTAGTTTGCTATATAGATTTTGTTCTGTGTAAAATACTTACCAACTTTTTAAATAGAGTTTAGGGGTGCCTGAGTGGCTCAGTTGGTTAAGCAACTGCCTTTGGCTCAGGTCATGATCCCGGAGACCCGGGATAGAGCCCCACATCGGGCTCCCTGCTGGCGGGAAGCCGCTTCTCCCTCTCTCACTCCCCCTGCTTGTGTTCCCTCTCTCGCTGTGCTTCTTTCTGTCAAATAAATAAAATCTTTAAATAAATAAATAAATAAATAAATAAATAAATAAATAAATAAATAAATAAATAGAGTTTAGCACCCAGAATTTTGAGCTTCATTTGATATCCCAAGTTTCTTTACTAACTTTGCATTTTAAACAATGAATTTGATGTTCTTTCAAAAGAATCATGCATATAATTTTAGCATTTCAATAGATGATTTCAGTGTACTAGGCAAAACAATGTAGGGTGAGTTGATGAGAAAGGAACTGTCATAGCGTGGCTGGTCTGAATGATGACTAGGGCTGGGCACATGTTTAGAATCAGATTAAATCAGTTGCACCAGGGGTTTTCCAAGAGATTTGGCAGGACTTTAAGGAGGCAAAATAGATCACCTTTAAGCAATATGGACTAGAGACAGATCAGATAAGCCATATTCAAAAAAAGATTAAACAGAGGAGGCAGTCTTTGGTCAATTTTTAAGCAGTACCAGGGAGAGCTCCCTGCATGTCAGTCTCCACTTGCAGGAGACTGGTGATGTATTTTTACCACTGGCAGCTAGGAACTTTTCACATAGATCTAATTCCCAAAGGTAGTCTATCTGACAGCATAGATCTCCATGCTTTAGTCACATCTCAGTTGTCAGTGGAGGAGGCTTCAGTCTCATAAACCTAAAAATTATTGGGATACTAACCCAGGTTGATTTGAAACTTGGGTTAGAAGATTAATTTGGGTGGAAAGAAGATTCTCTTAAAGTCTCAAGTTCCTTGTGGTCAAAAGTTTCATTTGTTTATTTGTTTTTCTCTATTTTATAATCACCCTGGAGAAATGGGCTGAAAAGTATCACCTAGCACAAAATTATACCCCTCTTCCCAGGGCAGCCCACGGCCAGTGACTAGCTGATTCAGTGTTATAAAGCCCAAGCTCTCTTTTCTCAACTCAGCAACCCTGAAAAGCCAGTAATTTCAAGCTTTTCATAGTCTCAGCTGAGGCCTCATTGGGACTTTAGCACAGTGCAACTTCTTATTACCTAGTACTGCTTCATTCTCTTCTCTAAGTGTTGATCCTGAGGTTATTCACCATGGAAAAGACACTAAATAACCAGATAGATAGAACAATTCAGCTAGTTGCCATCAGTCCAAATCCATCCTTAATCATTACAGTGCTGATACAATGGACACATAAATATAGTAGCCATAGTGGCAGAGATGGTAGCCAAGCATGAGCTAAAGACCAAGGGTTCTCGCTGATCAAAGCTGATGCAACTACTGCTGTAGCAGAATTCCAAACTGCTAGTAACAGAGACCTGCACTCAGCACCTAATATGGTACTGTCCCTTGAAGAAACAAATTAGTCGTTCAGTGGCAAGCCTATTATATTTGATCCCTCCTACCATGTTAAGGGGCACTGATGTACTTTGTTGGTGACTGACATGTATTCTAAGTGTGAGTGTGACTTTACTGTCTGTAGAGGTTTAACTAAAACCATCATTCAAGGGCTTACAGGATGTTTGATACATTAACATATCATCCCCTATAACTTTGCATCAGACATATGGTTCCACTCTGCAACATAGGAGGTATGATAGTGAGCATATGACCGTTAAGTTCACTGGTCCTGTCACATATTATATACACAGTGGCTTATAGCCTCACAGACCATGTAATGACCTATCCAAGGTAGAGCTAAGGTGGCAGCTTGGAGATGTTACTGCAAAGATGATGGTATTATCCTCCAGGATATTATACACCTAGTAAGCAAATGACTATTATAGAATCCAACAACTCCCCGTAGATAGAATACGTAGGTCTGAGAACCAAATGACAGAAATAGCAGTGCTTACCATGTGCTTACCATGATTCTCAGTGACCCACTTGGAGCACTTGTACTTCCCAATTATGTAACTGTCACCAAGGAATACAGAAAGAGTCACATTAAACTTTAAACTACAGCTGTTGCCTAAATGCTGAAGCCCTTGCTACATTAACATCAACTTGCCCAGCTTTCAACTCTTCCTTAACTGTGCTTCCATCCCTTTTCAAAAAATGAACTTTTGCATACTAATCTTCTATTTTGAAGTTTGCTTCTGAGGGCACTCCATCGATGACAACTACCAATAGTTAGCAGATCAGATATTTTTGTGGATGATATAAACTTCTGTTAACGACTACAACAGATAAACTTCATGATCTGTAAAAGAAATTCTGATTGTATTATAAGTATTTAGTTCTATCATCAATGTGTTTGACTGACTTAAAAGCATAAGCTCTCTGGACTGATTCTCATTTTTACCCCATAGGAATGTCAATGCATTCACTTGAAAGCATCCTTAACTATTGGGAAAATATCTTAATACTGAAAAGAACTGAAGTTGTAAAGCCTTAATGTCTATATTCCATAATCATGGACAAAGATTACATCACATATGATTTAATTTTTAATAAATGTATCCCAGGTTTTAGTTTCAGAAAGCTCATTACTCAAGTAGAGCAAACTTGCTGTTATCTGTCCGATCAGTAAAAAGAAAGTGTTGATTAATCATATTCCCCTTAACAGAGATTTCGTATGTACTATACTTGAATGAGCAATTTTCAAATAATTCAAACACATCAATATACATTTAACATCTAGGTGATTATGAAAATAATCTAATACCTTTTTTTAATGAGTCAGACAAAAGTCATTTTAGGGTCCTATTACATTATAGGTTTATCGATATAGATGTTGTAATTTAGACTCACAGGAACTACTACTAAGAAATCTGTCAGACGGCAGAATGATTATTACATTGTTACAACACATTTTGAACTATATATTCTAGGTAAAAAGACCACCAGAGACCATCATGCTAAACTTTAAGTGTATCCCACAGTTGTGAAAAAAAAATAGATGATGTGTTTGTTTACCTTTCAAGTTATAAACTAGTTGGTCAGTATGTGTGACTTAAGAATAACTGAGGGAAAAAAGTGAACAGTATGAGTCAAATGCAAAAACATGGTAGGTCGGTGTTGAGTATGATGTGTACCTAGCCCCTCTGCTCCAGAGAAATCATTGTCAATGAGAAGCTCCTTCATTAGCATCTTTGCTCACAAAAGAAGACAAGGTTGTTCTGATGTATTTCCTCTGAACAACTACAACTCACTTTATGAATACATCTGACATGCACTCAGTATCATTGCAGCACTCACCCTACCTTGTTGTCAAGGAAACAGACATCACCATCACTTAGGAAGTAGTGAAAAGAAATCTGTAAAAGAACAGAAATGTATTGTATAATACAGGGTAAGAGTTCCTTTCTCTGAAAGAGAATTTGATGAGTTTCCCATTTTAATGAATTGAACCCAAACTCACTGCAAAGCATAAAATCTGAGCATGATGGATAAGAGGCTAGAAACAATGCTCACTGATGGCAGAATAACAACAAGGGTGAATTGGCTTTATATTTATAGATAGATTCATTACAGAGTATACTCATTATACTCAACATAGGTATGCCATGTCCACATCTGAAAATTGTTAAACTGGTTTAAATTTAGTGAGTCATTTAAAAAAAATAGCAACTATAAAAAAGTATATAAGCAGTTGATTAAATGCAACTAATTAATTTCAAGTTGTAAATTCATTTGCTTGGGAGATGTGTTTTTGTTAAAGTCAATGTACCGAAATGATTAAGAACTCAACTTCTAGGGGCGCCTGGGTGGCTCAGTTGGTTGAGTGACTGCCTTTGGCTCAGGTCATGATCCCGGAGACCCAGGATTGAGTTCTGCACCGGGCTTCCTGCTCCTCGGGAAGACTGCTTCTCCCTCCCTCACTCCCCCTGCTTATGTTCCCTCTCTGGTTGTGTTTCTCTCTGTCAAATAAATAAAATCTTAAAAAAAAAAAAAAAAAGAACTCAACTTCTAATTCAAATGTCCTTGTAATCAAAACTGTAGCTAATTTCCAAGGGGAGAGAAAAGGATGGCACTTTCAGAGGGTTTAAAATGAAAATAATGAAGGGATTATTTGCAGAAGTGTGGGAAAGTAGAAGGAAACAATAAGAGATGGCAAAGAATCCTAGGACCAGCAAAAAATGAAAGCCAGTACTACCCAACAAGAACTCAAGGAATGGTATTACCAGAATTTGATGAAAGTGGAAAGAACACCCAATAGAAGCTATAGCTACATAGGGAAGCAGACCCTCTATGCAACAAGGCATGAAGGGAGAAGAAGTGACAGTACAGTCATGAAAACTTAACAGCATTTCTCTCTTCTTTCACCACCAAACTCACCAAGCTCTCCCTTAAGTTGAAGCCAATCAGAAGCCAGGGGAAAAAGAGAGCCCGGATGGTGCAGTGTGAATAGTTCAGGTTCCTAGAGCAGAGCAGAGTAGAAAATTGATCTAGGGAAGCAAATGGAAAATGACATCCAGTGTATCCACTTATTAGTTATATTATGCAAGACATATTACTTAATCTATATATCTGTTTTGTCACCTCTAAAATGCAGTTAATAATAGCACATTTTTATGGGGGCATTGTGAAAGTCGTATATGAAAATGGCTAGAAAACCATAACAACTCAATAAACCTTACTGATTGTTATTTCTCCAAGACAGTTTTTTTTTAATGAAAAATGTCAACATGTTCATGCCATTAGAATTGGAGAAGGTAACTTGAGAAGTTGTACATTTAGAAAATATTCAAAACGTAAAATCCTAAATATATACAACCATATTTACATTAAACAGAATACTAGTTTGACATTTTTTGCATTCTTCAAAAAAGAAAATATTTCTCAAATTATAAAAGTAATTCATTATCAGTTGTGAAATGTGTAAACAGTCTCTAGTTTTAATCTCCCTAGAGCAAAGATATCAATTTCTCTCACATTAATATGCTGGTTGGGGTCTGTGGTCTGCAGACAGAAAAAGGGCTCCCCAAAGATGTCCATGTCCTAATCCTCAGAATCTGTGAATATATTACTTTATGTGGCAAAAGGGATTTTGCTGATAGGATTAAGTAAAGGATTTTTAAAGGAGGAGATTATCCTGGATTACATGGGAGGACTTAATGTAACCAAAAGGGTCCTTAGAAGAGGAAGGCAAGAGGGTCAGAGTGAGAGAAAGAGCTGAGATGACACAGCAGAGGGTGGAGTGACTGGGAGTAAGAAGCTGGGAATCTCAGAATGCATGTAGATTCTAGAAATTGGAAAAGGCAAGGACACTAACTTTCCCTAGTGCCTCCAAAAGGAACACAGCCTTGCAGACATCTTAGATTTGGGAATTTTGACCTCCAGAACCGTAAAATAATAAATTTGTGCTATTTTAAGATACTAAATTTCTGATGTTAGAGCAGAAATAAAAATCTAATACAGGGTCTGTGCTAATTGTTTCTCTCTGGCTTCCCAGAGCCATCATCTGTCCTTCTCCATCTGATCTATGCCACAGAAGGCTAAACTTTGTGTCTTCTAGCTGAAATCAATGAATGGGGAAGTACTGGCAGGCAATGGGAGGCAAAGAGAAAGGCTAGAGTATTTATCCCTGTGAGACACACCATCACTGCCCTTTTGGACATAAGCTTCCTTCCTTCCCCAGCTTCCAGGACCCGAGGCATATGGATGATAACAACTTCCCATTGTTGCTAGCCCGAAATGCTTTACTGCCCTGTTGATTCCCTTAACTGTATCCCTACCCACACTTCCCTAAAGAGTCCCTTCATTAATACTCTCGTTTTGCCCTTTGAGTGTGCCATTTCTTTGCTGCCACTACACTGTCTGATTCAACACAGAATATCTTTTTCATAACTATTAATATAAAATTCAGTGAACTGCGGGGCACCTGAGTGGCTCAGTCTGTTGAGTGTCCGACTCTTGATTTCAGTTCAGGTCAGGATCTCTGGATCATGGGATCCAGTCCCATATGGGGCTCCATGCTCAGCAGAAAATATGCTTGAGGATTTTCTCCTTCTCCCCTTGCCCTTCCACCTGCTTGCATGCATGTTCCCTATCTCTGTCTCTTAAATCAATCAATCAATCTATCTTTTTTTAAAAAAAAAAGGATTTAATTAATTGAGTCTTAAATTCTTGAGGTGCCCTAAAGGAATCCCAAGCAAAGAAAGCTTGACAGTACAACAGTCTATCAGTAATTATAATTTGAATTTGTTCATCTTTCACACACTTATAGTGGTTATTCATATTTACATATAAGAAATAACACTTACAAAAAATGTCATAAATATAACTTCAAAGAGAAAAAAGTGTGTTTTAGGCACTTTTAAAACTAATTAGCAAAGGCAGGAAGAAGAATAGAGACATTTTTCATGAGGTAATACAATTCGCTACAATACTGAAAGTCAATTAGATATAAAAGATCATTACAGGAATAAATAAATGGTAAGTAGAACTTAATTTTAAAAATGTATGTGCCTAACAGTTGCTTGTTTGTTTTTATTTATAGTCTATCAAACCTATTACCATGGATGTTTTTAGAAACCATATCAATGCCATGCCAAATATCTGGACGGATCAAAAATATTTAGTCAATCTTCTGAAGATATGTTATAATATGGAAAATAAATATCAAATGATGGATATCCAAAACACATTTATAACTTTACATCTGGCTTTTTTATACTGTGTGTATAGATAGATCAAGTAAGAGCTGGGTCAGAGTTGCCAATAGAAGGAAATTTCTTCTGTATGTACTTATATCATAAACATTCTTACTTCATTGAATTTGATATATTAGGTAAAGTAATAAAATGGCATAATTTTACAACCCTCCACCAGTCCCCTCAAATTGGTTAAATAACTGTACTTCATGGAAATCTTGAAGGTCTTTCTCCATCTTATTAATAATCAAACCCTACAGATTAATTTTTGCTACAAGTAGATGATGAAAGAATTCTGGGAAATAAAGCTAAAGTTACCCACCAAGTGGGCTTGAGATTTTTCACATCAATTGAAATGAGTTTTGGTTCCCATTTTGCTATAGATTCTACCTCTTCTCACTGTATTCATGGATGAATGTCACAAAAGACAGAGGACTCAGGATGGTTCAATGGGTACTACTGCTTCTGGACATGTCACCAAGAGTCTTACATATAGAGACATGATAATATCAGTTCTATATTCTCACTGAAACAAAGATACAAGAAGAGGCTTCACTCTCTAGATAATGCATATTTTAAAAATCCTTCAAATCAAAGGATTGTAAAATATAAAACTAGTTAAATAGGCACATTAAGATTATAATTTTAGCACCTCTTTTAGCTATAAAATAGATTCCTATCTCTAAGGCATATTAAGAACAGACAAGATTTTTGCTCATGTTCTCCATGTTAAATACTTGTTTGAACTACATTGAGCTGCCCTGATGAGACTTACTGGTATTTGTTAGGAAAACATAAGAGCTTGGAGTACACATGTATGTGTAAATACCTGCATTTCCAAGGTCAATTTAACATTTTTACACATTACTGTAGTAAAAAGTTTATACTTTGAAAGAGAACTAAGATGAGACTCTAGTTAATATATATGATAATTGGTCTGTCTTTGTTATATGGTATTAGCTTCTGTTTAACTAGATGTATACTGTATTATATGTGTCAAGTCTATGTAATAATGTGATATTACATCACACATTACATCACTTATAAAATCTATACATAATATTAATGAATATGTGCTCATACTAGTATTTGTTGGCCTATTACATACATATACATAATATATGTATACACAATATACATGTATATACATATATATACATATATATATATATATATGGCTTGCTGGCATATCTAAGAAAAAATAAAGCTTTTATATTTCTGCATGGATAGAAAAAATATAATAATCATCAGCAAATTATTAACTAGCAATTAAATCCTTAGTGTACTTCCTATTCTTAAGTCTTTTTCTGTTTGAACAGAAACAGATCTAGTATATCCTTCCTAATGCTACTACTATTACTATCACCAATGATAATAACTGTAGTAATAATAGTAATGATGTTGATAATAATAATGCTATTATTACTACTATCACTACAATACCTGTAGAATCAATCTGCTTGGTATTTACAAATTATTTTCACATAAGCTATCTTAGTTTTTTTCACATCAACCTTGTGATGTTGAAATAGACTCTTTAATATTAGAGGTACAGAGGTATGCATTGCAGGTGGTAGTCTAATCTAATAAGATTAGACTTATTTGTCTCATATATCTCTTGCAACTAAGACTTACACTTTTACCTTCTTTATAAGTAGACTTTCCATGGATGATATCTGAAGCAGATATCTTCCAAATACATTTTCTGAGTTGGTACTTGAAAATCAACCAAACCTTAGCTGATGTGGGGCTGCCTCAGCCCACCAGAGGCATCAACTGAGAGCAATGAATGTACTTCAATGGCCAAATAGGAATAGGCACCAAACTAGAATGGACAAACCAAGGCTGGCAGAATGTGGCCCTATTGTGTGATAATCCATATCACCTTGTTGGGCACTTGAGCTCAGTCAGAACCAGCATGGGCTTCCGAATGACTCTCACAGAGTTCAGGGTTTGGCAGGATATCTCCGCAAGCATCCTGGCAACAGTACCATAAAATGTGGAAGGTGCTAAAAATCACTTGCTTCATCATTGGTGCCTTCTCAAGAGGCAGCAGTGTCATTCCCTTTCCCTTTGACTCACCAGGTGACCTGGATATGAAGCAACATTTCAGTCTACAGATTGCAGGAGGCATGTGTATAGAACACCAGGCAAGATCAAGGACCAAGAAACTGAATAATGACTTTGGTGCCCTTTTTTTTTTTTTTTTTTTTTTTGGGTGCCCTTTTGCCTGCTAAGCTGATCAATGGTATTTGCTTACTCACCTCAAGCAAAGACTTGATGTATATGCATGTTCTACAGCACCTTTCCAGGAGTTACGGAAAGAAGGTTCAGTACTGTGCTTACAGTACACCTTTTTCAGAAACATCAGATGGAAAGATTTGTGGAAGATTTCATCCTTTGAATACTGAAATTCAATTCAAACACTCAAAGATAGCTTTCATTTTCTGACGTTTCTCCAAGAAATCACAAATTATCCTTACTAATTTAGACAAGCAATCCACATTTCCTTTCCCTTCAAAGACTAGAATTGTGAGAAATGCACAATATTCCAGCTGGAACTTTAGAATGAATTTGGAAAGGGCCACTTTCTCTAACAGAAAGAAGAGAGACCAGAGGTAGTTCGACCATTGAGTAGAATCTCACTTCCTCCAACTTTGAGGAGAAAATCATTATAGACAAGACCTATTTTGGGCCAAGGACATTTTGATGAGTAGATAAGAAGGGAATCTTTGTAAATCCTAGAGGCGAGTTGAACTGTTCTTCATTTTGTCTCAGTTGGAAGTATTTATTTGCCCACCCAAAAAGCTTCCCCAAATATAGCTTATTGAGATTATTAAAAAAGATAAATATTTAGAAGGATATGACATACTAAGCATATTTTTAGAAAATGTTGTTGATATTAGCAGCAGCAGCTAGTTGTTTATTTCATACAATTTTGAAACAAAGACCAATCAAAATAAACCCTACAAGTTCTCACTAATAGTCTGATTCAGGATGTGATGGTTAATAATGCTTTTTCTCAACAAAGTAGATATAAGTAGATGTTATAGACTACGTATTATAAATGTGTCTATAGAGAATTTTAGAGCAATGCTTTCTTTTAAAAAGTATATAAGTATATATATATATGATACATACATAAAACATGTGTTTCATATATTATGGATGTGGTGTGTGTGCACATCCCATGAACAAAGAACATCTCAAACAACATGGGAATGTCTTGAAATGAAGTCTAGACTTATTAACTACATTATATTCCTACATATAGGATTATGTATGTAATGGACTGATTAGAGGTGCTCTATCCCCAATTCAATGCAGTCTATTACCTCATTTGTTTCTCTCTTTTTCTCTCACTAGAGAGATTCGCTGGGAGAAAGAGGAAAGCAGCCACTGACATCCAGGAACTTGGTCTGACACTTAAAACTGGGCCTCAGCACTGCTGGTTATTAGGAGCTGGCCTGGCCCTCCCCCACCTAAGACTCTGTTTTCTCCTATTAGACTGACCAAAACAATCTCACAGAATATGAACATGAGGCGAGGTTTCTTTGTCACTGTAAAGAAAAAGACCGCCTCATAATTTTGCCTAAGCATGGGTCACTGCACAAACCACAGAAATATAAAACATCTCCTGGCTAATTTAAGTGATTGCTGCTTCCTTACAGCTTTATTTTCCTTCTAGTCTTCCCTCCTTCTAGAAAAGGTTTATTAGGATTGCCAAACATCTAACTTTCCCTACTTCCTGACAGCACCCTATTCAGAGTAAACAAACCTCCATTTCCTTGGCCCCCTCCCTCACCATCCAAGGCACGAATCCTCTGAATCCTTTCTACCACCATTTTACTAACCACACTCTCTGTGGTATATGGTCTCTCTTGCTGCAGTGAACAATGAACCTAACCTGTTCAACTACAGGTGAATTCCTAGTGGTCTACGGGATGGAAGGCATTAACATATGTGAACATTTTATGACAATATCATGTATTGTGTGATTCCATTTTTAATAAATATAGATGTATATATGTAGATATATATAATTATAAAGTTTTATTATATATATGTGAGGGATTTTATTTTTGACCCTCGTTTAAATTTACATGTTTAACACATTTTTGTATTAATTTTGAAATTGCTTTTTTTTAACTTATTCTTTTATATATTTTCCCTTACATCTCCAGATTTTGTAACAGTTAGGAACTGTATTTGGTTGCAAGCAATAGAGATGTTCCTGTCTATTTGGTCAAAGGAATGAGAGGTTAGTTCTCTGAATATAAAGGAAGCCCCTGCGTTGATAGTTGTGGTAAGTAGAATTCTAAGATGGCCTCCAAGCTTCTCACGTCCTGCTATACACGCCTTTTTAGTGTGGACAAGACCAGGAATATGATGAGATTTCACTCCCATAATTAGCATATTGTATGTGACAAAAGTGAAAGGACTTTACAGATGTAATTAAGGTCCCAAATTAGTTATTTTTTGAGTTAATCAAAAGGGAGATTATCCTGGGTCACCTGACTTCATCAAGCAAAAGCTTGATGTAGCTCCCTCCCTTTAAAAGAGGGAATGGGCCCTTTCTGAAGAGAGAGATTCTTCCACCAGCCTTGAAAAAGCTAGTGATCCCCTTATACGTTACAGAGATGGCCACATAGAGAAGTCCTGAACTACATGCTGAGAGTAGGCCCCGGGGCAACAGCTAACATGAAAATAGGGACCTCAGTCTGTAACAACTGCAAGGAAATAAATTATGCCAATAACCTGAGTGATTTCAGAAGCAGATACACTCTCCAGGCAAGGCTCTTGACAAAAATACAAGCTGGCTGATACGATGACTGAAACCTTGTGAGACCTAGAGCAAAGGACTCATGCCCAGACTCATGACCCAAGGAAACTAAGATAATAAATAGGTGTTGTTTCAAGCTGATAAACTGTGGTAAATTTGTTACGCAGCAATAGATAATACAACAGTTCAGAAATGAAATGATGGCTCTAGAAAAATCACAGATCCAGGCAATACTTCCATTTCCTGGTTTTGCATAACTTCTTCCTCAAGGTTATCCCAAAGACACAAGATGGCTGTTGGAGCTCTGGCCACAGGTTCTAATCAAGAAGAGAAGAAAATAGGAGCAAGGGAGGTACATGCTGGCTGTGTGTTGTCCTTTTAAGTAGTTTTACCAGAAGACCTATGCTTAAACCTCCACTTCTGCCTTATTGGCCACTCCTCTCTGCAAGAGAAGGTAGGAAATAGAATGTTTTAGCTGGAAATATCTAATAAGCAAGCAAACAAAAACAGGATTCTATGAGCAAGAAAGAAGATGGGTGGAAGGGACAAGGATATTGGTGAGTAAATAACACTCTCTTCCACAAAGAGAAAAACAAAGGAAAAACACATTTCATGACATCAGTCTTTCAATGTCTTTTTTTTTTTCTGCTTTGAAAGTTTGCTGGTAGGGGAGAATTTTCTAAGCAGAATGCCTGCAGAAACACAGAAGCATATTAAAAAACAAGCTTTTGACCAGAGTATGAAGAAAGGTTTCTAATCAACACTAATGTTCTTGGTCTTGCTCCCTCTCTTCTGCCTAACCCTCCCTGTCTTTAACAGTCATTTGTTCACCCATTGGGTTCATGTCCTGTCCTGTGGAAAGACCCACAAAAATGAGCCACTGCCTCATCCTTTCCTTGACCAGTGTTTTAACCCCAAATCCAAAACATGAAGAGAAATAAACCTTCTATTTAAGCAGGATCACAACTTCTTGTTACCCTTCTCTCTGCCTCATAGCAACACCCAGGTTAGTGTGTTGCTGAATGTTTAAAGACAGAACTAACATGACTACTTGAAGATCAGATAGAAAGGTCACTTCACAGCAACTTAAGTTCATAAGAAGGAATGAGTTGGGGCATGCTGGAGATTGATCCACAGTGGACAGAAAGAAGAAGATGGCTAACCTGTCTGGGAAGCCTCAGGCTGAGGCCAGGTGTTGGAGGCAGGCCCAAAGCATATGAAAAGCTCAGACATAAATCAGGCTGACTCCAGGAGCCACTGGGTGACAGAATGGAGTGTTTGGGGATCAGCCATGACCATCAGAGGAAGTTCAGCCAAAGGCAGGAGGACTCCAGCAGTCCGGCTGGGAGATCATGTGATAGTTCTTTAAAGATCTGCAGAAAGCCAAAGCTTATAGTAATGGTGTAGAATATATTCTCTCTTTAAAAACTTAGGAGTTTTTGAAGATGGTTGGAAAGACCTGCACTTAAACAAGTAGAAAATGATATCACAAAAAATTACTCCCAAAGCACTAGAATAATTTGACTTTGGGGAAAGCAAGATATTAGAGATACCTTCTTGAAACTATGCTGGGATCCCTAACACTGATACTACAAGAAGACAGAAAACTACTTAAAATTATAGGATTAGGTCACAGAAAATTCAGATTGGTGTTCTTGAGCAACAACTGGCAAAACACTGGCCAGGCCAATGGTTGAGGTAAGTTTCTTCTCTCCCCTTATCTCTTCTTCTTCTTCTCTCCTCTCTCTCAAATGCCTTATTTTACCACATACAGT
Source organism: Spilogale gracilis (assembly GCA_004023965.1). Classification (NCBI taxonomy): domain Eukaryota; kingdom Metazoa; phylum Chordata; class Mammalia; order Carnivora; family Mephitidae; genus Spilogale; species Spilogale gracilis. The sequence goes on from PITA01000173.1 coordinate 166,423, forward strand.
GTTGCGTATTTGTCCCTTGCCCTATCACCTCCCTGTAAAAAGTACATAGCAATGATAACAATGATAACTCTAATAATGAAGAATAAGGTGGGGTGCCTGGTGGCTCAATTAAGCAGTTAAGCATCTGACTTCAGCTCAGGTCATGATTTCAGGGTCCTGAGATAAAGTCCCCTAACCCCCTACCACCCCATGGACTTAGCTCTCACCTCAGAGTCTGCATGTCCCTCTCCCTCTGCTTCTCCCCCTCCTCTCTCTCTCCCTCTTTAATAAATAAATAAAATCTTGAAAAAAAGAGTAAGCCAACACAATACTCGATTTCTTCCTTTCTTGGAGTCTATTTTTAATATCTTTATTGAAGTATAATTGACATATAATAAACTGAACATATTTAAAATGTATAATTTGGGGCATCTGAGGGGTTCAGCTGTTAAGCCTCTGCCTTCGGCTCAGATCATGATCCCAGGATCCTGGGATCAAGGCTGCATTGGACTCCCTGCTCGGCAGGAAGCCTACTTCTCCGTCTCCCACTCCCCCTGCTTGTATTCCCTCTTTTGCTGTCTCTTTCTATATATCAAATAAATAAGTAAAATCTTCAAATAAATAAATAGATAGATAAATGTATGATTTGGTAAATTTTGATATAATATGTATGTATATATGTTTATGTTTGTGTGTGTGTGTATCTGTGAAACTATCACCTCAGTCAAGATAATGAACCTCCAAAAGATACAACACTTCCAAAAGTTTCCCCATGCCCCTTTGCAATCCCTCCCTGCTGTCTCTCCCTTCACCAACCCCCATCCCCAAGCCCTAGTGGATCTGTCACTCTACATTAATCTGTGTATTTCCTAGAATTTTATATAAATGCAATCACACAGTGTGTGATTTGTTGGTCTTAGTTCTTCCACTCAACATATTTGGGTTTCCTCTGGGCGACAGCACGTATCAATAGTTCATTTCTTTTCAGTGTTAAGTGGTAATTCATTGTATATCACTTGTTTCTAGGTCTATCATTTTTATGTCCTTTTTATTTATTTTTTATTTTTTTATGTCCTTTTTAACATCTTCATTTTTTTCTTTCTTATTGTCAGCACAGCATGCTTATTATAACAAAAACTTTCATAGTTGTACAAAAGGATAAAGAAACAGGGGAAAATGACTGACAGATAGCCTCAGTATTTAAGTTAAAAAGAAACAAACAAAATGAAACAAAAGTACCTGAAGACTAAAGAGTCTTCATGAGTGTCAAGAAAGTAAATCTTCACCCCTTGGTTGGAGCACCTTGATGGAGCAGAGGTGCTGTGTGGTGTGGTGCGCATGCTTAAAGCCCTGTAAACGGCCCTGTGAGGGGCTACCTGTGCGGGCTTCCAAAGGCTGTCAAGTAACAAAAGGTGCCTCAATGAGGAGAGATGGTGAAATAAGGCAAGACACTAAATCTAAGGAACACGAGGGGTAAACATGAACAAGAAAAGTCCTGGAGATCCGTCGGCTGATGACAACGAATAATCTTCATAAATGGGTGCCACCTCCAAAGTTTACGGCCTGAGCCCAGAGAGGGAATGCAATCCTGATTACCCTGTGTTATCAGGAGTTTTTCTACTGCTGAACCACAATTGAGTTCCCTTTTTTTGAACACTGAAAATCCTTAGGTGTTCCCCATTGGCTAGGATATACATGCAGCAGCTGCTTCTTTTAGCCTAGCAAAGATCGACCTGACCTTGGCCAATCGGCTTCTAGTCTGTGGAGTGTACTTTGTGAAACACGTGAGCAGAGAAGTATTCACGCTTGGCAGAACCTGCTGTCCGTTTTGCTCAGTATTTTACCGTGATTCATCCCCATCCCTCTCTCTGCTGCTGCTGCTGCCACCAACGCTGTCAGTCTCATATTTCTTCTCTATAGCAGACGCCTTTCAAATGTTGTGGGATTCTGGCTGGGTGTGACCTTTTCTGGGGCACTGCTGCCTCCTATCAGGCTTTTATGGGCCTGCTGGTTTATGCACATGTGCAGACATGCTGACCCTGTGACCTCCAGAATAGATTCTAGGAGAACAACTGTATCTGACCTTTTCAACATTTTGGACACCCAAACTCTCTCAAGTGCATGGGTGCGAAGAATGCTCCCTGGTGGTTTTGGCTTACATTCTTCTCACATCACAAGAAAGAGTCTGGGAGAAGATGAAGGCTAATCAAAAAGGCTGGCAGCCCTTCAAGTGGCCCGGCATGAATTTGAGCGTAAGGCAGTATTTTCACATCTTTCTGTTTTTGTTGTGGTTTAAGTGAGTGGTTCCAAATATATGAATTACACTTTCTGGTATAATCCAGTCTGTAGAGAAAGCAATGGCTGACAAAACTTTAGAAAACTTTGAAACCATTTTTTTAAATTCCTTCTTAGATCTAATCTTCCCTCCTTTCTGAGTCCTGAATCCTGTGGCTAAATGAGTCTACTTCATATATACATTTTTTAAAATATATATTTATGTATAAATATATATATTTAAAAAATATATTTAAAAAACGTAGGAATCCATCTTATGGTATTTCCCGCACTTTTGATTTGAATGTTCTATGCTATTACAGCTTACCAACAGTGAGCTTCCTTTTGTAAGCATTCTAGTATATGTTTAAGGATGCAAAGCAACTTTTAAGAACTGTCAGTCTACTTCTCAAAAAAAAAAAAAGAAATAAACCTCTTAAATTGGAATCTTAAAGTTTTAAATGCCAGATTTTAAAATAACCATATAAAGTTTGCTTTTTCCCAGTCTCCATTTACTTTCCCAACTTCTACCTCCTAATAAGGATCTGGGTTTTTCTCTTAATGCACAGTGTATCAGGATGAACTGGGTCATGGAGGCCTTTTCCTTTCCTTTGTTTCTCTAGACATTGACCTTACTCTTCTTTTTCCTCAATAAACTTTCTCTCTCTCTTCTCAAAACCGAATACTTTTATCCTCTTAGTCTAACACCTATTTTCATCTTCCTTTTTGATGGCTGATAAAGTCAGGTACACTCAATTCTTCCTCTACCATTGTATTCAAAACGAGTGATTTTTCTATCCACTCACCTTTTCTTCCATTTTAAGATCTGCACTCATGTTTCTTCCTCACTGCTGGCATAATTCAAAAGAATATATTTGCCCTGGCCCAGTACGCCAAAGTCACATCAGCATTTCTGCAATGGCTCAAGTACAGGATTATGGACAGGAACATCATGTGACATTTGGGACAGCTAAGTCAACATCTCATGAACGGAAGGAATACGTCATCAAGACCTAAAAGATATGATTTTTATTTTTTATGCACCATACAGAATCCAAAGCCAGTTAAACTATATAAGTGCTTCTCATCACTATGGGCTCATAAAAAGGAGGGTGTATAATAAATTCTAAGATGAGGCCAAGAAGATGAAATAGCACATTGTACCACATTCTGAAATGAGATATAAAATAATTTGGGTCCTGATATTTAAGTGAAAGTCAGCAGGATGCTAGTTATGCATAATAATGTAATTTCTGATTTAGCATTACAGTTCAAGATGCAGTGATCTTTCTAGGCTGTTACATGTATCTAGGGAGTAGGGAAAGAATTCTTAAAATACAGCAAAACATCAATTTAGCTATATTCAAGTGAGACCCTACATCATAAAATAATAGTTCAGTGTTTTTATAACCAGATTGAACACTTTGATAGAAGAGTGGATAGCTACATATTTGTTACCCATACGAATGTTATTATTATTACTGTATTTTGATAATAAACCCTAACTAGTAATTATGGCAGAAGTTTACACTTATTCTTTTACTTTATATTAATTTCTTGTGAATTATGATGGGATGGGGTGATATTATCTTATTATACAGTTATATTAACTTTGATATATTAATATTTACGTTTTTAAAAAGATGAGCACAATATTGTCAAAGCACAAAATTACAGTAATTCCTTAGCATTATCGATGACTTTTTCAAATCTTATTTCTTGCTGATATGTGATCAGAGATTTCAGAAGAGTTAAATGATAAAATACAAATTTTAAGTGCACAGCTAAAATAAAATGAGATTGTGCAAAACAGGAGAGTATTTTCTTACGGTATTAATTTGTAGCAACCTAGTTATGTACCATCATATTTGATGGGATTTCTATTCTCAAAGTTTCAGATTTTGTTCTCTAAAGAAACACTTCTCAATATCAATTTTAAGCCTGCTAGTTATTTTCTTGGACAGAGGGTGTTATGTATATAAAAAATAGCATTTTGAACTTTTCTTTATGGCATTAACTTATAACATAAAAATGATTACATTAGCATATAACATATAACTTATACATAAAATATATGTTATACACTTTTATATCGTTCATATAGATGTATGTGAGATATATATGATCCATAAACAAAGCCAGCTAAAATATACCTCTATTACCATTATTATATTTTCACTAATTTTGGGGGGGGTTTTGGATCTAATTTTGTACAGTGGAGGCACTGCAGATATAAGTCAACAACAGACAACTGAGAAAAGGCGTCAAGGTAATTGTTACATCTGGGCTGGTGAACTCTTAAATCAACAAAGGAGCCCGTCTCTCTGCTAATCAGCCCAGGCGGGTCTCCCGCCAGAGAGTAGAGCACAGAAGTGAATCTACGCTGCGGGGTTTCTCTCTTGTTTTCCAATTCAACGTTTGCAACACAAAGTGAATAGAATAAACTTGAAAAAAAATGGCAACTAATAATTTGGGTGTCTATACTTTGAGGGCGATATTAGGAATTAAACTATTCTTTTAAATATTGCATACTAATAACTATAATGTCATTTCCCGACGTCGCCAACAAAGCGAATGCAGAGGGAATGCTGTTCTTACGATTTTCTGTAACGTAGGCACTCAGAGAAAGTTGAGCCTCTGGAGATGGCATAAAGAGGTGATTTGACAGAGTTTGAAGCAATTGAAATGGTACCTTGATTCTTTCATTTCCACAAGTGTATTCATTTTGGGGAAACCCGGCATATTGAAGCACGAGCGAGCCGAGAAGGGAGCAACCTAAGACCGAAAGTTTAACCTTCCCAGGGGGTTGCTTCTCTGAGGCCACAGCCGGAGGTAGAGCTTGCTTTCTCCACTCTTCGCCTTTAGGAGGTTGGAAGGTCCCCCAGCAGACAGCCTCCAGGTGGCACACAGGGACTCCTCCTCTTTTAGTGACCGGAGCTGCGGGCGACAGGATTCATTCACTTTTGTTTACACGTCCCCACCTGGGCCCACCAAAGCGCGACGGAAGCCAGCCCGGGCTCCGGTCCCAAACGTGGGTGGCAAGGAAATTCACACTAAGGAACTGAGTGGCCTCTCCAGGGGCTGCGCTCGCCAACCTAGTAAGGAAGTCTGCGTGACGTTGATTTTCTCCTTAAGTCTAGCAGGAGTAAGGGCAAGGGGTGTCGATTCAGTTCTATTTTCCCCGTTTGCAAGTGGGAAGATGGAACTGAAAAATGCCCTTCAGCGCAGAACACTGTGGGGTGGGGGTGAGGGTCCCGCTGGAAGAAGGTTGGTAAATAGGAAATCCTGGATGGAGGAGGTCCAGGGGATCTGGAGGGGGCGGGGGTTGCGTCTCTTTGTTTCACGCTTCTCTTATCCCGGGACCCAGGCTAGGCTAAATTTCTAAAGACATATGTGCTTGAACACAGAAGGGTGTGCATTCTTGGAAATACTAGAAACTTGACCACAGGGCTCTGAGCCCGAAAAGAACCATAGGACAGGAGTTCCTGGGCCCTCGCTGAGAGGCTACCTGGGGTAGGGAAGTTGGGGTGGGAAGGGTAAGCGGCATTCACCCTTTCCGGCGCAAGTTATTAACCTGGTTGAGTTGATCAAACGACATTCTTTCTGGAAGGAGTCGTTTCCAGAGCCCCTTTTCTTGGTATTTAGCTGGTGGAGTAGCCGGGCAAATCCGTCTCTCAACCTGAAATCTCAAAGAATTGATGAGTTTTCTTAACAGACTGGACGCGAGGCGAAAATAATTCTAAACGCAAATGAACCCAGAACTCCATCCTCTCATTCACGTCCGCGGAGTCGAAGCAGACGGCAACCTTCAAAATTTTTGCTAAAATCTTACTCTCGAATTAATCAACCACTTCCTAAGATTTGAAGATTTCTTCCAGACCCGAATCCACCTTCTCTTCCACTCAGAATCTACTTGCAGATGCCACCAATGATTGCCCCTCCCCTTAAAAAAAGCCCCTACCCACACATCTCTCAGCTACACTAAACAGCCCTGACACAGGTTAGCCACCAGTTTAATTCACAGAAAGTAGCTCTAACTCTTGACATCACCTTCGCAACCCACCCGAGGACTCCAGGACACCTTGCTATGAGGCTGAATTTTGAGCGCTGAATTCTGAGAGTTAAGGGAAGGTTATTTGAGGCATCCTGATAGATTTCCGGGCTTCCAACTTCCAATTCCCTCCCCCGCTTGGCTGGTAATTTTCTGCTGCTCCTCCTTCTCCTCCTCCTCCTCTTGACCTCCTCCAAGGTACCCTCGCCTCCCCTCCTCCACTGGTTCCCAGTAAACCTCAGGCGGGCGGTGGAAATCAATCCTTTGGCGCTAAACTCAAAGCTGCCCGTTGGACAAAATTGTAGTGGGGAAAAGGGTGTCATTTCTTTCAGAAGTTATGTCATTTGATCAACTAGACCGAGTTAACTTGCTCTCGGTTTCCTGAAAGCTCGGGTGGGCCCGTGGGTGTTTTGCTAGATTCCGTGCAGGTATGTTAGCTTTCAGCCGAATCGTCCAGGACTTGGGAGATAAAGCTTTTTCTCCTCTCCAGACTCCCAACCACCGCGTGAGAATCCGATACATTTAATGAAAGCTTTGCCAGATGTAGGTTTCAGTGCGTGCTTGGGCCAGAACCTTCCAGTCAGCACTTCGCACTCAACTGGCTTCAACATGGGCTCCACACAGAACTCTGGTCCACTTAAAAATTACTTGTTCCTAGTCACTTACAGTTGCAAAAACAATAACAAAAACATCGCCCCCCCCCACACAAACCAAAACAAAACGGGAAAAAGATCTCACCTGACACTACCAGCTGCTTTTGTGTAATCATAATACTTCCAGAGGCAAAATTTTAAATGACGGGTGTAAATTTTTGTCGTCAATTGGTCGAATGCCTCCCTGCAAGGAACAGCGAACCTCGCATTCTCAAGACTGAACTGAGGTTTGTGGCTTCCCCGCCGCCCGGAGCGTGGAATTCTATCTCGGCTGGTAACCGAGCAGCAGACCGCACAGGAACCCTGCCTCCCGGACTGCCTCTGCCAGTAAAGAATATCGGGAACATTGGTGACAGAAACAGTTACCTGAACCCAGAAACGAAGACTAACAAGTTCAGCCTGCAAAAGATTCTTGCTAATTCACCCAGGTTGTTTTTAACTGGTTAATAAAGCAACTGACACCCAAGAAAACCACATTCACAGCAGGAATCCTCGCCAATAAAATGAGAATCACAACAGAAGGTTTGTTGTTGTTAACAACTGCCTTTATTATTATCATTGCTCGGTATTTTTTTTAATGGCAAGTAAAGGAAAGAGAGACAATCATTTCAAACCCAATGGTACAGAAAGATCTCTTCCCTTTTCCTCTGAAATTAGTGTGTATATTCTCTTGATTCATCCTCAGTAAGCCACCACCAAAAATAACTGGAAGAGGGACAAATTGGCTCTAAACACCTATACCTAATTCTGAGTAGAATATAAATGGCTAATCATTACAGCCTTTAAACACACATAATTTTATCTAACCCTTGGATGTGATTTAGGATACAGATGGTTATATAGCCTTATTCTACATGATTAAGACTACGCAGAAAAAAAGTCAGAAGGGGAATGGAGTACATATACATATATTCCATACTGATTTTCTGAGGTGAGTATGTTCATCTTGACCTCAAAATTACATGTTTTTTTGAATATCAGAAAAAATAAATCCATATATATTTTTTTCATGGAAACTGGAAGACTAATTGTTATTCTACTTCTTCAAACCCTATTCTAAAGAGAGCTTTTCCTCCCTGGGAATAGTCTCAAACAAATCCATAGCTCAGAGAAAGCTGATCAAAATCCCTTTCCTTCACAATTTTGGTTAGTGGAGAAGGAAAAGGCTTTTTCCTTTGCTGTGTGTAATTTTCCAAACAATTGACCTAAAATTCACTTATATCTGCCAGAGCTTGTTGAGGAATAAATACATTCAAAATGTGTAATGCCACTTTTCAATTGCAATTAAAACCTATTTAGATATCTGAAAAGTAGCCTGAGAACGTATTCGTTCACAGCTCTGTATCTGGCATTAAGTTTGATGTGGAATGTTTAAATTTTAAAGCAGAAAGTAAGTAACAGCACACAAACACATAGGCTTCAGAGCCCACCGGGAGTTTGAGGTGTAACAGCTGCATTTTGGAAGGTGTGTACAAGTGCACATGGGCAGATGCCACAGCCTTAAGAGTAAGAATTCACTTAATATCAGCATACCTTTTATATTTAGATACTCTGAAGTATATTAGGGTGGCCTGGAGGTAATGGGGACGATACGTAATAACTACCAATGTTTTTCTTCTTTCATCAATAGAGGAGCTCACAGCAGGGGATTCACAGAACTGAAAGATGTATTTTTGACCTAACAGAACACGCAAAGGTCAAAATAAGTCCATTTTTGTCAAGAGAGGGGAGAGGGACTAATCTCCCTGTTGAACACAAGAGGTCGCTCCTGTGATCAAGTACTGGAGGAAAATATTGCTAATCATAGTTGTATTCTATAAAAACATTACACAATTTTTTTACGATACATTTGATGCATTAAATGCACTTGTAGCAATTAGCTAAGGAAAGAGGAGAATAATCTGTGGTCACATTTGAACTTTCAGGTGAAGTGAAAAAAATAATGGCTGCTGCTGTAACTTTGATTCTGATACAAAATGTATTAGCAGTAGACACAGAACTCCAGAGCACATCCATCATGGAACAACACATTACTGGGTTCCTTCAACTTTCACCCTTTAACAGGGAGTATCCACCGCACAAGGAAAGCTTTTCTATTTGGAATTGTTACCATTGTCGGCAATAATTCTTTGGAACAGGTTATTAGTTTAGGAAGTTAAAATACCACACTGTATGTGACTGGTTTGAAGAAGAATAGAAAGTGAAGGCGCTTTGTGGATCTCAAATATGTCATCCAGCTTCTGGCAGCTTCTTCTGTTTAATTCCATGTTATAAAGGTGGCATAATGGAATTTGATTGGTTAAGATCCTCTATTTACTTTCTGGCATTATAGCAGTATCTTTTTTCTTTCTTTCTTTCTTTCTTTCTTTTTTTTTTTTTAACTAGAGACAACTTGGTTATCTGTAAAGGAAACATACCCTTATACCGGGAATACTTCCTGCGTGTTTTGATTACCAGCATCAGCTTTGAACAGCAGCATGACAAAAGGCTCCATGCACATAAGACCGTAGACTAGAAACTTTAAACAAAACAGATTTTTAAACAAAAAATGGATAAATTTATCAGCCTGTGTCTATTCCAATTTTCAATTTCACTCACACACACACACACACACACACACAGATACACTTACAACAAAAATAGAAGGGATGAGATCCAGTTAAAACTCTTCCTTGAGAGGAAACAAAACGAAACAGATAAAGTGTTCTCAGTAAAGCCCTAAATCGGGAGGAAACTCAAACAGCTTAGCTTTTGTTGCGCTCTGGAAAAGCATATCCACGCAAACCCAGCCACTGAGGCTAGCTGAGAGCTCATCGCTTTTATCAAGGGTTAGATCTGGCGAAAAGTACAAAGAAAGGGGTTTCCTAACACGACTGGGTTTTCTCAAGGCAGCGAGACACTGAAATTAAGCCTTCTACTGCTTGGGTATGTGGACCTTTTAAGAGAAAACTGGCAGTCACTTTAGATAAGGGTTAGCTATTTAGAAGCTTTGGGAGACGTGTGGGTGTTCTTCGTGGCCTTTCCTGTGGCTTTGTTTTGGGGAGACTGTAAAAGGTGACGGGAACATGTCAGAAATTATTGAGAAGGGTTAACCGCGAGTTGGAGCCAACGTTCTTCTCTCTCCAGGTTGTTTCCCGAGAGAAAATAATCAGATAAACAAACCCGGTGAAATGAAACAGGTATTTCATTGCCATTCAGTATTAGATCCCTCCCTACTCACGCCCATAGACTAACGCATTTTTTTTAAACCTCTAGAGACATGGAGAGCTCTCCTGATAGTTGCCGAAACACCACCAGCAAATTGCACACGTTTGCTTAAAAACAAAGGACAGGAGACCAGCAGATAGAGGATATACATATATATGTGTGTGCATACAGATATATCTGTATATATATATGTAATCGCTTTACAAACTTTCCACTACTGGAAGATCATTTCAGTCTTTGACTTTGGGTTAGTGCGCTTCTAAATTCTAGGGCTAAACTGCAAAAGCAGACCTCAAGGTCTGTTAGAAGAGAGGAGAGTCCACGGAGTCGACTTGGTTTTTTTACCTGTTTGTTTCCAACCTGATCTTTGCTAAGGCAAGAAGCGCTCTTTTCCTCCCACCCCACCCTTTTTGGAGATCGGAGGTCGTTGGTAACTAGGTAGTGGAGTAGCGGTAGAAAACAATTCCTGTGGGTTTATTCATCCCATTCCCGGTTCTTCTTCCCCTAGGCAGCTCCCAGGGCGCCAGGCGCAGCCAGTTCGGGAACGCACCCTCCCAGGCAGCCAAGCCGGGCTAGGCCCGGAGCTGAACTAAAGAAGCGGGATCAAGCCCAGCCATACGGCCTGTTCCAAGTCGTCCCTTTTCCTAGAGCCCAGGAAGGACCTCGTCATCAGGAAGACCTACCCACCAGCCACTCGCCACCGGCGGCAGAAAAGTGCCCCACGCGCAGCACGGCCAGCCGGATTGCGGGGACCCCAGGAGCGCAGGGCGTTGGAGCAGCGCGACAGCAGGCGAGGGCGCTGACGGCGCGGCCGGGAAGGAGAACGGGAGGGGGGAAGGAGGAGGAGAAGGAGGAGAGGAAGGCCCAAAGCCAGAGCAGCCGGGAAGCCCGAGCCTCGCAAGGGAGCGGCCTAAGCCCGGAGCAAGTTGCCTCGGGAGCCCTAATCCTCTCCTGCGGGCTCGCCGAGCGGTCAGTGGCGCTCGGCGGCGGCGAGGCTGAAATATGATAATCAGAACAGCTGCGCCGCGCGCCCCGCAGCCAATGGGCGCGGCGCTCGCCTGACGTCCCCGCGCGCTGCGTCAGACCAATGGCGAAGGAGCTGAGTTGGAGCTGAGAAGTTTGAGTAAGAGATAAGGAAGAGAGGTGCCCGAGCCGCGCCGAGTCCGCCGCCGCCGCAGCGCCTCTGCTCCGCCAACTCCGCCGGCTTAAATTGGACTCCCAGATCCGCGAGGGCGCGGCGCAGCCGGGCAGCGGCTCTCTCAGCCTTGGCAACCCCGGGGGCCACTATTTCCCACTTAGCCACAGCTCCAGCATCCTCTCTGTGGGCTGTTCACCAACTGTACAACCACCATTTCACTGTGGACATTACTCCCTCTTACAGATATGGGAGACATGGGAGATCCACCAAAAAGTAAGAGGCTATTTTACCTTGTGGGGCTCGGTGTGCTGTTCTTGTGCGGGGGTCTCTCTCAGGCACGGGTGCCAAGGGCTCTTCAGAGTTGGAGTCAGTGCCTGGAGAGAGAGAAGAGGTGGCTTTTTCTTGTTGCCGCCACGCCTGCATGCTTGCTGTCGGTTCTGACTTCGGGAAACTAGATCGTACCTTGTGTTTGAATTCGCCTGTGTGCCCTCCAAAACCCTAGCCTTCTGTGCTAAGCGGTGGTTTCCTCCTCGGGAATCTGGAGCTCTTCGAGAAGGTTATTCTGTTGCAAAGGTCTGCCTGTACATACAATACCCGGAGATGTGAATTAACATTAGACTTGCAAAAGAGAACGAGTGACAACTGTATTGATGTGTGCTCTTACTAACAATATCCAGTCCTATGTGCTATTTAAGAGCCTCCTCATGGAAAATATAAGCATTCACTTAACGCCTCTAGTCAAAACCTTTTCTTTGACTTGACTTATCCATAATCTTTCCCAATGATTATGGCAAAGAGGGAGGAGGGAGGAAAAAGAAATACAAAATGAACGGGTTTGATTGCGTGCTAGGCTTACAAATGTAGACTATTCAAATCTGCGTTTTACATATATTCCACCTCCTTTTTAAAATGAGTCAAGGTTTTGATGGCACACTTCAATTACCATCCCAAAGTGCAATACTCTTAAAAAAAAAAAAAAAAAGAAAAGAAAAGAAAGAAAGGAAAGAAGGAAGGGGGGGAACTCCCCGAGTACACCCTATAAGAGAACGACACTAAAAGTGTGTTTATCTCTGTAGGAAGTAAACGGTTAGTCAATCATGTATTTATTTTCATTTCAGAAAAACGTCTGATTTCCCTATGTGTTGGTTGCGGCAATCAAATTCACGATCAGTATATTCTGAGGGTTTCTCCGGATTTGGAATGGCATGCGGCATGTTTGAAATGTGCAGAGTGTAATCAGTATTTGGACGAGAGCTGTACGTGCTTTGTTAGAGATGGGAAAACCTACTGTAAAAGAGATTATATCAGGTACGCCATTTATATTGCATCCTTAATTTTGTGAGATTTTCCTGTGTCTCTCTACTCTTTTTTTATTATTTGATGTGGCTTTGTCTTTTTGAAGTATGCCTTAGTGGGGGTCTGGTGTGCAAAAGTTATCCTTTAATTATGTTACATAAATTATTCTGTTTACCTCACTTTTTAGGGGACACCCCCCACAAACTAAATAGTGGTTTTCATAAATTGTGTGGTGTTGAAGCTTGTTTAATTGCTCTGGGAATTTGTGATGCTCAGATTATTTTCTTCTTTCACCCTCCCCCTTCCAAAAGAAGCAGAAATTTAAAGGTGGATAACTTGGGTTTTCTAAACTTTCTTTTTTAAAGCTGGTTTTTTATTGTATTGTGCAGTGTTTTTCCCTATTCATTTATTTATCTTTATACTTCAGTGTTTTATTAGTAATTTACAAATTTTGCGGAGATGTCAATATGATAGATGAAATAAATATTTGACCTAAGGATGTTTAGAAGTAAACTTTGAAAGTGCAAATAAAAATACTGCCCCATTTATTTTTAGGGTAAGAGTCCTTTCTTGGAAAATTTCAAAACCAACCCAATTTCCCTGCAAAAAGACTGGAAATTTAATCTTTTTAAATATCAACCCTTTGGTGACATCTGACTATCTTTTCTTTCTTATCTTATCTGAGCTGATGAATTAGACAGAGCAGATCAAATTGCCCATCATCTGTCTACGAACAATTGGTATATTTAGATAATTGAACAGCTTCCTTTCTCACATTAAAATCTGGTAACTGATAAAATGAGCGAATTGCCCATACTGACAATACTAAAACCACATAGGGGACTTTCTGAGTTTTTTTTTTTTTCTTTCCCTTTCAGTTTGTTTTGTGTCTAAACTTCATGCTTCACAAATCTCAAATTTTCTCTGACCTGTGTGTGTGTATGTGTATATGTATGTGTGTGTGTGTGTGTGTGTATGTATATATATATATATATATATATAGAGAGAGAGAGAGAGAGAGAGAGAGAGAGAAAGAAAGAGAGAGAGAGAGAGAGATGCTAGAAATTTTATTTTTCTGCCTTAGGAAGCCAGTAGAATTCCTAAAGAAAATTTTATTGTTTTAATAACAAACAGAAGAGATAACACCTTCACTATTATGTTAAATAATATCAAAATAGTATATATTTTTAAATTTCCCCAGTGGCTATTACCAGGTAATTAACTTTTGTAAGTTATAGAATTTCTGGAGCTGAGAACTTACATTAAAGTTTAGTCAAGAGTTAAGTATGCGGACACAATTTTTACCTGTTCACTTAGTGTCCGACACTTTTTCTTATTGTAAAATCATGAAATAGAGGATATAATCTTGATAAGTAAAACTGAACAGTGTGTTAAGGGTTTATTAATATTTGTGGGGTGGGATGGGGAGGGAAGGGGAGTGGGAGGAAATAGGGGAAGTGGGGAACTGGAGGAAGGGGGAGGGATTTTCCAAATTGTTTGGTCATAGGCAAGGTAAAGTCCTCATCCTATGAAATGGAAGATCTCACATAGAGTAGGCGGAGGGAGGAAAAACTTTTGAATCTACCTTCTAACCTCTGACAAATGAGTCGTTTTCATTGTTTACTTGATTAGTGTGTGAACCCAAGATTCTGGAGAGAGATAACTCACTTTGTACCTCTAGTACCATCTTTCCTCCAGTGGAGACAGTGTTTTCCTCAATTGCATACAGACCTTCACGTAGCCAGTTTCGTGTACACGTTTATAGAAGGAGCCAATCGCTTTTGCCTTTTCCCCTTCACTCTCTCTCAGTTGTGCCTGTGTATCTTTGAACTCCTCTAGTTGTAAAAACAGAACGGAGAGACTATTTAGGTCTGAATGCCCTTCTCCCCTTGGAGGGAGTGAGGTGCCCTCCTCCCATTTTGTGTGGATCTTTTCCTCTGGTCCATTCTCTGCTTGTAGAAATGCCCTGCTTCTGTTATTACTGATACATGGAGATGGGCCAGGGCAGTGCCGCCTAGGTGGAACCTACAAGGATTGTCCCTTGTTAAGGAAAGGTCAGGAGTGAGGAGGACCTTAGAAATGGGTCTTTTCATTTTTCTGGCTGGTCATGGTTCTCAAGCACACTGAAATAGAGATAGTTGCTTGAACAGCTTGGAAAAGATTGAGGGAGCAGGAGCAGATTTTAAAGATCATAGTAAAAGGAAGAATGGAGAGGAAACTTTCTGTTAACATTGTTGCCTGAGGAAAAATCTTTAGTTGGGGAAAAACTGCAACATGCTTATTGTACAGTAGGGGACCTGGAAACCCTCCGAGGTTTCATTTTGTTACTCTGCTTGTGCATCTGTGTATATTTACAAATGAGTGGGGTGACAGTCTCTTCCCCTAACCTCTCTTTTTCTTGGAAGGACTCTTTGTAGCAATTTTAGAGACATTTCTAGCAGTAGAAATTGGGGAACAGGCAGGCAAAAGTGTGGGGCCAGTGACTACCAGAGTCCCTCCTAACTCCCTTCTGCCAAGAGTTACAAGGGTTACCCTGGGACTGGACTAGAATAGAGGTCTAGGTTTCCAACATATAAAACATTTTTACCTTGGGGGTATTCTGAACTAAGAGCTATGGTGGGAGACACAAAGTTTCATAGGAAAAGAAAGGGGGGGGTAAAAGAAAGGGAGGAGAAGAGAGAAACTTAATAATTTTTTCCTCCCATTCCCAGCTGATCGGCTAATGCTGATTTCAGTGTCCAAGGGCAGCATCGCCTGGGTTCTCAGCAATTTTGAGCCGGGGCAGTGCCAGCTTGAAGTCATCCCCTCTTTCTGTGTTTGTCTCCCCACCCCTGCCCGGCGGAATGCAGGTTGTACGGGATCAAATGCGCCAAGTGCAGCATAGGCTTCAGCAAGAACGACTTCGTGATGCGCGCCCGCTCCAAGGTGTACCACATCGAGTGTTTCCGCTGTGTGGCCTGCAGCCGTCAGCTCATCCCCGGGGACGAGTTTGCGCTTCGGGAGGACGGGCTCTTCTGCCGTGCGGACCATGACGTGGTGGAGAGGGCCAGCCTGGGTGCTGGAGACCCACTCAGCCCCCTGCACCCCGCGCGGCCGCTGCAAATGGCAGGTAATCCTTGCCCAGAGGGAGGCCGGCCAGGGGAGGCTGGCGCTGGGCTAGGCCAGCACCACCCCAGCCAGTGCACGGCCACCACGGCCACGGGGCAGTCACTGTGGCCTCTCCAGTTAGAGCAAGTGTTCTGGGAACTGTTTGCACTTTCCTTCGCTCTTTTACGCAGTGCACTCACTGACTCCCCAGACTTTGCTCCCCTCACCACAACTACACATCTGCATGTATAAATATGGGTACACATGAATGTACATTACTTGTGCATACATGTATACACACATCCAAACAGTTCCAGTTCACCTTGGCCTCCAAACCCAGACATACTGAAAATGGGCTTCAGCTCCCTGCCAGGTATTCTTCCTGCCTCTGCCTAATTAAAGGGGTGGAGCTCTGGGCCCCCAGAGCTTCCTCCTATAAGCCAATGAAGGAAGCTTAGGTGACCCTAAGTCATTTAGCCTTTGAAATACTTTTTCCTTGCAACTGCCCCAAACTCTAAAACATTTTTAAAATTTATTTTTATCCTCTTGTGAAAGAATGGATGTGAAAAGATACAGTCTTAATAACTGCCGGCCATTGCACAGAGCTGTAATTTAAAACTGTCAACAAGCTAATCTGCAGTAATTGCCTTTCAAAGGGAGCCTGCCTCTTTAAACCATTCATTCTATGTGATTTGGTGAGAATTTCATCTTTAAGCCTGTTGCTATAATACTAAGTTGACCCAATAGGTTTGACCTGACCCTAGGGGGCTTGGAAGATACAGGATTTGTTCCATACATTTCAGAGACCCCTTTCCCCAAGAAGGAGAGTAGAAACAGGGCAAGGTTGGCCAGGAAGAGGACTTGCCTTAGAAGGCAGACAATGTTTCCAAACCTTACCTCCTCTCAGGAATAGATCTACCTGGTACATTTTTAAGGAAACACAGACTGTCCATTCTGTTTTCTCAGCAGCTGTGAGACTTCTGTTCTGGAGGATGTATGACTAGTTTGCACAGGGGCAAAGCCAGACTGGCAATTTCTGTTCTGTGCAACCTGTGCTCTGTTTGTGGGGAAACACAGAAGAGGTGGAAATATTGGGAGGAAGTCAGGAGACAGAACTCTTCCCAGCTGTCATTTATATAGAGCCTAGGCAACTCAACAGTTTTGGTTTTCTTTTGCATGGAATCAGCCCATCTCAAGAACAGCTGGGTAGATTTAGTAGTAAGAAAGATCAAGAACTGAAGTTATGGCTGAAATACTGAATTTCTTTAGCCCCTTGACATGATTGCCCTCTCTGGACTGAAGTTCAAGGCTTACTGGCATAATTCTCTTTGATCTTTGCATGAGAGACCTCCTAGTTGGTATAGTGTCTCTGGCTGACATTGGGATGTTCTGCAGTTTCCCTTGTACCATCTGTGGTTGTTGTCCAAGAGTACGGAGGTGATGGTTACTCATGTAACCTGGGCCCAGTCTGGGTATGAGGACAGGTGAGGATGGAGGAAAAACAATGCTGAATGACGCTGCCCCTGAGACCCAGCCCCTTTGCTAAGGCTCTCTTGACAAGAGCAAGGGTGGAGGCTGTGTTCTGGGCCTGAATTACTCAGCATTGACCTCTCAGATTTGAGAGCGAGATATTATTCTCCCTTTTGCTTCTCTGGTCCCCACCTCTACCACCCCTGGTTTGTCCATGGAGGCTGCAAAGCACTGACCATTGTCCAGGAGCAGCATGGGAGGGTGAGCTGCCTGGGGCCCTTGCTCAGCGTGCCCCTTGCCTCGCAGCCGAACCCATCTCTGCCCGACAACCGGCCCTACGGCCCCACGTCCACAAACAGCCCGAGAAGACAACCCGTGTTCGGACTGTGCTGAATGAGAAGCAGCTCCACACCTTGCGGACCTGCTATGCCGCCAACCCCCGGCCAGACGCACTCATGAAGGAGCAACTGGTGGAGATGACGGGCCTCAGCCCCCGCGTGATCCGGGTCTGGTTTCAAAACAAGCGGTGCAAGGACAAGAAACGGAGCATCATGATGAAGCAGCTCCAGCAGCAGCAGCCCAATGACAAAACTGTGAGTGGCCCTGGGGCTGGTACGGGACTTGAGCAGGGAGCAGAGCAAGCACTTAAGGAGCAAAGGGGCTGCCTGGGTTGGCCTGCAAGTGGGTTCCATCCTGCTCCAGGGCAAAAGCCAGCAGCCCCTTACTGCCTCTACCCATGCCCAAGGGAGAAACAACTGGCAAGGGCCACCTGCTGAGCCCTGCACCTCCACCCCCAATCCACAAGGGTGGATTTGTGCCCTTCAGCCTTGCCCCTACCCCAGAACTGGAAAGGACACAGTCACCCCTGCACTGGATGGACTATAAGTCTTGGCCCTGTTTTGCCAATGTTCAGGTTGTCAGTTCCTCAAGCACCAAAGTGAGAGACGCCTCCTTGGCTCCCTATCTAATTCAGGGGTTGGTGGGTGGGTCACCCTGGCCATTGAACTCCTAGGTGTGCCCCTGACTCTGGTCAAGGCCTGCCTCAGGGCCTTCAGACCAGTGAGGTCCACCAAGGTGATCTGCAAAGACAGGGCACCCTCTGCTCTAGCTCAAGCCCAGGGCTCCAGAGATGTTATTATATACTGTCGTCCCAGGCCCATGGCAACATCCGCTCCACAGGATTTCTGGTTGAGTTAAATTAAACTAAAGAGGTTTTTTTTTGTTGTTTTTTTTTCCCCCTTTCTTTCTTTTTACCGCTTTAGCCCTATTTTTAAATGCCATAAAAACCCCACTGTCATTCAAGTTGGCAGGCCAGCCAACCATAGGCCGGGGTACTTTTCAAGTTGGTGAGTGTGTAATAGCACACAGTAGCAGCCAGACCTAACTGCTTGGGGTTAGGGTTGGCTCTGTGAAGAGAAGTGCCTATACCAAGTGTAACTGAAACCGCCCAAAAAACCCACCATGTCTAAAGGCTGCAGCTTTCCACTCCTGTGATGCCATAGCCTGTGAAGGCAGATGGGAGGAATTTGGATGAGCTGTGAATGTAAAGGGAAAGTAGAAAGTCAGAATAGAATTCAGTTTAATAAGGTCCAAGCCGACCTACTAGTCCCACCCACAGAAGCAGAAAAACAGAATACAATAAAACAAAACTGAACTCTAGCTAATATCCATACATGCAGCAGATTAACTGAGTCAATAATGGCCACTATATAGATAAGATAATGCCAGGGTATATTTGCTTAGTCTGTGCAGACAATGGAGGGAGGGAGTTTGGTCATTAACATGTTGGGATTGGGGGGGGGACTATTCACAGAATATCCAGGGGATGACAGGAACTCCCATGGTGGCTGCCAGTCCGGAGAGACACGATGGTGGCTTACAGGCAAACCCAGTGGAAGTGCAAAGTTACCAGCCGCCTTGGAAAGTACTGAGTGACTTCGCCTTGCAGAGTGACATAGATCAGCCTGCTTTTCAACAACTGGTAAGTGTCCGCTCTCAGAGTGAGGAGGCTGAATCTCCAGCAAAAAGAAGATTCTGGCTTAACTGCCACACAGTGAAAAATTCAGCGGGGAGAGGGTGCCTCCCTTGCTCCAGGGCTGGGGAGAGATGAAGGCGGTTTGGTGTAAATGAGGCAAGTGCTGAAGGAAAACAAACTTCTTGTGATTCTTTTCTGTGAGTTCATAATTTGACCATACAGGTTGAATTTTCTATCAGTTGGGCCTGCTTTGGGGGATAGCCTCCAAGGCATCTAAGCACCTAGACATGCATCTAAGCACCAAGGCATGCATCTAAGCACCTAGACATGCATGTACAAGGTTGCAGAAGCATACGTCTTAGCCTTTTAGAGCTTGATGAGACTTTAGAGATCACCTTGTCATTTTGATCAGCAATTAGTAAATTTACTCCCTCTTCAGTTCCTAGAGAATGGTGTATTTAAAGACCTAAATTAAGCTGTTTGTATTAATAACCAATGTTGTAAGACATAATCAATGTTCTTATCAGTGGGCAGGAGGCACCTGAGTACAGTTTTCACATGTATCAATAGAGAGTTCGGTTATTAAGACATGATGGATACCTTTGGTTATTAATATCCCTTTCTCAGACCAACTTAATCTACAATGTAGGACTACTTTAACATTATATGAGTTCAGATGTTACATACAGTAACATACTGTGGGCATGTCTAGCCAAAGGAACATGAGTTCTACCAATCACAGATAGCTCAGGAAAACCTGTTTTAGTATTGATATGTTTTACAGACCCAGAGAAGAGAAAATTAACTCACCTTATGCCTAAAATGGCTTAAGGATCAGGATAAATAAGATGATTAAATATGTGTACTTTGTGATATGGCATATATACACATTTTTTTTTCTTAAGTAGTCAACAGTCCTATGGAATCTTGTTCTATAAAAACTTATTCCTTTCTTTGAAATAGAACTTTAGTTGAGGTTAGCTTTTTACCCTCACATTTACCTGGAGAACAGTTTCTTTCCCTGTGGCAACAGTTAGGTAACAGGCCTGAGACAGTGGTTACAAGGACTTGGCTGGGGTTTACATTTGTAAGTGGACCAGTCTAGAGGCTGGGCAAATTTGAGAAGCCCCTTGACCTCACCATGGGAAAGTTTAATGGGATAGAAAGGAAGGTAGACTCTGGAATTAGGAAAAAGAACTTATTTTAAAGTGAGGTTAATCTTACGAGTTATTTGAGCAAAATATGGATCATAGAAGGCAGGTAAGAGGAGGGCTCAGGGCAGCCAAGTGTTTGTACCTTTTAAAACTTTAGTGTTAGATGAGAGCAGTGGGAGGGAAGCCAGCAGGAGGTGGGTGTGGGGCAGAGTGGAGAAGGAGGTTTCCAACAGCAACACAATACTTTCAGTTTGAAAGAAGGAGCCAGATAGTTATAATGTGATGACGTTATAATATATGGGTATCCTCTCGAAAGGAAGAGCCTGATTTACGGGGAGAGAGAGAGAAAGAAAAAGACAGAGGAAGGCCAAAAAGCAGCAGGATCAACAGCAAGGAAGAAAGCCCACACCGTGAACCCTCTGAGGAGTTAATCCTTGTTCTGTGGAGCCTCCTCTGAATCTCCTGTCACACGATCTGAGCATCTGAGCTTGTGCTATGGATTTTCCAACTCAAGAAGAGAAGCTTTGATGCCTAGAGACTGAGAACTTGCCTGCTCTCAGGGCAACATGTAGCTAGCAGGATAATTTTATTTCAAGCATGCATGGTAGAGCTGTGATGCCATTTTACAGTGGGAAACACATTTGTCCTTAAATAATTTAACACAACACAATGTTGGGAATTCAGTTTCAGATAAAACAGAGATCTCTGGAAAGATGGGAAAGCGAGAGGATTTCTCAAGTTCTTTTCTTTGTGGACTTTCCTTAAGCCTGTTAAAATTCAGTTATATATGTAGATATCTTTATCTGCATATCTATCTATACATGCAAACACTCACACATACACGTACACATATGACGTGTTTATAATCCTTTTAAGAATACAACCGCAGCCTCCTTTATTCATTTCTCAACCTTCTACACAGGTGAATTTTTCAGAAGGAGGACCGGGCTCTAATTCCACTGGCAGTGAAGTGGCGTCGATGTCCTCTCAGCTCCCAGATACACCTAACAGCATGGTAGCCAGTCCAATTGAGGCATGAGGAACATTCATTCAGATGTATTTTTTTCCCTGTTGGAGAAAGTGGGAAAGTATAACGTTGAACTCTGAAACAAAAGTATTTAACGACCCAGTCAAAGAAAACTGAATCGAGAAATGAATGCTCCATGAAATGCACGAAGTCTGTTTTAATGACAAGGTGATATGGTAGCAACACTGTGAAGACAATCATGGGATTTTACTAGAATTAAACAACAAACAAAACCCAAACCCATCATACGCTATCCAATGACCTTAGGAGTACTGAAAAAAAAAAAAAGACGTTTTTAAAACGTAGAGGATTTATATTCAAGGATCTCAAAAAAAGCATTTTCATTTCACTGCACATCTAGAGAAAAGCAGAAATAGAGATTTTCTAGTCCATCCTATTCTGAATGGTGCTGTTTCTATATTGGTCATTGCCTTGCCAAACAGGAGCTCCAGCAAATGCGCAGGAAGAGAAACTGGCCTCCCTGGCTGAAAGAGTCATTTCAGGAAGGTGGAGCTGCGTTGGTTTGCGATGTTTTTAGTTGACTTTAATGAGGGGTTAATTGAAATCCTGGGTCTCTTAGCATGTCCTGTAGCTGGTTTCTTTTTTACTTTTGCCCCTCCCCCTCCTCCTTCTTCTTCTTTTTTGAGATCCATCCTCTATCAAGAAGTCTGAAGCGACTTTAAAGGTTTTTGAATTCAAATTTAAAAACCAACTTATAAAGCATTGCAACAAGGTTACCTCTATTTTGCCAGAAGCGTCTCGGGATTGTGTTTGACTTGTGTCTGTCCACGAACTTTTCCCCCAAAGATGTGTATAGTTATTGGTTAAAATGACTGTTTTCTCTCTCTGGAAATAAAGAGGAAAAAAAGGAAACTTTTTTTTTGTTTGCTCTTGCATTGCAAAAATTATAAAGTAATTTATTATTTATTGTCAAAAGACTTGCCACTTTTCATGTCATTTGACATTATTTTTTGTTTGCTGAAGTAAAAAAAACAGATAAAGGTTATACCGTGGTCTTTGAATTATATGTCTAATTCTATGTGTTTTGTCTTTTTTCTTAAATATTATGTGAAATCAAAGCGCCATATGTAGAATTATATCTTCAGGACTATTTCACTAATAAACGTTTGGCATAGATAAATAAATGCAATGATCCAGGGTCCCTCTTTTATATGTTTACAAGTAAGCCATTAAAATGTCTGAAATTAAGGACTGCATGTGAATGGGGTAAACTGACATACAATAAGTGTGATATTTAATTGCAAATAGTTAAGGTCGAATTTGCCCGCTTGCATTTTAATAATTTAATCAAAACTGGTTGGAAACCTTTGTTTCTCAGCGTTGATGTTACTGTTTTTTTGAAAATGAGATGCTATCTTCTCCTCCCTACCTTTCCTTCCTCCTGTCTCTTTTCTTGCCCTATCCACCCCACCCAAATAGGAAGAGGGTCCTGCTTAAAATGGGTTTTGGTTCTGAGTCACAATTTTCTGGGAGTAAGTGCTTTATGCCGAAGTCTCCTGCCTAGGATTGTTGAAGTGACCCATATTTCAAGTATAAGCTCTTGCTAAAAGAGAGCCTCTCTGCCTAGTCAGTGAGGTATGACCATTATTTACCAGTGACTGCTGTCAGCCGATTGAGAAATGTTGCTTTATTTGCTCAGGAAGAGCAAGCCGAGAGCGGAGAGTTTTCTCAGCAATTCCCAGACCAGCCAGCGTGTGTCTTTTTTTGTCTGTCTTTCCCACCGCCAACTTGTTTCCCAACCCCCGCCCCTTGCTTTTTGCTCCCCCAACTCTAATTCTCCAAACCTTGGAAGTCAGTCCCGCTAGCGCAGAGAAGCACGGTGGAGGCCCCTTTGGGAAAGAGCCCTTTATGGGATGGGGCCAGGTCAGGGCTGTGCAGGGCCGCGTCCGCGGTCGGAGTAACCCGGACCTGCGCTCTAACACCTCCCTCCCACTCCCCGCCCCTGCATTTAGCAGTAGTTCCTGTGTGGGAGCCAGACGCGGGGATAGATAAAGGGCCGTGCCTGGAATCAGGCTTCCTGGTGCTTCTTCTTTTGCGGGTGTAGAGTTAGGATTTGGGGCTCCACACTGTCTCCTCCACTTTCTCCACTCCCGGGTGATACTTTGACTCTTTAGAAACTGAATTCATTTGTATGCTCGAGTGTCATGCCGTTTTAAGTATCTGACAATTCTTAATAAATACGAGAGTTAACGTACCCTAATCGTGTGTCTTGTGGCGCGTGCCCCTTCGGACCCCTGACAGGGGGGCAGCGTGGAGGCCCGGCTGGAGACCGGGTGAGCCCCGCGGCTCCCCGGCTTTTCAATTGCTTTCACCCTCTCCAAACCTGCCGCAAATGGGAAACGAGCCTCAATTAGCCTTTTGTTTGGCATCGTTCTACATAACGGGTTAATTACAGGCTCTAACGTGGGGGCAGAGAGAAAACAAACTTTGCATTGAAAATGTTACAGTGCATTAGACATGCCCGTTGATTACTTTGATTGTTGTGTCTAATTCTTCACAGAGGGGTAATAATTTGGCCGGCGGTAATAATGGCTTGTGATTTGTTGAGAAAAACAGGAGTTATGTCTTATCTCACACAGATCTTCTCCTGGAAAGATTCATTCTCTCTCTCTTTTTCTCTCTCTTTCCCTTTCCCTCTCCCTCTCTCTCAATATCTATCTATATATCTCCCCCCTCCTGTCTCTCTAATATCTCCCATCGGACTTGGGTCTTTTACCTTTCTGTTCTCTATTTCTATCTGCCTGCCTTTTCCCGTTTTCCTTTTTCTCCCCATCATATCTGGAATGGCTGATAAGTGCAAAGATGGCAGGTCCAAGGTGAATATTGGTGTCTGCAAAGTTACTGATCGCCCAAGTCCTAGTTTGGAAAACATTAAATGCCCTTCCCCAGCCATAGCCTCTGATGGACTCTGTAGAGGTTAGATGGGAGAAATTTATTTAAGGTTTGAATGCAATGGAGGGACTTAAGTGAGACACACATCTTTGTGATGCTTTCTCATCCTGACATTTATTCCTAAAACTGGGGGAGGGAGGAGTGGGGAAGGAGGTGATGTTTTACATATATAGATGTCAGACTTTTCTGAGGTCCACAGCTTGAATTTAAGTACAGTAATTTGGGAGGGGAGTGATGAATGATTTGGTTTCACTTGCTAGATTCAAGATATTTGTTGCCTGATGGCTGAGAATGGATTGATGGGTCGATAGCATTCTAGTTCTTGTATTATTCATATGAAAGGTGTGTTCCCCTCTAGACTCCTCAGCATGTGCTCTAAAATGTGTATCTGAAATGTCTCCTTGTTTGCAAACCATTTCTTGTACATACTCTCCTTTTCCCTGCACACCTCTGGAGACCTCGCTTTGAGCTGTGCTCGTCTAATGAAATTCCTCCTGTTTACCTTTATCTTTGATCCTCCCTCTCTTTATTACTCTGAATTCTTCCTTCTGGACATTATGACTCATTTCCTCCAGCTTCTGCAAGCTAAAACTTAATGCAACTAAAAACATCCAGGATGCTCTCCTTAAATCAGGCAATCCATATCTATACTCAAGATCCCCTCCCATTGTTCCAGAGCAATAACATCTTCTATTTCAGTCTACTCTCTTTCCTTTTCATTAAATAGGCCTGGTTTTCCTTACCATTAAAAAAGGTCCCTTCTAAGTTAGAATCCTATTTGAAGAGACTTTTTTCTTCGCTGAAATAACGTTTCTGGTTATTTGACATTCTTTGTGGGTATGTGTACCCACTTACCAATTCACAAGTCTTTTTTTTTATTCAAGATTAAATGGATGACTTTGTAAAGTTCTGCTATTCACCCTAATAAGCTTGTTAAATTCATTGCATTGACCTCTTTTTTGGTCTCTCTCAGCTTTTTGACTACTAGCTAAAAGACAATATGCTTTTTAAGGTACCTAGAAGCACTTGGCATTTCCTTACCACCTTGACTCTTTCAGCCTTAGATCGTTCTCATTGAAATATCTCTTGTAAATACCATGTGGATTTATTTAGTCTTTTCCATTTTCATAAAAAAAGAAGGAAAAAGTTAAAAACTGTCCAAACCACCAGAAGAGCTAAATTTGGATAGAACTCAATCAGTTTGGATTTTTAATCGCACCCCTAGTACAAGTAAACTTATCAAAAAGTACTTATTTTCTTATTTGTCAAGTTCAGTCAAAATTTTTAAGGGAGATTTATAATCCAAATTATGTTTGAGTTTTACTTATTAAGGGCTATTTACTTGCTTTCTGCTAATCAACAATTAAAGATTAGTCACAGCAAGGCAACTCAAAGTTTCTTTGGAAGTGCCTGGAGAAAAGGGCAAAGGATTTTTGTGTGTGCACTTTTATTTAAAAAATGGCCCCAAATCTTGAATTCTCGCTAACTATTTAGAATAAAAACAATTAAGTTGTACAGTGTGGGTCAATGTTTTTAAACTGAAATGCAAGTAGTTAATTCAGGGCACTGGGAGCGATTCTGTTTACTGATCTTTTCTGATTGTTGTTTTCTTGATAACTGAGCAAGCCACTGAATGGCTGTTTGAGCCCAGGCGCCACAAACATAAACTTCACAGCTTACAATGTCCCAAGTCGTGATGGAGGATCTCTCCACACCTCCTGGAGACTTCTGAAGTGTAGACAGAGAAGTTCGTTCACAGGGAGAGAAGGAGGGGGAAGGGCGGGAGGGACCGGTGCTGAGTGCTTGCTGTGAGCATTGTTACCATCACATCCTTTAATTTTTATGGCGCTTAAGCTGTTAGCTCTGCGAAGCCAGTTTTTGTGCCTTGGAGAAGCCAGTCTCTCCCCAGAGCCGCACTTAAAACTATTTGACTCTTTATTTTTTACAAAATTATTTTTCAAATCTTCCTGCCCAATTATCCTTTGGAAAAGCGCTGGGCGATGGTAAGCAAAGTGTTCTAAAAAGAAAACCTCTCCCTCTAACCCCCTCTAAAAGAGGACGCTTAGATTTGGAGAAAGAGATGTGGGATAAGATTGCTTTTCGCCAGGTGGGGGAAAAGGCACTTTAAGAGTTCTGTGGGAGGTTCTACTTAGCCCACTCCTCGCCGCCTGGAATCCTCTTTCCCTTCCATTGATTGAAAGTTCGTGTTTATTTCAGGGTGGTACTATTTATGGATTTGATTGAGATGGCTACTTATTTTTGCGGATCTTCCTCCTAGTTCTGTCTGGTGCGTTTCTCGTGGGTGGGTGGGCGCTACCAAGAGGGGACCGACACTGGTCTAACCAGCCCAGCGACTCCTGCAGGCAAGTCAGCCCTTGGTCCCTTAAAGAAGGGACAATCGTGGTCTGTGAGAGGAAAAAATGGTGTTACTGGGCCCTTCTCTCTTGGGAGTTGATCAGGTTGGCAGATCTGGAGGGCTAATCCAAACAAGGCGCTTGACTTGTGAGGTCGCGAGTCTAGACAGAGCTGGTGGCTAGGCGGCTCCTTATCTTTCCCTGGAATCAGCCGAAGAGGCGCTCCCCCGGCCCAGTGCGCTCCGCTCACCCTTGCCGGAGCCACCGCTCAGCACAGACGGCACAACAAACACAGCACCTGAGGCTTTACAGCTCGCTTTATTGTTTAATGGGAATGCTGCAAAACAGTCATTTGTTTTTTTGGACCCGCGCCCCGGTCGCTCCGCGTTCTGGCCACCGACGTGGGTGGGGGTGTGCACCAGCGCCGGGCTGTCCGCTCCGGCACCGCGAGGGAGAGCGCTTTCGGCACTTCTGTCCTGCCTCCTTGCCTTCTATCCAGACCCCCGAGAGGGCAGGGTGCGTGTGGGTGGGGGGGGGGGGGAACGCTGCCGCCCTTTTCTTTACTCGGAACACAGGAGGCGGAGTGGGTGGAGGGACTGTGGAGAAAGCCTGGGGCGAGGTGTCTTGGACTAATCCGGTATCTCTTCTTGCTGCCTGGAAATGACAGTTCTGCGCTATAGCCATTTATGGTTTGCGGGGTCAGTGAGCTCTTGACTCAAGGGCGATCAATAAAAACATTTAGTTCAGTAATAAGCTGCCCCCCCACACACACACCTCTCAATGCACCGAGAAAGATGCGTCACCATCTTGGACAGGGTGTCCCTGAGCGGCGGAGCGCCCTTTCTTTCCCCATGAACACAAAGAAGTGACGTGACTCTCCACTGTTTTCGTGACTGCTTCATTGGGCAAACCATGGGTCTTCCTTGATCCTCCAGCTGGCTTTTACCACAGAGAAGCTGGCACTGGCATCCTCTTGGGAGCAAGGGAACCACTGGGACAGGGCTTGCTTGCAGTGCCCTTTTTTAGAAGGACAAATAGCCAAGCTTGAGGATTTATAATCAAGGATTTGTGGCTCGCATTTCAGATTGATTGAAATTAAATTGATTATAATTTTGGTCCACCCCATGGGGTTTTTCTCTTGTTTCAGAAAGGAGGCAGAGTTTCTAGTTACATCTTGTTATTCACTATTCTTGTAGTTTGCAAGCAACATTCTATGTCTGTGTGTGTCCCTGGCATGGAATAGATAATATTGCCTCTGTTAGCAAACTAAGCAGAGACGAGGGTGAGAGTGATTTGGTTATGTGCTTAATATGGTGGTAATACAAACACTACCATCTCCCAGAGGTGGAGGCACCACAAATCCATATCATGCTTTTCTATGCCCAGTCTCAGCCTCACAACCCTATGTTAGATGAAAAAAGACAAAGCAAGACAAAACCCAAGTTTCATGAAATGGATGAATTTCGGTAAGGAGACTGAAAAAATATTCTTCCTTCAGAAAATAATTCTTAACTGTACTTAGGCACTGACTTGTCTTGTTCTCATGGGTAAGGGTTGCTGTTTATTTTGACCTGTCACAAATACAATGTGTTGGTTGAAACTTGTTATACTTAGCAAGTATATGGAGATAATACTAGACAGGCCACTGAATATGATAAAGTAAAGTATGGTGGGAATTAACTTTTAAGGGCTATGAAGGATTTTACTTTTTCCTAGTAAGCTTTTTAATTAATATTTCTTCAATATGTTATATCTCATAGTCCTGTAATATCTAACAGTAAACTAGTTGTTCAGTGCACCATAAAGGCTTGATTGGCAAAATGTTACTTATGCAGGTTCTAGCCTGCAGTTCTTTTGATAAGTTGCTTATCTTCTTAATTAGTTTTAAATATGTCTTTTTTTCCTTCATTTAAAAAATGCCCACAACTAGGTAAAAACGCTTTTTGTCTTAAAAATTTCAATAATTACTTATTAGAACAAATATAAATTTGTTTTTTAGTATGTATAGGAGGTTTACTTTAAAAATAGCTTCAGCAAAGCAAAGAAGTGTATTTGATTTGGGGAGAGGACTAGCAGGAAACAGAAACTGAGATAGAGCTGTGAAAAAAAAAAAGCCTATATACTTTGAAACAATGTATTTTAAGCAATAAAGGGAAGGATAGTTATGGAGCAAATATACCTGCTACCTATTTAACATTTTATATCAGTTGTCATAAATTTTTGTTTTGGGATATCAATTCTCAAAAAGAAATACTTGAAATTAACCTGTCAACCCAAATACATTTAAGATTTAATTCATAAAACAAGATGAGTGACTTTATTTATAAAATTCAATAATTGCTTCCACTAACAATGAATACTGATGTCCAAAATGATTAAATGTGGAACATATAGATTACCAGTTTCTGGAGAATGAAAATGCTTAGGAAATTCTGAAATCATACACTTTCTGCAGTAATACATGGAAATATTTTAGAGATCATTACTTAGAATTCTGTATTTGTATCAAAGTACATTTCATATTTTTAAAACAAAGATGTATTCTTGAAATCTTTACAAGTTCAGAGACGATAGTGACTCTTGCATTTTATGCATGGCCAAATTTCTGCCTATTTTACGAGAAGTTAAACACTTGGATGAAAGATGGTGTATCACCAATAAAACCTCACCTTTTAGTTCTATTATCCCATCAGCGGATTCATAGGTCTCATTAATGTTAATGGAAAATGTCTTTATGTGTCATGTGCAAAACAGGGTTTGGAGATATTTCACATAGCAATGTCTTCATAACAAGTATGCTAGGGCTAAAATGACCTAAGTCTTGGAGGTGCAAGTGAGCATATGAAGTCGTTGGATTGGAATTGACTTTAAAAGTAGATGTATTATTTTTTTAAAAGGCCTGAACCTCCCTCCCCGCAATGACCACCTTTTAGAATTTTTGGAGTAACCCCTACTTAACTAATAGTTCAGAAATATTCCTTTAGGCAAATCCGATAGTTTCTCTACCGCTGAGACCTGGGACCAAAGCTGGTTATATACTGCTTACTCAACATATAGGAAGTTGTTTCCATTGAATTATTTACCAGAATTTGAGTGATGCTTTGTTTATTTGTTTTCATTTTGTAGTGGTGATGGACTCTATGAAATCATTCTTGTGGGTAAATGTATGCATTTGTAATGTGTATTATGGCAGCCTTTGGCTATGGTGTAGAGTTTTCTCTAGGGCAAAGCTAAGTGTCTAGCAGCAGAATAGAATCTGTAACATTACAGAATTGAGTGATAGTCCAAGAGTATAAATGACGAATGTTATTCATCACGAATGTTGGTTATTCAAGTTGAAATCTTCCAGAATCACTATACAGAATAAGAATATCTTTAAATCTTCTTTATAAGAAATATCAAGAAAAAAGGCAGTTTCTTCTAGAGCAAAAGATGCATATCAGTTGTTTCTGCTGTGACATGACACTTTTCTATCTGTAAAGCACTTTACAGTCATTAGCTATGCACAAGAGTCCACAGAGCCCATTTTCCTAATGACCTCTGTACCTGCTTCTCAGCACAATTCTCAATTCCTTCTTCTTTCCTTCATATGTTTAAGAGCAGAACATCAAAGAAGCAATACTCTGTCCTTGATGGACTTCAGTGGGGGCTACGTTAGATCAGAGAATGGAAACTATTTTATCGACATCTTCAGTGATGCCCACTCTCCTTATGACACGGGTGGATACAATAAATTAGCAAAACTGTAATTTATCCCCTGAAAGCTGCGACTCTCAAACATTTTGGTTTCAGGGCCCCTTTACATTCTTCAAAGTTATTGAGGATCTCAAAAAGCTTTTGTTCATCTGAGTTATATCTATTAATATTTGCTGTATAAGTTAAAAATGAGGACTTTGCAATATTTATTATTCATCTAAATAATGTTACCATAAATAACTTTATTTCATAAATGAAGTTTTTAAAGATTTTTATTTATTTATTTGACAGAGAGAAACACAGCTAGAGAGGGCACACAAGTAGGGGGAGTGAGAGATGAAGGAGCAGGCTTCCTGCAGAGTAGGGAGTCTGATGAAGGGCTTGATCCCAGGACCCTGGGATCATAACCTGAACCAAAGGCAGACACTTAACTACTGAAGCCACCCAGGTGCCCTCATAAAAAACTTTTTAATGAAAAGTAAGTATAGGTCACAAAACAAAAAAATTTAGTGAGAGGAGTGGCAGAGTTTTCTAATTTTGCAAATCTTTTAAGTATCTGACTTTATAGAAGGGAGCTTAATTCTCATATCTGCTTCATTATTCAGTCTGTGGCAATATCACACATTATGTAGCCTCTGAAAAACTCCTTGTCCACTTGCGAGAGAATGAAAGTAAAAAGGTAAATAATTTTTAGCATTATTATGAAAAGAGTTTTGACCCCCTCGACCTCCTGAAAAAGTTTCAGGGACACCCTTCAGAGGTCCTCAGAACACATAGTGAGTACTTCTGCCTTAAAACTGGGCTTTTACAGAAGGCTTATAGAGAAACGGTTGTTTGAGGGAATTTAATTGCTTATATTAATACTCCAGTGATACAGATTTGTTTTTAAGCCAAGTCCAGGTCACAGTTTTATTTTGTGACTTTTAAGTTTCATCATCAACTATTGATTTGGAAGTCATTTATACTCTGGGTCTTGAAGAAAAAAAGTATTGTGATGTTATATAACTGAAAATTTAAATCTTATTTCGAAGAAGACTTTATTAAAGGCAGACCTATGAATGTGGACTAGTGTATGTAATATGTGCTGGACTCCTTTATCTTTTTACCCTTTATCCTAGTGAAGCTGTGGAGGAGGCTGACGAGCACTGAAATGCATAACAAATAATTCAGACTTGGCATAGGTAGGAATTTTTAACCACAACATTCTGAAACAAGGAATTAAAAATAGATATAATCTGGAGAAATATTTAGTTTTGGGGATGAGGTAGGCTTGTGATATGAAAGACTGAAGGCTAGGAAAAAAAGCAAGTCAAAGATCATAGCAGTTTCAGGCAAGGGATGGTCTTTTTTATAGGCAGCATGAGGAGAAAAGGAAAGCGTTGGTTTGAGAGATAGTCTGAGAAACTGACTGATGTAGAAGAGACTGGCAGCTGCCCATCAACATTTGTTTTCCCTTTCTTCATAAACACATGGATTGGCCACATAGCCCAGGTTCATTTAACAATTTGGAAGGTGGGTGCACATGACTTCCTCCTTGCCGACGGAATCTAGGCAGAAATAAGGTGGGTTATTCTAGCCTTGGGGATGTGCTTCCTTTTATGTTCTCTTTTTCCTTCCCGCTAGCTGGAACCCACAAAAGTCCAGCTTTAATTGGGCAGATGATGAAAATGCCCTATGGGTATGGTGGAACAAGTTGATGGAAATAACTAATGTTCTAAATTACCTTGGGGAATGCAGCTACCCACTCACCTAAAGCATTTAGTGTAAACTCTAATTGAGAAACAAATTTTTACCTTCTTTAAGACACTGAATTATTAGTGGCCCCATTTATCACATCAGCTTAGCCTTACCCTCATATAACAGAATATAGAGTAGAGCTTTGAAATAGTAAGAAGTCAAGGATAACTCTAAGGTTCTGAATATGAATGACAGATTCATATTCAGAATAAATCATGCATGTGTTCACTTTTTACTCACTTATTTATTAACTCACTCAAATATTTATCTAGTGCTTATTATTTGCCAGGCACTGTTTTATATGCTGGCTATATGACTGAACAAAGCAAAAAGTTCTTGCCTTCATGAAGCCTGTATTTTTGTGGTGCATTCCAATGCTGTACAAATTAATGCACACCACGATGAGAGTAGTGACAGATGCTAGGAAGAAAACTCAAGCAGATAAAGGGCACAGAGACTTTGAGGAAGAGTGATCAAGTAAGACTTCTCTGAAGAAGTGACTTTTGAAGAAGTGGTGAGCACTTGAGAAAGTGAAAATGAGATCTGTATACACTGCATTGATTCTATATTGAAACTGCAGATTTGAATTTTGATGTGCAAGACTCACAACTGTACAAAAAGATATGGATCAATGTTAGAGGGTATCTATAAGTTATTCACCTATATAACTTCGTGAAAACAAAGGAATCTGTGTGGAATAAAAACAAGCAGCAAGAGGACACAAGGACTGTAGTAATTATCAAAGATCTGTTGGAAGAAAAGTGGGAAACTATTAGAAAAAAAGACATATAAATGTGGGAAATAGGTGAAGAGATCAGGGTGGTGATGAATAAAAATAAAAGACAATAGAAATGTCTCAGGAACTGAAGCCAGAAGTCTTCAAAGGGGCAGGTATGAAAAGCTGTGCCCCATACATCAGAAAGATCAAGGAAGATAAGGACAGAGAAAATGCCTTTGAACTTGGCTGATTTGAGATCATTGGATACCATAAAGAGGCAAAGATGGAAGCCAGATTTAGGAGGGGAATTAGGGGGGGGAAATACTTTAAATATAGTTCATCTAACTCCTCACCATTGTTATTGGACATTTATTGAGTGCGGTGATTCTATAGAGCCCTACTCTGATAGCCAAAGTATTCACTGAGTCTAGTTACCATGTTTGTGAAGAATGACTAAAGAAGTACCGGAGTCTGGCACTTGTGTTAACCCTTTTAGAAGGGCTCTGGAAGAGAGAATTACAAAATGTTTTTAACCCCTTTGGTTGCCTGGCTTTGCTGAATTCAGCAAGACTCAAGAATCCACAACCTAAGCAGACAAACCAATTAGATGTTAAAAATCCCAGAGGCTCAACTAAGCTGTCAGAAGAAGGTGAGTGTGGAGAGATAATTATCCAGCAATTATAAGAAACTAGGCAAAAAGCTAGGAGAAAAAAGGTCTATTGGCATGTTGTAAAACTGAGAGGTTAACAATTTTCTTAGTTTTGTTGATACTAGGCTAAAATATGTGTTTCATCAGAAGGTGAGGTTCCTTGGTCTCTCTACTACCATACTATTAAAAACTCAGCTGAAAAGACTCTGCAAAAAAAGCAACACATGTGAAAATGACAGGAAGTAAAGAAGGCAGTTGGGCCTTAGAAATTAGAAATTCAGGTAGCAAGAAGCAAAATCCTCCTGCATTTTGTATTGTGATTCATCATTCAGCTAATGCTCTGCCAGTCTGAAAACGCTGGAGAATCAGATGGCATATAGCTTAGCATCTCCAAGACATCCATGGCAAGAGAAAAATCAATTATAAAATGTGCCATAATCAACTCCTCCCGAAATGGATTCTTCCCCAAAATTTACAGTTTCTCTGAGTTTTACTTTGTTCTGTGCGAAATAACAGGGCATATACAACAGTAGGTTTGTCTGTAATGCAAGCCCATTCGGAGTAAATAAAAACTAAACCTAGTAACACTTGCAAGCACATGAGGTTAGTTATTATTTGTAGTTTAAAATAATTTTAGAAGATCAATTATCCCTCACCCAATATTTTGGAGTCTCCACAAGAGGATAAAACATAAAATCTTTGGTAAAGGTAGCCATGAATCGAGAAAGAAGAAAAAAAGACTTACTTGATTTGAGGACCAACACAAAAGAAAGAGAAAAGGAACAAACAGTCATCTGAAGGGTAAATACAAGGTGGAGTATAGAAAAGTATGACCAGACAAAGCAGAAGACTTCAGTGAGGATAACTGAAATACTTTCTTTTAAAAATGTTTGGTCATGGTGATTTCTTTATTTTTGTGTTTCCCTCAGAATGATAGGGATTCCATTTTCCCCCCCGGGGTCTAATTTTGGGATTATGTTAAAGTGTATAGGGCAATAAAATGAAGACACTCCAGAACTGTAGAGGTTTTAGATACTCTATTCCTTGTGGAATCCAGAATTGTTACATAAAATGTTTTCCAATTTAGTCTCCTCAAGTTTTTCTGAAAAAATTATCATTTGTGTTTACCCTATGTACTTTCTAAAATGTACATCATGGGGCGCCTGGGTAGCTCAGTGGGTTAAAGCCTCTGCCTTCAGCTTAGGTCCATGATCTCAGGGTTCTGGGATCGAGGCCCGCATCGGGCTCTCTGTTCAACAGGGAGCCTGCTTCCTCTGCTCTCTCTGCCTGCCTCTCTGCCTACTTGTGATCTCTCTCTGTCAAATAAATAAATAAAATCTTAAATATATATATATTTTAAAATGCACATCATGTAAAAGTATATTAATAGTGGAAACATAGTTTACCTCTTATAGCTAGCTTAATTTGCAACCACCTGACACTGGTTGCCTTTTTTTTGAAGACAAAGTCTTGACTGTCTTTACAGGGAAAAAAATGCCACAACAAACCAAGCTACATTTGTTTTCAAAAACTGTTTTTCTTCTAGAGAGAAAAAAACATTTTCTTCAAAATGAATGAGGATAAATCTATTTTTATACTTGAGATTTAATGAGAATCCTTTCTTTCCCCTTTCTTTTGCCTGCTAACTCAGAATGGCAGCCTGAAATACTCACTATTGCTTTAGCAAGACTATATAAGCAACATATTTTAGAAAGTTGTAAAATGAAGGTCTTGGTTTTGTAAGACATAATACAGTTAACAATTGAAAAAAAGGATAAGTTCATGAAGTTAGACTTCTACAAAAGTCCCCAAAATTCTTGGCATTGAACTAATTAGTGTTATAGCAAGCCATGCATAAGCCAGGTAGGTGGCTGGATGACAGAGGCAGTAAATGAGGTCTTCTGTGACACTTTCTTCTTAGTTTAGGAATGTCCTAACTGTCCCCAGAGGCTATATGCTGAATGAATCAAGGATTTTCTTGTGACCTGTAGCCACTGATCCATAGCACATATTCCTATATCAAACAGGAATGGATAGGAAGTATGGAAAAGACAGGAAGGCTTGCAAATCATCAAGCCCGTTGAAGTTTGATATGTGTGAAATAATCTTACATTTGAACAGCCAGTCAGGACTGGGAACCAAGTGTGAGGCTGATGAGAAAATGGCATTTCCTTCTTATTGCAAAAAGGAAACTTACAGGCTTTTTTCTCTCTAAACTCTTCTACTGTGACTACCACTTAATAGTTGTTTTCTATGTACCAGGCACCAGACTAGAGGCTAGCCTTACATTGTTTCTCTTTCTCATCTACAAACATGTAAGATAAGTATACTCCATTTTGCAGAAAAGAAAAGTAATCTCCAGTCAAGAGGAAATTGCCCAATGTCTCAGAATTTGTGGCTAGAGATGCAATATTTAAATTAATTGCATCTGTAACCCTTAATTCTTATGTGTTTATTCATAAGGCCATTTTTTAATTGATTTGCTCTCAAGGAAAACCTATGAGGACTGGAATTTAATAAAATAATGAGAGAGAGACAGAGACGAAGAGATAGAGTAGGGTTGGGGGGCCAGAGAGAGAGAGAGAGAGAGAGAGAGAGTGCTGTAATTTATTGGAGTCAGGCAGTCTTGGATATTAATACTTGCTCTTTGACCTTGGGCTTGTTCCTTCTCTAAACCATTTTTTCATGTGTTTAAGAAAGGGTTGTTGGACCAGTCTGATGTGTGCCTATTATGTAAAAAACCCTGTATGTGGCATTACTATTATTATTATTAAGAAGGGTATAAGAAAAGTATTATTCTCTTGGATGAATTTACTTGGTTCTGTGCATCTTTTTCTTTGTTCCCTGTTGAGATGGATGCTACGCCTTTATGTTTTTTCTTGATTTTAGGTAGGGTAGAGGATGCTTTATATTTTTACATCTGTTGTCCTTTTTGTTCCTATTTCCTTCATGAGAATGTTTGTATACATTCTTTTAACTGAGGAGAATATGCAACATTAAAAGTATTTAACAGATAATTAGAAGACAATAAAAAAGTCATACTACCCTAGCACAACCCATTTCTCTTTTGCATATAACTTGCCACAAGCACAGATTCTTACCTAGTTATGATTATTGTGTGTATATATGTTGCATATATAATATATATAAATATATATTGCATTCTGCTTCTTTGCTTAATATCTTGTGGTATTATCCATATGTACTTCCAGAATCAAAAACATTTGGGAAAAAAATCTTTGTTACATCAGTGGGTCCCTTATGCCCTTCTCATTGGTTACCATTGAACAATATAAATGTAATAGTCCATCTAACATCATTGTGTATGTTCTATTATTTCATTGAATTTCTTGTGGCATAGATTCCTCACCTTTTAATTATGGCAAAATATTCAAAACATTAATGAAACAACCCCCAAAGGAGTCTCTGGTACAATATAGTAGCCCAGGCTTATTGTCCCTGGCTTAAAACTGATTATGTCAAAGAACAGTGTGCACCTCTGGAAAGGCTAGCAATTCTGCCATCAGATAAATGATTGCAGCCTTCAGTGGGCTGGCTCCCTTTATTTTAGCTACCGGTTGTAGAGCTGTGAGACCGAAGCCTGCATGGAGAATGAAAGCCCAGACTTTTTTTTTTTTTTTTTCTTAACTGAAATGTCAAGCTATGTGACTATACCCGACAGAAGACGACCCCCTGCGAGATGTGATAAGCCCCAGACCCTCTCCACACACTGCTCTGAAAATGCTGTGGGAGGGCTTCCCAGGCTGATGGAACTAATGACAGTAATAGCTCTGGGTAATTTGTCTTTTTCCTTACTGCGCACATTCTCTCCATGTGGTGCACTTTACACCTACCACCAGGCTCACATCTGGAATGCTACGACCTCTCAGTCCTGATTCAGATAGGTCGAATTCTCCTGTAAAGTAAATCTAACCTCTAATATTCTTAATAATTCAGGATTATGCTAATGCTACTCAGCAACCAGTGTAGAATGGTCCAGGAGCACTGAAGAAAGCTTAATCCCTTGTCCTGGAAGCATGACCAAGCTTTCTTTGCATATTTAGCTATAATTTGTCTTCTCTATCATTCTAATAGAGAAAATAAAAATTTGGAAAAATGTGTGTTTTACATCATTTATGCTTTGTTTCTGGTTGTAGCACATCTCCTGCTGAAGAAGAAATTTTCTGTTTCTTTTCCCTGATAAACAGATTTTCTACTAAGGATTTATAAGAATACTAATGATAGGTTTGGGTTTTTAATTCTAACTGTAAAAAATACTTAGATAGTTAAAAAGGCTGACAAAATAATTTCAGGGATAGATAAAACAGACTTCACAACAGCTTAATCTCATAAATGCAGAGTGCTTTCAGGAAGATTTTAACAATAAAAATCCTCTTTTAGTGCTGGTTCCACAACAAGATTGTACTTTTAATATTGTATTGATGTCTTATGTTTTTTTGTATTTATGTTTACAATAGCCATATTATTAAAAGTATAAACATCTGAACATATCTTTTAGAAAGACATGACTGATCTTAAGTTTTAAGAAATGTTTGTGCTACATTAAAAGGGTAGCCTCTTCAATCTTAGCTCTCTGTGAATAAAGGGAGAATAAATTAGTATGTGAAATATTTCCCCAGAGAGCAAGAGATTCTCAGCCCTTGTAGAGGTATGGGAACCACACTATTTGCCAGGAAAATCATGTGTTCTCATTACTATGGGTATCTGGATCATTCTGTCAAAATATTATAAAGTTATTTCTAAATTATAAATAGACACTTAATTTTACTACTTTCTTCTTTAATTCAGGTGTAAGAAGGCAGTCTTGTTTTGAGGACTAAAGATTGTACACAATTATGAATTATTTATATTAGTAATTTATGTTTATCACAAGCAATGTGGAGATTATAAACATTTTTCCATATTAATTTCTGTGGCTATAACTGGTCAGTAAAAAGGTAATTCATCAGCAGTGTTTAATCTCTTTCAGTACCCTTCACTACTGTCTCAGTCACTCAAGATTCACACCAGTTTGAAGGCAGAAGAATTTGCTTTTCTAAGCATTGGGTCACCTCAGAATTTAACCATGGACTCAAACCACTCCATAAAATCCCTTTTTCACCTGGGTGACTCAGTGGTTTTCATGTCTGCCTTCAGCTCAGGTCATGAACCCAGGGTCCTGGGATTGAGTCCCTCATCTGGCTTCTTGCTCAATAGGGAGTCTGCTTCTCCCTCTCTTTCTGCTGCTCCCTCTGCTTGTGCCCTCTTTCTTTCTCTCCCTCTCTGTCAAAATAAGTAAGTAAGTAAGTAAGTAAGTAAATAAATACATAAATAAAGTCAGTCTTAAAGAAAAATAAAATAAACTCCCTATTTACTTCCTGGATGGATGGTACAAATGGATTCCAGAAAAACATACATACATATATACCAGAAACATACATACATATATATATATATGTATATATATATATATATATTTTTTTTTTTTTCTAACTTGGGTAACCTAAGAGGTCAATGCTTGCTTACCTATTGGTTTAGGATAAAACCAATCTAATTAGGGAGAGAGAAACAAGGAAAAATGTCATCCTGCGTGTCCCAGTGTCCTCCCTAGACCATTTCCTTTTGTCAGGTCTGAGCCTTTAGGAAGAAATGCTCTAGGAAAAAGTAATGATCATTATCCCTGGGTAAAGTAAAACCAGCTGCAAAAAGGCTGCTGTGGAGGCTGACTGTGACATGTGTACTGCATTGACCCTTCCTGGGTCTCATCCCTTTGGGCAAGATTTGTGTACAGAGTGGAGCTTCCGCTTATGTGACACATCATGGGAGGAGAGGTAGCTGAGAGCATGTTAACTGGTGGGTTTGGGAAAAGATCTGCAACATTTTGAATATTACATATATACATGATTTAAGATATTTGACAAGAAAAATCCCCAAAGAACGACAAATTAGAGAGTGACTTCAGCAGAATCTGTGTAGGGTGAAAAGTCAGTCACTCCATTTCACTGAAATAGTTGATAACCCAGTAATGAGAAATCTACAAGAACACCCTATTCAGGATGAGACCAAAGTTGACCCCAACAGTTAGTTTTACCAATACCTTCCAGG
The DNA here is from genome assembly GCA_004023965.1 of Spilogale gracilis. Lineage (NCBI taxonomy): Eukaryota > Metazoa > Chordata > Mammalia > Carnivora > Mephitidae > Spilogale > Spilogale gracilis. The sequence goes on from PITA01000173.1 coordinate 205,906, forward strand.
ATCCTCATATGCACCACTTTACACAGTCCTCACAACAGCTCCAAAAGGTTCATGTTACTACAGAGAAGGAAGCTGAAGGTCAGAGAGGTCCAATACAGGAAAGGTGGTAAGATGGGAACCTAGATCTGTTTGAAAGAAAAGCACTCCATCTTGTTTCTCAGCCTCGCATCCACCCTCCTTTCTCTTTCCCACTCCTTTCCCTGGTCATGTGTTGTTTTCCTCTCAAAAGACAGGAAAGTTCTAAGAAAGCAAATGTGGACGGCAAGAAAGAACCAAGCACATGGCAGCTTGAATTCCATTTCTGTCAGTTGAGTAACCTGTGCAGATACCCAGCCTCTCCAGGTCTCACTGTTCTCCTTGACAAATTGTAGGTAATCCTAACTCATAGAAGACTGAGAGAATCAGGTCAACTGCTGAGTACAGCAGGCCCTCAATGAGCGCAATGCATTAATTTATAATGATAAGCCTCCCAATCAGAGTTTGAAAGGTTTTTTTTTTTTCTTCCTGTTTCCTTCAGGAACTCAAAGTAGAGGTCTTTATAAAAACATAACCATTTTCTCTGGAAGAGTCATAAAATTAAAGCATATTTATACATAAAGACATATTTACTTAAATTTTTATAAAACATGGCCTCTCAGGATAGTCAACACTTTTTGGGCACAGTTGTTATATGTAAAATAGTACTTTGCTATATTTTTCTTCAAACCAATTTCTTCAGCTTATAAAAATGGTAAGCATGGCATTTTGATTTATGTAGAAGTTAAGATTTTTATAGTTTATTTGGCTGATTCTTGAGAAATGCTGACAGCCATTTATCTTTGAGCTGCCTTCCTCCCAGTACCACTTTTCCTGGGGAAGCTTCTTTGCATACTGAGTTAAGTAGTTCTTAAGAGAGCTTACAGGGTAACTATCCTGGACACTCTCAGCTGTTATGTTTTCATTACCTCATCGATTTAGCATAGCCTTTTTGAACTCTTAAGTATGTCTAAATTCTGTGAAATCACAAAGATATGTAAAAAAGACTTTCTGACTTAAGGCAGCTTATTGTTGAGTAAGGGAGCTGAAACATTATATATAAAGAGATAGAAACCTGTGGAAGGGTGAAAAACTGAGTTCACAGGAGGAAGAACCCCTTCAGCTGAAGGGATTAGACTTCACAGATGGGTGATTTTTGAACTTGGTTATTGAGTAAGTATGCGGTGGATAAAGATAATGGGAAGACATTTTAGGTAGAAGAAGGAGGGAATAAAATGAAAAAAAACCATGAATGATAGTGTGAGACTGTGTACAGAGAACAGAGAGAAGTCTCCTTCTGATGTGCATTTTGGCATGGGTTTATAGAGAACCACATACTCTCAAACCCCCTTAGCTTCCTGAAAGTCCCTCTGGGATGAGACCCAGGAGTCAGCATGTTTTCCTAGCATAGACCCCAGTTCATTCAGATAGAACCACTGAGAAACTTACATGGCTAAGTAACTGGAAGTAATGGGATGATTGGGGAGTACACAAGTGGTTCTTACCCAGGCTGCATACACTTTAAGATGGAGTAGAGTGGTGCCTCTTCGTCCTTCCCACCCTCTCTCCCTCCCTTTCTCCTTTCCTTCATTTCTTTTCTCTTCTTCCTCCTCCACCTTCCTCTCAGTCTCTCTCTCTCTCTCTCTTTCTTTTTTTTTTTTATTTATTTTATTTATTTATTTATTTTATTTATTAGACAGAGAGAAACACAGCTAGAGAAGGAACACAAGCAGGGGGAGTGAGAGAGGGAGAAGTAGGTTTCCCTCTAAGCAGGGAGCCCGACGTGGGGCTCGATCCCAGGACTCCAGGATTGCGACCTGAGCGGAAGGCAGACGCTTAACGACTGAGCCACCCAGGTGCCCCTCTCTCTTTTTTTCATACCTCAGCCCCAGGCCAGTTAAACTAGAATCTCTGGGCATGGGGCCTTTATATCAATGTATATATCTTTTGCTTCTTATTATGGAATTTAAAAAATTGAACTATAATGAACATACAGTGTTATGTTAATTTCTGGTGTACAATATAATAACTCAACATCACTATGAGAGTACACATGCTCATCACAATAAGTGTACTCTTCATCCCCTTTATCTATTTCACCCATTCCCCCCATCTACTCACCTCTCACAACACCAGTTTGTTTTCTGTATTAGAGTCTGTTTTTTTGTTTGTCTCTTTTTTTCTTTGTTTTGGTTTCTTTGTTTTTTTTTTTCCCTTGAAATTCCACATATGAGTGAAATCATATATTTGTCTTTTTCTGTTAGCATGAAAACTTAGCATGATACTTTCTAGATCCATGCATGTTGTTGCAGAAGACAACATCCCATTCCTTTTTATGGCTGAGTAATATTCCATTGTATTATTATGGAAAAATTTAACTATATATATAAAAGTAAGCAGAACACTATAGTGAATACCCCTTCACCCACCACCCAATTTCAATAACTGTACTAGTTATATTTTCATTTGTGCCTCTACCAGCTTTCTCACCTTCTATATGATTTTGAAACAAATCTTGTAATTATAAACATTTCATCTATAATGTTTTGGATTTTTAAAGGTTCTGATTTTGTGCTTTGGGGCTATATCACCTTCCAGTAGCTGGCTTAAAGAGGTTCATTCCCCCCACTCTTTATCTTCTGATATATCCCTTTGGATTCACTTCTCTGCACCTCCTAAAGTGGTGCTTTTCTATTTGTAGAATTCCAGCAATTCTTTTCTTACATCTCAGGTTGAATTCATAGGTGTTCAGGATGATTTGGTAGGTACCTGGATAAATTCAAGAGATCAGATTAAATGAGCTCCCCTACTCTTCTACCATCTTACCTCCCTCAAAATTTCATTTATAGCATTTCAGTATGTATCTCTAAGTAAAGATGTAAAAGTGCCATAATACTCTTAAAACACTTAAAAAACTAGTAATTTTTTAGGGGCATCTCTATGGCTCAGTTAGTTGAGAATCCAACTCAGTTTCAGCTTAGATCATGATTTCAGAGTCTTGAGATGGAGCCCTTTGTCCAACTTTGCCCTCAGTGGTGAACCTGCTGGATATTCTCTCCCTCCCTCTCTGCCCCTCCGTATCACATGCACACTTTCTCTATAAAGAGATGAATACATCTTTTTTAAAAAGTAAATTTTAGGGGCACCTGGGTGGCTCAGTTTTTGGATGCTTGCCTTCGGCTCAGGTCATGATCCCAAGTCCCAGGATCGAGCCCTGCATCGGGTTCCCTGCTTGGAGGGAAGCCTGCTTCTCCCTCTCTCATTGCCCTTTTTTGTGTTCCCTCTCTAGCTCTGTTTCTCTCCATCAAATAAATAAGTAAAATCTTTTTTAAAAAAGTAATTTTTAAAAAGATTATTTATTTATTTTTCAGAGAGAGAGAGATAGAGAGAGAGAGAGAGAGAGAGAGAGAGAGAGAGAGAGAATTATGTGCACAAGCAGGGGGAGCAGCAGGGAGAGAGAAAGGCAGGCTCCCCACTGAGCAAGGAGCTGAATGTGAGACTCAATCCCAAGACCCAGGGATCATGACCTGAGATGAAGGTAGATGCTTAACCCAGACATCCTGACCAGTAATTTTTAAATATCATGAAATAGCCAGTTGCATTCTTATTTTTTACTGTTTCATAATGTGTATGTGTATAATTTTTTACAGATTGTTTGAATGAGAATTTTGACTAGGTCTACACATTATGATTGGTCTCCTTCAATCTATGTATTTTCTCACCATTTCTCTCTCTCTCTTTTGGTTTAATTTTCTTCAAGAAACTATTGTCTACAGTTTCTCTCACTCTGCATTTTACTGATTACATTCCTGTTGTATCATGTGACATGTTTTCTAATCATTTATAGATATTTGGATCTAGAGGTTTAATAAGATTTAGGTTCCAGGTTTTGTTTTGTTCTGGTTTTGGTGATTTTTTTGTTTTGTTTTGTTTGCAAGACCATTTTCTAGTATGTTCTTTCATTAGGAGCATTTAATATCTATGTGTCTGTCTTATTAAGGTGTTAGCAACCACTGATAATCAATGCCTGGGGCCATTTATTTAATTTAAATTTCAAAATGATGATATGCTATCTTCATTAACTTACTGAAATACTTCTGTAGAAACATTTTCTCTCATCTACTATTTGTGTAAAAAGCAGTAAATAGGAAAAGCAGGATACATGACATGATTCTTTCCCTTATTTATCAGTATTCAAAATAATGATTTGTTCATTAGCATGATGTAATGGAATCCAATTATTAGATTAATTATTTGACTTGCTATTTATATGAATTTAAACATGTTTGGGCTGTTCTAGTCCATTACAATGTTACTATTATTGATGCTCAGATTGTTATCTCTTTGTTTGATGGGACCCTCTTCAATCTGGCTCCTGAGTTCTTTTGACCTAACCCTAACAGTATTTAAAATATTATTTACTATCTAATATAAGAAGATGTTCCAACATCATCACACACATCACATACACTTCCTGCCCCAAACCTACACTCAGTTATTTCCCCAAAGAGCTCTTTGGTAGGAAACCATATTTTAAGACTGCAATTGAGATGCTAGCAGTTCTCATTGCTATTATGCAATGTTTCTGAACTTCTTCAATAGAAAGAGCTAGAGGAGATTTTCTTTTTTAAGGTACCATCATATCACAGATTTATACTGAGACTTTTTAATTCAGAGCCAGAATCATAGAGTACCTCGTTTTCCCTAGCTTTCCCCGAATCCCAGTTCTCAATGCCATCAGGAAGATTAGAATGAGGATATTTTATACTAAATCATTTGCTTCGCCCTACAATGCACCCATGGAAGTTTCAGACTAACAATACTAGAGCTGAGGGGACCCTGCGCAGTGCCGCCGGCATCCTGGTGGAGCACTGAGGTAGGACATCATGGAATTTGAAATGTTTAAAGTGGATATAAAACTGTTTCAGCAACGTAAACAATTAAATGTGTCGTTTTGGGCGATGGTGCCATTGGCAAAACATCTTTCCTGATATCCCATACGACAAACAGATTTCCATCTGAGTATTAACCAACTCTTTCTGACAATGATGCAGTCACAGTCATGACTGGTGGGGAACCCCGTACTCTTGGACTTTGTGATACTTCGAGGCAAGGAGATTCTGACGGATTACAACTGCCGAGTCAGCCACAGACAGATGTATTTCCAGTCTGTTTTTCAGAGGTCTCTCCATCCTCATTTGAATATGTGAAGGAAAAGTGGGTGCCAGAGATAACTCCCCATTGTCCAATGACTCCTTTCTTGCTTGTTGGGACTCAAACTGATCTCGGAGATGACCCCTCGACAACCGAGAAACTTACCAAGAGCAAACAGAAGCCTGTCACCGCAGAGACTGCTCAAAAGCTGGTCTGTGACCTGAAGGCAGGGAAGTCTGTGGACTGTTCTGCCCTCACACCGAAAGGCCCCAAGAATGTATCTGACCAAACAGTATTGACTGCTCTGGGCCCTCCGGAACCGCGGAAGAGCCGCAGCTACATGCTGCTCGGGACGTCTCCCCAGAGCCCTTTCCACACAGCTGGTGTGGAAGCTGGTTTAGAGCAGCATTGCTCTAAAAGCAATGTTAAATCAAACTCAAGATTAAAGATTAAAATTTGTTTTCGTAATCATGACACATGCTCTGCACCTACACAACACACTCGTGTGAGACAAAACCCGTAGGTATGATCCCCTTCAACCTCTCAGTTTGAGTAATTGTGTCTTGTTTTTGTTTTGCTGTTTCTTTTTTTTTCTTTCTTTCTTTTCTTTCCTTCTTTCTTTCTTTTTTTTTTTTTCCTGTGGGGGGTCAGGGAGGGTGTGTGCGGTTTGTTTTTATTTAGATGTTTTAAAAACTCATTAACCACTGGGCAGACCTTAATGAGAGGAGATGGGTTGATTCCACCTTCCACTTCTCAAGTCTACTTTAGAAAACTTGTTCCCTACCTGGTGCTCTTAGAAGGAGTATAGTAAATCCTTCATTTATTAATAACTTACTCCTTTTTGAACTTTGCCTTTTCTCTCCACCCACAAGTAGGTCCAGTATTTGATGAAACTCATGAAAGTGGGTGGTACTTGTCTTACCCCTCCTTTTTTCTAGGGTGCACTATATATGTGACTGTGATTTTCAAGAATGGTTTGCCATTTGCTGATTTTTTTTAAAAAATTATTTTCTAACTCATTCCCTGATCAATGAAGAACAGTATTTCACTTTTGAAATACACCAAATGAATAGAGCACATAATTAAAGACAAACTTCTTTCTTTCACTGTGAGCCACTGTCTTATAGGCTTAGTGTAGATGTCCAGCTTAACAGCAGGGGCTATTGGGCTTCTAGAATACGGCTGAAGATCTGGTAAATCGAGAAAATGCGAGGGATGGCGCCAGAAGACAGATGTCTACAGAATGATACAGGTGCTCTTTCAAGTTGGGAGGATGGAGGCCTGCTTCATGAAGAAGCTGGGGATGTGGAGGACACTTAACAGGAGGGGGGCAGTCAGGGGAAGCACCTTATTTGTGTTTTGTATGTGAGGAACCCTAGAGTAGCTAGTTAAAGCTCTGTGGTTTAGTAAAAAGATCATGGAGTCTTATGAAGACTTCATAATTATGTGTTAGTAGGGATTTTATTCACTTAGTTTGGTTACAATTTCCAATTTTTAAAAATATTTAGGTAATCTTGTCCTTCCCCAAATTCTAATTCCTGTAGATTCATTACTGTTGAACGAATGCTTTCTCATGGCTCAGTTTTTTGTATATGCATTCTTTTCAGATGTATGAAACAAACAAAAACCCCTTTAAATTGCTAAACCTTTTCTAATAATATTACTGCTGAAATGATATTCTTTTAATCTTTTTGTTCTTGGTGTATATGCTACTAAGGGCATGTAGACATTTGCTGTGTCTTAAGGTTACTTTGAATAGTTCATCTATATGATTATACCAGCAGTTTGTTACATATTCAGGCTAATTTATTTTATCTTATTTTAATTTTTAAAGATTAATCTATAAATTAATTTTGTTTTGTAATTATGTGCACTATTTACATGGTTTCAAAGTTACATTTATAAAACAAATTATTGTCAAAGTAATTTAGCCTGTCCCATCAGCCTCTCTGCTTCCTGTCACTGTGGATAGCCATTTGAACAGGGTATGATCTGTCATTCTATTGTTTATGTTCAGGACATAATTGTAAATCTGTCCCAGTGATCTTATGTGGAGCCAGATTAGAGAGCCTTTACGGTAGAAAATGATGAGCTAGGATGTTATTAGTCTTGTGGAGCAGGGACTTTGCAAAACATTTTCAAGGCTCTATTTCCTACATCTAGATTAGTGGCTGGCACCTATCAGATGGTCGGTAACATGTGTTAAATGAATGAATGAATGAATGAATGAATGAGTACATGATAGAAGTTTGCAATCAGAAGAGTGAGAGAATCAAAGCTTTCCTTTTTTGAAGACTTAGTCTGACAGTAATGGTTAAGGTAATTTGGAAAGAAAAACTGAACACTGGGTGACTAATGTGGAGACTTAGTTAAGTGGATGATAGCAATTTTGAAGAAAAAAAATTCAAATGTGTGTGCGTGTGTGTGTGCATGTGTGTGTGTGTACATGTATGAGTGTGAATTCTGTGAACAGGCAGCATGCTGTCTGGATTGGCTCTATCGATCTTCATTAGGTGTACTTACGTTTCTGAGGTCAGCTTGCATCACTTTTGTCACTGGCGGGTGGCAAGAGGGCTAATTGTTGTCTGTGTCACCTCACTTCTCTTTGAGGTATTTCATCTTACATACTTCAGTAGACTAGCTGGGGTTCTTTCCCATCCATGGTAGTATCAGGGTACCCAGTAAAGCACAATGTTGTACAAGGTGCAGGTGTTTATTAAGCCTCTGCTTGTGTCATGCTTGCCAAGTTCTCATTGGCTAAAGGAATCCACAATAACAACCCTGATTCAGGAAGTGTCCAGACAGACTCTAGCTCTTGATGAGAAGAGAATTTACAGCCATTTTGAATTTTCCAGTTTCTGATGTATGTGAAACATGAATAAGGCCATCTATTTCCTACAGCTTTTAGTTATATTTCCTCACACGTTTGTTAATTTATACCTCCGCATCCCTTCTATGATCTTTTCTGAAATGTTTCTCAGCCACATAGTCCATTTTCAGTTCTGCATCATCCATAAAACCTTTCCTTATCAATATTTCACTTATGAGAGTGTCTTTAACACTTCTGGCTTTTGCCTTGGTGTGTGCCTTTTAATTATACACTTTATAACATATATTTATATCTTTTATATATTTGTATTACATTTTATATTTTTTTATTTTTCTCTAAATTTTTTATGTATACTTCTGAATTCTCAACTAATTTGTCTTATTTTTCTATTATAACCTCAATGACTTTATATTAGTGTTAGAATATAAGTACTCTATAAATAATTGTTAACTTGAACTCTGGATTGACCTAGAGAACACTTCTGAAACTGGATATTACCAAAGCCCTCTTTATTTTGCTTTTCAGTGGATCTGTCCACTTATGATTTACTATGTCTAGAATCAATGGCTAAGGAAATCTGGTTAAATTCAGCAGACTACCTATTTTTAAGTATTTTGACAATTGGATTGAATCCATTAAAAATAAAATATTTATAATTATGCTTTTTGGAATTACTTCACATGTACAGTAAGACCAGCTATAAGTAAGACATAAAATACCCCTCCTAGGGCATGTGTGTTGCTGAGGAGGAGTCTTTCAGTGGTTCAAGTAGTGAAAACAAAGCAAGTAACAAAGATTGTGATGATCCCGGGTATATCAGTGGAAAATCTCTTAATTTCCTTTAGCAAAAGGTCACGTTGGGGAGATCTCAAGGAGATCTGGAGGTATTTGCGTGAGGCAGAAAAATTAAGATGAATGCTAAGAGGGAAGGTAGAAGAGAGGAGAGAAAATAGTGCCAGGCTAGGACAGCAGTATCAACTTAGATCTTCTCATTCTGATTTAGCTTCCTATGGCCTGGGGACAAGAACTCAAAGGAGTTCTCAGAAGAGAAAGGAACAGACAGCCTTTCCTTCTTATCTACACTGGAAATTTCAGGAAAGAGTGTAGGTAAAGGGAGAGAGCCAGGTAGGGCAGGATCATTCTTGGTTATGGAAGACAGAAAGAAGGAGAGGTGAAGTGGGATTTGTACTGGGGTGCCTTCATGGCTCAGTCTGTTAAGCATCTGTCTTCAGCTCAGGTCATGATCTCAGGTCCTGGGATGGAGCCCCACATCAGGCTCCCAGCTCACTGGGGAGTCTGCTTCTCCCTCTCCCTCAGCCCGTCCCGCCCATGCTCTTTCTCTCTCTCTGTCTTTCTCCTCTCAAATAAATAAATAAAATTAATTTTTAAAAAAAGAAATCAGATTTGTGCAAAAGCCTCTTAAGCCAGTAGTGATCCCTGGTTGAAGAGATCAGTACCTAACTTTGGATGAATTACATTAAAACTAAAACTGCCTATGAGGGTCTGGCTCTAAGAGGTTTTTGTGAAGTGCTTTATCATTGGGGAGTATGGTGATTGGGTGTGATAAATGATAAGATTTTTCTGTGTAATGAGAGGTCTATAAAATTTTTGTTTTTTTTTTTGTCTGGAGACTGTCAACCTAGACTAAAGTAAACCTCAAAAGTCTTCATTGATCTTCTGTAAAATAAAATGACTACAAAGGAATTAACATGTATATATGGAAAGAAATGAGGCTTAGCAAAATGCATAGCAATTCATCAATGAGAGCTATATTAGTATCCAGAAGTCTAATGGATGCTTTCTGTCAATAATTGTTGGAGACTGCTTGTCAACAAATTGGATTGTTTGTCATAGACCCTGACAAATTGTAGCATAAGGATCTTGAACTTTTGCATACATTAAAATATTTATGTGAATATACATAGACACATGTATATTTGTAGTGAGGGTGTTTTCCTGCATTTTAAAGTTTTGGGATTTGTCCAATAGGGCCCGAAGTCTTTTTATCAAATGGTGGAACTTATCATGACATTTATACACTCTAGCATTATCATCTTGGTTTTAATGAAAATATTTTCCTTAAATATTTTGAAAGTAAAGCATCTTCACTGAATCAAAACTGACATTTTAATTTGAACTCTCCAGTCTGAAAGGAGTTCGCAGTCAAAATTCGTCATTAAAAAAATTCAATGAAATGAAAAATAATGATATGCTGGCTTGTGCCTACAGGCATTTGGAATAGAAGTGCTAAAGATACCATATTTTAATGCTCAGTTGGCTTCTTTTCAGGCAGGGATTAAGTGGGAGGGAGCTTCTGGAGCTGTGAAAAGGACCATTGCCTTAAACTCAGAAGAGCTGCATTTAAGGCAGAGCTCTATCATTTAACAATGGGATGACTTTGCTCAAGTAACTTAGTTTCTTCATCCTTAAAATTGGAATGATAATAAATATGTCACAGAGCCTTAAGACAACAGTGCTTGGAAAAGTGTTACAAACAAAATCTTATGTAAATGTAAAGTTGTTGAAAATATTCCCTATTTTCTAATAAATGTTGTTTATATTCAAGTTCTATAAAAATTAATACACATTTATTTTAATTACCTCATTGAAAAAGCAATACACGGTGAAGGTAAAATAGAAGAAGCGGAAAATTAAAACAAAGCAAAAAGAAGGAACTGAGAATCACCCATCATCATTCTAAATAATTTTTATCACATTTTTTAAAAAAGATTTTATTTATTTATTTGGCACAGAGAGAGAGATTACAAGTAGGCAGAGAGGCAGGCAGAGAGAGGAGGAAGCAGGCTCCCCGCTGAGCAGAGATCATGACCTGAGCCAAAGGCAGAGGCTTTAACCCACTGAGCCACCCAGGTGCCCAATTTTTATCACATTTATGTGATTTTCACCTGAACTTTTACTTCTGCATATAGTTTTTATAAGTATACTATTATTGCAGCACACAATATACAGAATGCAGTTTGTACCTTTTCCCTTAACATTATATTATGATTATATTAGGATAATACATGTACTTCATAAAATTATGTAAATTCATATTTATTCCTTTATGTGAATGAACCATAATTATAATTTACCTATTTCCCTATTAGTTGAACAAAGACTTTAGGATTTTCCAATCTCCCAAAGAGATGACGATTCTTTTCTATTACTTTTTGTAAACATTCACTAGTATTTCTGGATGAAAAGAGTAAATAGCATTTTGAGGCTTTTAATATAAATCGCCAACTTATCTTCTAGGCTGACTGGTAGTTTCTGTTTTTCCTTGTAGTGTGTAAAGGTGCCTGTTTCCCTATATCCTAATCAATATTGGGCATTACAATAATTAAAAAAAAATCCATGTCAAGATCATAGGTGCAATATTATCTCACTTTTTAATTAGCATTTCAACCAATATAGAGAGTATAGTTGTAATTCTTCTTTTTAAATTGCTTGTTCGTGACAGTGGTCCTTTTTTTCATTAATTCTTAGGAGATCTTAACAGATTAAAATTATTAATCCCTTCTCATATATGTTGTGAATATGTTTTCCTACTTTTTTTTGCTTTAAATTATGTTCGTGATGATTTAAAAATGATGTATACATTTTCAATTCACAGGTAGTATTTATCTGGTATTGTCAATGAATGTGGAATACCACCTAAATAAAATTTCCAAATAAGTGAAGCTTTTTTTTCAACATGGAAAGACAATTTTCATTTATATTATTCATTAAAATTGTTGAAATGAAAAATCATTCTAAATTGTGTAATCCACTTCCTTCCCTCCTTGTACAAAAAGTACTGCACAAAATTATAAAAATTTTTCTTATATATTAAAAATTGGTTTTCAAAATAACTTTGCAAAAGAGTTACTGTTATCTCCTTTTGTAGCTGGAACCACTGAGGTTACAGAGACAATCGACCCAGCCTATGATTTGAACCTAAGTTTAAACTCACTGCTTTTAAGCTGTACTCAACACTCTTCTACTGTGTATTAGTATTCTAAGGCCCTCAAGTCTATTATATAAATGTCCAGGGCTGTATTTGCATGATATCTGCTTTTTGGGTTTGTGGATATTTCTTTTAGAATAGATTTTTTTTTTTTAAATGTGATTCCTCAGTTTCAATACGGTAACTCTAAATGTGTCCTGTTTTCAGCGTCCTTGTTTCTGATATAGGCAACAATAACACATAAATACAGATGAGTCCCTGCGTATCAGCCACTGGAATGGTTGCTCGGCTCTTTTCCCTACCGGTGTTTTAAGCTGCTAGTCTTAATCTGTCATAGGGTGGAAAATGCATAACCAGGTTTGTAAAAAACCATGTACAAGAGATGAGTAAAACTTTTTTCTGAGCAAAGTCCAAGAGGCTTTTCTGTAAGTAAAACTCATGAATTTGTTTTGCCTCAACCTGACACTGCAATAAATTGACGTTTGCTGCATCACCTGCAATAGACACTTGAGTGACTTTATGCGAGTTCGTCCTTAAGACAACACTGCAGATTAGAATAATTATCCATTTTCACCTTACAATCGAAGAAAGTGAAATTTTAAAAAAAAGAACTAACTTGTCCAAGATCCTATTACCTCGATTTTGTGGCTTCTGTTCGGAAATCTTCATTTGTCCATCTTAGGCTGCATGGCAAGGCAAGTGGTCTTAACTGAAGTTCCTGTATGTCAGCATTCAGTGGTGGTGATGGGACTGGAGAATGTGAAAGGTAGCATGTGGTCACGATGTTTGTTTATGAGGTTTAAGCTTTAAAAAAAGATCTATACATTTTAAGATAGGGTTGAATTTATGCTAGAACATGTTGTCTAGTTTGAGAGTGTCTTTACCTTACCAAAAGACAAACTTCTAGTCCTCTGCTAAAGATATTTGCTGTGTACTACAAATAAAAGTCCTATTATGATGAGAATATTTATATAAAATAAGTTATACACAACTATAAGTTGTATTTTTTTAAAGATTTTATTTATTTGACAGAACGAGAGAGAGTGCACGCACAAGCAAGGGGAGAGTCATTTTTTAGGTTTTTTAAAAAAATTCCAGTTAGTTAACATACAGTGTAATATTAGTTTCAGGTGTATAATATAGTGATTCAACACTCCCATTCATCACAAGTGCACTCCTTAACCCTGTTCAACCTGTTCAAACCAAACCCCCATCCACCTCCTTGGTAGCCATCAGTTTGTTCTCTGTAGTTAAGAATCGATTTCTTGGTTTGCTTCTCTCTCTCTTTTTCCCTTTTCTTTCTTTCTTTCTTTTTTTTTTTTTTAAGAAATATTTCTATTTTTTTTGACATTTTATTTGTTCATTTGACAGAGAGAGAGATCTCAGGTAGACAGAGAGGCAGGCAGAGAGAGAGGGGAAAGCAGGCTCCCCGCTGAGCAGTCTGATATGGGGCTTGATCCCAGGACCCTGAGATCATGACCTGAGCTGAAGGCAGAGGCTTAACCCACTGAGCCACCCGGGCGCCCCTCTTTTTCCCTTTTCTTGTTTGTTTTGTTTTTTAGATTCCACCTATGAGTGAAATCATGGTATTTGTCATTCTCTGACTGACTAATTTTGCTTAGCATAATATCCTCTAGCTCTATCCATGTCATTGCAAATGGCAAGATTTCATTCCTTTTTATGGCCGAGTAATAGCCCAGTGTGTATATACCACATCCTCTTTGTCCATTCATCAGTCAGTGGACACTTGAGCTGTTTCTATAATTCGTCTATTGTAGATAAGGCTGCTATAAACACAGTGGTGCATGCATCCCTTTGGATGTGTATTTTTGTAGTCTTTGGATAAATACCCAGTAGTGCAATTGCTAGATCATACGATATTTCTATTTTTAATTTCCTGAGGAATCTCCATGCTGTTTTCCAGACTGGCTGCACAGTTTGCATTCCCACCAACAGTGCGAGAGGGCTCCTCTTTCTCTACATCCTTGCCAACACACCTGTTGTTTCTTGTGTTGTTGATTTTAGCCATTCTGAAAGGCATGAGGTGATATCACACTATAGTTTTGATTTGCATTTTCCTTATGATAAGTCATATTGAGCATCTTTTCATGTGTCTATTGGTCATCTGTATGTCTTTCGTGGTGTGTCTGTTCATTTCTTTTACTCATTTTTTAACTGGGTTATTTGTGTTTTGGGTGCTGAGTTTTGTACATTCTTTATACTTGCCTCTTAGAACTGCTTTTGCTGCATCTGAGATGTTTTGGATGTGTTTTCATTTTCATTTGTTTCCATGTACTTTTTAAATTTCTTCTTTTATATCCTGGTTGACCTATTCATTGTTTAGTAGCATGTTATTTAAGTTCTATATATTTGTGGTCTTTACAGACTTTTCCTTATGGTTGACTTCTAGTTTCAAAGCATTATGGTCAGAAAAGATGCATGATATTACTTCGATCTTCTTTGTTGAGGCTGTTTTGTTTTGTTTTGTTTTAAGATTTTATTTATTTATTTATTTGAAGAGAGAAACACAGTGAGAAAGGGAACACAAGCAGGAGGAAATGAGAGAGGGAGAAGCAGGCTTCCCGCCGAGCAGGGAGCCAGATGTGGGGCTTGATCCTGGGTCTCTGGGATGATGACCTAAGCTGAAGGCAGTTGCTTAACCAACTGAGCCACCGAGACGCCCCTGTAGAGGATGGTTTTATGGGATAATATGTGATCTATTCTGAAGATTGTTCCATGTGCACTTGAAAAGAATGTGTATTCTGCTTTTAGGATAGAATCTTTTGAATATATCTGTTAAATCCATCTGTTTCAGTATGTTATTCAAAGCCATTGTTTCCTTGTTGATTTTCTGTTTAGATGAGTTATCCATTGATGTAAGTGGGATGTTAAAATCCCCTACTCTTCCTGTGTTATTATCCATTTGCTCTTTTGTGTTTGTTATTAACTGTTTTATGTGTTTGGAGATTCTTATGTTGGGCACATAAACATTTATAATTGTTACATCTTCTTGTTAGATTGTCCCTTTTATGATTATATAGTGTCTTTTGTCTCTTATAAGTGTCCTGCTTTGGCTCTTTGTTTTAAAGTCTGTTTTGTTTGATATTAGTATTGCTACTCTGGCGTTCTTTTGTTATTCATTTGCATGATAGATGTTTTTCCATTCTCATTTTCAATTTGTCTTTAGGTCTCAAATGAGTCTCTTTTAGGCAGCATATAGATAGGTCTTGTTTTTGTATCCATTCTGTCACCGTATGTCTTTATTGATTGGAGCATTTAGTCCATTTACTTTCAAATTAATTATTGGTAGATATGTATATTTGTCATTTTATTACTTGTTTTATGATTGCTTCTGAAGTTTTCTTTGATTCTTTCTTTCTTTCTTTCTTTCTTTCTTTCTTTCTTTCTTTCTTTCTTTGTTTCGCTAATTTTCTTTAGTGATATCTTTGGATTTCTTTCTCTTCATTCTTTGCATGTTTTTTAGTGGTTTTTGATATATGGTTACTATTCAGTTTGATTACCTCCTCTGCATATAGCAGTCTATATTAAGTTGATGATCATTTAAGTTTGAACTCATTCTTTTTTTTCCCCCTAAGTAATCTCTATGCCCAACATGGAGCTCAAACATATGACCCTGAGGTCAAAAATCACATGCTCTACTGATTGAGCCAGCCAGGCCCCCCATGAACCCATTCTTTACTCTTGCCTCCTTAAGTTTTAGGTATGTGTTATTATATTTTATATCCTTTTTATAGTGAGTTCCTTGACTTATTTTTTATAGAAATATTTATTTTTATTGCTTTTGTGTTCCTACCTTTATCCTATCACTTTTGGTCTCTCCTTTCCATTCAGTGTCCCCTTTAAGATTTCTTGCAGGGCTGGTTTAGTGGTCATGAACTCTGTTAATTTTTGTCTGTCTAGGAAACTCTTTATCTCTCCTTCTATTCTGAATGATAGCCTTTCTGGATAGAACATTCTTGGCTGTAGACTTTTCCTGTTCAGTATTTTGAATATATCATGCTACTCCTTTCTGGCTTGCAAAATTTCTGTTAAAAAAAATCTCCTGCTAACCTTATGGGTTTTCTCTTGTAGCTTATTTCTTTCTTTTGTCAAGATTTTTTCCTTTATCACTATATTTTGCAAATTTAATTACCATATATCTTGGTGTGGGTCTGCTTTTGTTGATTTTGATGGAATTTCTCTGTGCCTCCTGGATATGGATATCATTTCCTTCCTCAGATTGGGGAAGTTTTTAGCTATTTTTTTTCCGAAATTCTCACCTCCCTTTTTCTTCTCTTTTTCTTCTGGGACTCGTATAATATGAATGTCTTTACATTTGATGGAGTCACTGAGTTCCCTAAGTCTATTCTCCTTTTGTGTAATTCTTTATTCTTTCCATTTTTCAGCTTGATTAGCTTCCATTACTCTGTCTTCTAGGTCACCAATGCATTCTTCTGCTGCTTCTATCCTGCTATTCATTCCTATCAGTGTGTTTCTCATTTTATTTATTGAGTGCTTTATCTCTGGTATGTTATTCTTTATCTCTGTGTTAAAGGTTTCACTCAGGTCTTCTACTCTTTTCTCAAGTCCATTGAGTATCCTTAGGATCATTGTTTTAAATTCTCTGTCAAGCATGTTACTTATATTGGTTTGCTTGTATCTTTGGCCATGGATTTGTCTTTTTTTTTTTTTATAATTTTCTCTGTCTACTCAGTTTGTCTATCTCTCTATGTCTGTGTCTCTATGTTAACAAAGTCAGCTGTGTCCTCTGCTCTTGAAAGTAGTGACTTTATGTAGAGGAGGCCCTGAAGTGCCCTGCAGTGCAGTAGTCCCTGTTCATCAGAACCTGGTACTTCATGAGAGTATCCTACATGTGTTGCTTAGGCCTTGCTATTGGGTCGGAGTCACTTTTGCTTTCAGTGCAGTTGTCTGCACTGACTCTTCGCCTGTTGTGGGCTGTGTTTGCTCTCTCTGGTGTTAGCGGGATCCAGGCAGGCCAGATCTGAGGGGCATGTGCCTTCTGGGGAATTGGGAGCAGGGTGGCAGTGTTAACAAAATTTGCATTGGGCCACTAGTTCTTTGCTGGATCCCTTAAAGCACTGTGGTGGTTGGAGGCTATGAACCAGGGTGACTGATGGCATGGGGCTGGGAGCAGCATGTGACCATGGCTGGGCATGTGACTGAGCACTGTGCTGCAGCTGACCAGGGCATGCAGAGGCAGCTGTGCATCTGGCTGCTTGGTGGGACAAGTGCACAGCTTTAATAACATTTTCCCTGAGCCCTGGACCAAAGCTACAAGTGTCTGGGCATCTCTTCCTCCCAGAGGTGGCTCTGTGTTTATGCTGGAAGATAGAGCAGGAGAATGGCATCTGGCAGCTCCCTTGTTTTCAAAGAAGTTCTCCAACATGCTCTGGAATCAGTATGAACAGATCTGCCTCCGGTTTGTCCCCAGTGCTGTGTAAATTGCCATTTTGATGTTTCCTCTTCATACAGGCTCCTGTCTCTTTAAGGGTAATGACTCAGTTATCACTCACGCTCCTAGCTTGCCCACTATTGAGTCAGATGACTTTTAAAGCTCCATGCTCCAAGTCCCACTGGTTTTACAAACTCATGAAATTCAGCCCTTTGTTTGTTTTTAAAGATTTATCTATTTATTTGAGAGAGAGAGAGAAAGAGAGTAAGAGGGAGAGAAGCAGATTCCCCAGTGAGTGAGGAGCCCAATACAGGTCTTGATCTCACAACCCTGGATCTTGATCTCAAGACCCTAGGATCATGACCTGAGCTGAAATCAAGAGTCAGATGTTTAACCAACTGAGCCACCGAGGTACCCCAGCCCTTTTGACTTTTAAAGCCAAACATTATGGGGATTAGTCTTCCCTGTGTGAATTCACTGGTGCAAGAGCCCATTTCTCTGCCCTCTCTGAGCACACAGCTTCCTCCCTTCTTCAGGCAGCCTCTCTCTGACTTTCTGACCTTTCTAACCTTTCAGATGCAGTTTTTTTTTCTCTATATTTAGTTGTGGAGTTTGTTCTGCCAGTCTTCAGATCACTCTCTGGTTTATTGGCTTGGACATGGGTGATATCTAGGTATACATGTGGGACAGGATGAACTCAGGGTACTCCTACTCCACCATCTACCCAAGTTCCTCCTTCCAGATCGTTTCTTAATTTCACCATTCTCTTAGAAATTACATTCCTTAAATCAGTCTATTGAACTTCATTATAATCTTTATATTAAGTTATGCCAGTTTTGGTGGCATATATTTTATTGAAGTAACTACAATGCCTCCAAAGAACATCAGTACATAAATTATAGCCTTCAAGGATGACCCCCTGCTGTACTAAAGTCAAAGTTCCGTGTCATATGTATAATAGAAGAACACTAACTTCTGAAGGGTTTCCTTCTCTCCTGCTGGACCCACAACTTCCATATACACATTAGAAATTTCATTTGCAACAAATGTGGAAAAGCATCTTTAGTCAAACCGTATGTAAGAGAGACAAGAGGAAGTTTGAGCAACCATATGCGAAATGCACTTACCATCTTTATTATATAGATGGCTAAATTATATAGATGATTCAATAAGGCATATAGTGTTTTGATATTTTTTTTGCAACGTCTTCTATGGTTAGGTAGATCTCCTATTATTATATTATTTTAATTACTATATTTTATTATAACTATGATGATGGATAATGAAGATATACCCTATAAAAATATACCCTGTTCTCAATGATAAGGAGCTGAAGAGGGATGGCAATGTGGTGCAGAAATAAGATGCTAAGAGAAACATTTTGAAGCACACCATGATGGCAGAGTCCCTTGTCAGTAGGAAACAGCACAGCAAACAGACCATACTCAAACTGAAGGAAAATATTTTTAAGTCTGTGTGTGTGTGGGAGGCTGATACAGTAGACTATACAGTCACAAAATATAGCAAAAGCTACATTAGTCTTGAATAAGATACTGTAATCCTTGTGTTAGAATTATTTTTGGCAGACTCAACTAGTAGGATTGGTTCCTTCAATCATCATCTTTTGATTGGAAGAACAATTTTAAGAATTCAGTAATTTTTCTTCATGCTATAGATTTCAAGTGGATTTTATATTCCAAATAAGAACAGATATAAGACCATTTTCTATATGGTGGTGTATGATTTAAATCTTTAAATTTTATATATTTTAATGTATATGTCCATAAAACAAAAACTATTATTTTCTTGTCATTTAATTGGACTTCTCATTTTCTATGAAAGTACAAAGAAGAAGTTCCACTAATATCACTCTGCTTGGTGCCAAAGCACAGTGCTTGTGTGATATATGGTCCATGGCTCACTCACTGCATTCTGAGCTAGTTTGGGTTTCCCACAGTTTGGAGAGTATCTCAATGGGAGAGCACATTGGGAAACCATCATGCTGTCTCTAGGAGACATTCTCTGAGCTGGAGTTATTCCAGACACTATGGTTTTGTTCTTGGTGTCAATGTCCAAGAGCCAATATAAATATTTAGAGTCTCTCAAGATGACTTGACTCCCATGGTGGATCTGCCAGCCTGAGAATCTGAGTTGTTGAAATCAGATGCAAATCCAAATGTCATTGTCACTAACTAGATCTATTATCTCTCACTTGCTCTCTCTCTGTCTCCTTGGGGCTCTATGGTTCTTTGGAGATTCATTGAGGGTTACCAGAAGTATGTGGGATAGGCCTAGCATCAGAATCTGAGCACAGTTCTTGTTTGACATGATATTTCACTGGAAAATAAAAAAAAAATGAAAGAAATTATAAAAACCATGAAATTAGGTGATATCAAAAACTTGTTCTAGTGTTATCCTCTGGTAATTCCATAAGTTTCCAAGACTTTAGTCCTTGACTCCTAAGGTTCCACGATTTTAAGGGGTGGCCCTACTTGTTTTATAAGCAGTGGATGACTGGAAATTTTTTTTAAAAAGCCTTTTTGAAAAATGGATTGGTTCAGCCCTTGATTGGTAGCATGCCTATACATGAGACATGTGATTTTTGTTTTGCCATGACCTTTTATCCATACTCCTAACATCAGAGATATTTGCAGTATTATGTCATCTAAGTGGATTCAACTAAGTAATAACAAAAATGTGTGCTTCCTTCAACTGATATATGATATAGATAGCTATAATATATGTTTATGCCTTAACATGCCCTAAGCTTCCCTTGCATAGAGAGGAAGGAGTAAGTGATATTCTATTAGGCCTGTAATTTTCTTTGGAAAAACTTCATGTGTTTTTAAGCATATTAGTTGTGGCCCATATATATTAATTTTCTGTAAAAATGATTCATTTGTATTCAGAGGTAGTTTTTTCAGGGAGTTACTAAAGAGAAGGATGAATGCTATATTTGAGGTTTATTTAATCTGTTCCTAACTAACTAATTTGTTCCTAACTAACCTTCCAGGATGGGTTAAATATTAATACTTAAACACTTTGGGAGAATTGGACCAAAAATAGAGAAAAATAAATCATTAAACACTAATTTTCAATCTTCCTCCAGATCCTCCAGCTAGGACCCATGTTCTACTTCTTCATTTCTGTCACAGAGGAGGAAAATTTTCTGCAGCCTCTGCCTCAAGTTCTTCGTTCCTTTGATGGTACAATTTTTCCCACATTATTTTCTCTCACTTCGTTCTGGATTATTACCACTAGCATTCAATCATGTGGTAATATTTCCCATTGCAAAAAAAATTTATTTTAAGTCCCTCTCCTAGTCTGAATAAACTTCTCCAAAGAACTATCTACATGTCTCTTTTTTTTCTTACTTCTACCACAAGTAGGCAGAACAGCAGGCAGAGGGAGAGGGAGAAGCAGGTTCTCCGTTGAGCAGGGAGCCCAATGTGGGGCTTGATCCCAGACGCTTAATGACTGAGCCACCCAGGCGCCTCCTATGTTGATTTCTTTCTTGTTCTATGCCCTACTCATCTATTAGCAGTTCTTCTTATACTCTTCACAAAGCAGATATGGACCCATTCTCTTTTCTCTAGTTCTACCACTATCACTTTAAACCAGGCCTCTGTTATTTCTCTCCTGAATGACTGCAATAATCTAATACTGGGTGTCCTTCACAGGCTTTTCCTCTCTTCCAACCCAATTTTGACTTGGTAGGAGAAGTGACTTTATCAAAATGTCAGCAGAACCACATCACTTTCCTTGTAAAAGTCCTCCACTGAGTTCCCACTGTGCTTAGAATTACACCGAAACTTCTTACCAGAAGTGAAAAATCCCTGTGTGATCCACCCTTTGCTTAACAACACTCTCTTCCTCATTTTCCAGGTTACAATCCATCTAATCTTTTCTAAGCCCTTTCTCCCCAGAGGCTTTGTAGATCTTCTCACCTCTGTCAGGGAAATTCACTCGTTACCTGAATAGGTTACTCTCTTCCTTTAGGTCTCTGTTAAATGGTCCACCTTTAGAGAACCTTCTTGATTACTCTCTATCACTCTTGTCCTCAGATGATCACTTTTCCTGCATAGCACTTAAAACTATTTATTTATTTATTTTTCTAATTGCTCTAATTGTCTGAGCTCCATGAGGGTAGAAAAGATTATTTTTTTTTGAGATTAGGATGAATTATATTTTTAATTTGACTCATCAATTTTTTGAGTATTTCTATATAGACCAAAAAGTATTTATTTATTTATTTTTTATTGTTACTAAAATTTTTTTTTCCAGTGTTCCAAGATTCATTTCCCATTCCCCACACCCAGTGCTCCATGCTTTAGGTGTCCCCAGTACCCACCACCAGGCTCTCCCATCCCTCCACCCCCCTCCCTCCAAGTCCAAAAAAAAAAAAAGAAAAGATTATTTTATCTTCAATGAGGAGCACATTTTTTTCGCGAATACTAGTTGCATAATAAATCTTGAATAAACAAATATATATCACTTTATTTTATTTGGGGATACACAAAAGCATATACAATCATGTAAATTTTTTAATTAAAAAAGAATATAAAGGTACATTGATTCTGATAGGATTAAGTGAAATGGGAAGTAGAAAAAACACGTAGTGATTGAAGAAGAAATTTGCATTTTTTATTCAATTCATCTTTCACGACAAAGCTAATGAATGATACCATATATTTGCCATAATTTTAGGAACTTTGAGGGTAAAAAGAATAATGTATCTATGATCTATTATAAATATTTTATCATCTCATTTTCTTCAACTAAGTCATTTGTTTTTTAAAATATTTTATTTATTCATGAGAGAGGGGAAGAGAGAGAGAGTGCAAGCAGGGGGAGGGGCAAAAAAAGAGGGAGAAGCAGATTCCCTGCTGAGCAAGGAGCCTGATACAGGACTCAATTCCAGAACCTTGGGATCAGGACCTCAGCCATTGGCAGGCGCTTAACAGACTGAGCCACCCTGGTGCCCCCATCTAAGTCATTTGTATAAGAAGAATCATTTTTGCTTGAATGGGTTGGGCAATAATTTAAATATATATGATTTCAGTAAAGGTATTCATAGATGATCTTTCCATTGGCTTCTGTTTCTCTTTTCTACTGGTGGATTCATACTCTGCTAGGCAGAGGGTGAAGGAGAGTTTCTTATTAACATAGACCACTCTTTAGGTTAGGTACTTTAATTTTCTTTTCTTTTTTTTTTTTAAGATTTTGTTTATTTATGAGAGAGAGAGAGAAAGAGAGAGAGAGATAGTGAAAGAGAGCATAAGAGCATAAGCAGGAGAAGACAGGGAGAATCAGGCTCCCTGCTTCTGATGCAGGGCTCTATCCCAGGACCCTGGGATCATGATCTGAGCCAAAGGTAGATGCTTAACTGACTAAGCCAGCCAGACACCCCCAGGCACATTCATTTTCTATTTCCATTAGAAATCTACTGCTGACCCACATCCAGTGGGATGTGTATTTCAAGTTGTTATTTTTTTTTCACGTATAGCCATATTTTTTTATGGTTTCCATTTGTCCTTCAGTTAGTATTGATAAGTTGTTGACTGGGGATAAAGTTACCAGCCAAGGCTGTTGTTGCTGCATTCTCTTCCCTGTGAAAATAACTGGATTTTCAACCATAACACTGGCTTTGTTAATAATACAGTCATAAGAGCTTCTTTTTAAAGCTAGTCACCTGCACAGTATCCCTCTGATTCTCTGTCTCATCTGGGAATGAGGTACCTCTTGGTGTTCCATCTTCAATGGCTGTAACAAAAGTTACAAAAAAGGAGTCCTTGAGCTCACAAATAAAACAGGTAACTTGTGTGTTTCTTTGCCACGTTAGGATTTTCAAATAATATAATTGTGAATTTTACTTACTTGTTTTACATCAGGGAATTCTGTGGCCTTTCCTTACTTTTCCTGATATTTAAGAGGTGAGTATTGATGGTTTTAAAAATTGCTTTAAATATACACTATCACTTATAATGGAAACACTTTGCATGACCATATGCTAGTATTTAACGTGTGACCAAAGGTAAAAAAGTAATCCATATCTATTTTGTTTATCTTTTGCATTTTTGAACAGTCTCTTGAGTCTTTTATATTTACAGAAAAGCAAGTATTAGAAAATGTTATTTTAGAAAATTTTGATTTACTTTTATATGTCAACTTTTTGAGATATAATTTCTACATAGTAAAACATACCCATTTTAAAAGTATAGTTCTGTGAATTTTGAAAAATGCATCTCACCATGTAACTACTACCACATCTAGAATATCATTATCCCCAAAAGCTCATTCCAGCCTCTGCAGCAGCCACTGACCTGCTTTCTTTATGTATACCCATAGTTAATTTTGCCTTATTGCTGAATAGTATTGCATTGTATGGATATACCACTATTTTGTTCATTTAACTCTTTTGGGTGTATTCTTAGTATTTGGCTAATACGAATAAAGATTCTGTGAACACTTATGGATAAGTCTTCGTGTGTGCATATTCAGAACTTCTGGGTAATGCAGTTAGAGAGTAAGAGATATAAAATAAAGTGATGCTCTGAAGAATTTCACATTCAAGAAATGGAACTAGATTCATAATAATTGGCAATAGTGCAAGCTGGTAAATTCTGTGAGTATCCATAAAGTGTTGGAGAAGAATAGAGGAGGAAGCTATTAAATTATACAAAATCTTTTTGTGGCTATGTTTTCATTTCTTTTGGGTAAATATCTGATTGGAATTGCTGGGCCATAGCTGCCCTGAGACTACTGTTCATGCCTCCTGCTGTGAGAAGCAAAGGGACAGACAGCTCTAGTTGTCACCCTCTGTATGCACCACCAAGTTTGCACAGCAAACATGCTATTCAACACCTTTCCAAGCTTCCTAGCCAGTGACTCATCACAGCAGGGAAACTCTAGAGAGCTTGCACTGTAAGGTGAGGGTTTCTCCAACAGGTGAGTTTGACTTAAGTACTCTTGACTGCTTTTTTTGGAATTGTACAGTTATTTGGTCAATCCTTTCTTCCTTCCCCCTCTCTTTCACAGGGGTCAGACCTACATCATGGTTTGAGGGCTATCTTCACCCTTTCTGGGTTCCATCCCTTCCAACATTCTGGGGTGTATCCCAAATAAATTTCTTGCATCTCTAAACCTGGTTGCAGCAGTTGCTTCTTAGAGGATCCGAAGTTATATGTAGGTCATATCAAAAGTTTATGTTTAAATCCATCATAAATTGCCAAACTCCTTGTTGTATTATCTTACATTTTCTGGAAACACATGAGAGTGCTCCACATCTTGCCAACGATGAGTATTGTCAATCTCTCTTTTATTCATTCTAGTGGGTATGTAGGTATGTAGTAGTGTCTCATGACGGTTTTAAATTTACATGCGTCTGACAACTGAAGATGTTAGGACATGTTCTTCTCTTCGAATTTTATGTAATGTTCTTCTCTTTATGTTCATATATCTGTGAAATATTTTACTGAGAATTGACAGATGGCAATAATAAGGGTAAAGTCCAGAGAAGAACAGAGGTGGAGCAGGGGTGGAGAAAAGAAAACAATAAATAATGAGGATATTTATGGAATTCCAGCCCCTAAAATAGTTTTTTTGTTTTCCTGTTGTTGCCTTGGGAAATCTAGAAATGGTTCTAGTTGTTGTGCTTTGCTGATTATGAATGAATGTGTAAATTTAAGAAAGTGGTGTATGTAAATTTCAATATGATGGAAACAAATACTGCACATTATTCATGGTAAGAATTTATTCACTGGATATAAAAAAGAGAGAGCAGACTTCTGGATTTCAAAAAGCTAAGCTGTTCCCCACTTCCCTTTAAAACATAAATTTCCATTTACGTTTTCATAGAAAATTTGCCAATAAATATATTGGCTCTGAGATCAAATATAGACATTGTAACACTGACTTCATTTAACCCAGGTTTCTGCTCAACACTGAGCTTATTCCATTTGAACTTTTGTTAAAAATGAATTGAGCAGATATTAAATAATAATATCAACATTTTAAGATACAGTAAAAGCTTAGAATTAAAGGAATATAAGAGAACCACTTTGAATTATTGATATAAAATCTTATAATTTATTTTTACCAAAATGTAGACTCAAATGGGGGTAGCAATAATTAATGACTTTTAGAAATATCAGGTTTTCATTTTCTCTCCTTCAAGGAAGTATATGGAAAATTAAATAATACGTTTTGATTGTAGCATACCTCTTGAGGAGCTTTCGTATGTAGATCAATACAAGAGAATTTCTGTCTACATTCCAGAGTGACACTATATAGCTTTAGATACTATGTCCTGGCTATTACCACATAACTCAAGTGCCACATAAATTATCTTTATAAATAAAACTTTGCATACATATGCAACATCAGAATGGAGCAATAAATTGGTCATGACTCCTTGTCTCCTATGGCGCCACTTCATCACTTCCTCTAGCAAGTTGGGACTGAGGGCACACTGGTGAACGCCTCTGTCTAATCTCCTATCAGGATGCACCTCATATTTCAATATGCAACTGGTACAGTTGGCCTTTGGAGGAAAGAAAGTGCAGTTTCCCGCATGTCAGTCTTTTTACCTTCCTGCCTACAGCAAACTTTAAAAAAATTAGTTGGGAGAAATGTTAAGCAACCAAACCTTTTACAAAACATGTCAAGATTAATTGCTGGTTTCACTCATGAGCTGTGTAGACTGTTTCCTAAGATTCTCATCTTATTAGATACAATGATTCATATTCCCTTTCTTGGCAAAACATCTGCTTCTTTGCAGATATCCCCATCAATAATGTAGGCAGTGATGAGGTTCTGCCAGCACTGAACTCACTTACAAATACAGAGAAAAAGACGTTTCTAGAATCTCTTTGCTCTTTGGTACCTTAGGCTTTAAATATTTGGTGCTTTGGTTATTTATTTATTTGTTTTAAAGATTTTATTTATTTATTTGACACACAGAGAGAGAGATCACAAGTAGGCAGAGAGGCAGGCAGAGAGAGAGGAGGAAGCAGGCTCCCTGCTGAGCAGAGAGTCCAAAAAGGGCCTCCATCCCAGGACCCTGAGATCATGACCTGAGCTGAAGACAGAGGCTTGACCCACTGAGCCACCCAGGCACCCTGTGCTTTGGTAATCTAGAAATCTCCTACTTAACTATATTACAGGAATGAGTTCAATCCTTAAACTTGTTTTGTTAATATGTTATTGAGCATTCTCATTCAGATTCTTCTCTTCTGTGACCTTGCAGAGCTAACTCTGAAGCTTCCATGTCTTGAACTTTTTCTTCCTGTGGCGGCGGTGTGGCAGAGTCTGAGGACGGCCATTTTAACATCCATTCTCAATTCCCTTTTCCCTTCTGTGCCAATGAGGTGGCAAACTTGAAAATCAGCAAAGTACTGGTTCTGATATCACTGGACCTCGGAACCGCGGCCAAGTTCCTCCCATGTCTCTGAATTTCTTGTCCTGTGAGAAAAATGCTCACCTTTTGTATTCAAGCCTTTCTGTGGCAAATTTTCTTATCTTTGCAGCTGCAAATAAACTGATATGAATACTATTGGATACATTTGGCCCCCAAATGTCCTACTGAATTGAGAGGGAATCTTTCATCTAAGAATCAGATCTTAAGAACAGTGAGACAATAAAATAGGTTTTGTTTTTAACATTCCTCAGGACCGACCTTTATGATAACTGATACTGCATTAGTGCTAAAACCAGGCCTTATATTTGTAACTAGGATGAAAAGCTTGTTAAAATCCAAACTCTTTATACAGACATTAAAGGTCTTCCCCTTCAGTACAGGGGGATCTAGTCATAGCTTCCTGCAAGAAGAATATGGATTTTGATCCCTACCTTTTTCTCATGATTTCCTTTAATTTGCTTTGTTCTTATTTCTTCCTTTCATTTAAAACCACTCAAGTCCTACCTCATCTGCAGAGAAGGACTCACAGGAGACAAAAATTACAATGATCGCTTTTTTTTCCTGATGTAGATCTTGCTTACTTGACCATATTCATTTAGCATTTTTTATATTGCATCTCTTATTGGTCTTTATTCTGTTGTTTTTAATATTCAACTGGATTAGATGTTTGCTGAAAGCAGAGAATGTGTTTTTAATGGATGCGGCATGAATACTTCCTTCCTCATTGTAGACACACTATATATGTTTGCTGAATTTATGTGCATTAAATTCCCATTTTATTCATTCAGGTTTTTTATAAGGCTACAATAATGTTATGCATTGGCCTGCTCTTAAGATATATACTACCTGTTAATATGAGCAATATGTAATGTGTTCTTAGAAATCTCAATATAAAAATCACTATATCCAAATAGAAAAGTGAAAAAAATTTGATTAGGCAATTCACAAATAAATTAAAATGGCCAAAAAAAAAAAAAAAACCTATGAAAAAAAATCAACCTTGTTGATATAAAAAAATATAAGTTAAAAAAACAAGATTCCATTATTCACTTATGAAGTTAGAAACAGTTTTTACTTCTAATATATTATTGGCAGTGGTGCTGGAAGTGGGTCACTCTCATACATTATGTCGGCAATGTCACTCTCCTTCTGGAAAGCATTCTGGAAAGTATTTTGGCAATATATTCATTCAATAGTTTAAAAGAATTTATAATACTTGACCCATTTTTTAGAAAATAATGAGAATTTTTACTTAAATTTAACTGAAACATTTTTAAAATAAAAGCAAATTATTGGAAGAAGAAATTCTTCTCTAAAAATAGTGAAATTATTTTTTTAACTTTTTAATTAAATTCAATTCTGTTAACATTTACTGTATTATTAGTTTCAGGGGTATAATTTATTGATTCATCAACTGCATGTAACACCCAGTGCTCCTTACATGAAGTGCCCTCTCTAATGTCCATCACCCAATCACTCCATGTCCCTCCTGCCTCCCATCCAGCAATCTTCCGTTTGTTTCCTACTGTTAAGAGTCTCTTATGATTTGCTTCCCTCTCTGTTTTTATTTTATTTTAGTTTTCCTTCCCTTCCCCTATTTTGTCTGTTTCATTTCTAAAATCCCACATATGAATGAAATTGTTAATTGAGTATAGGTCACCATGACAAAACAATTTTTCTATGAGTTCTAGAAAAGTTCAGGAAAGGAGAATGTTTCTTAAAAACTGATGGTTAGGAGTGGAAGCTCCAGTTATGGGATGAATAAGTGACAGGAGTAAGAAGCACAGCATAAGGACTAGACTCAATGATAGTGTATTGGTGATGTAATGGGACAGATGGGAGTGACACTTGCGGTGAACGGAGCATGAGGTCCAAATTTGTCAAATCACTAAGTTGTACACCTGAAAATAATGTAACATCGAGTGTCAACTATACTAAAAAAAAAGGGAAAGAAAGAAAGAAAAATGTAAAGTATAAAAAATAAAAACTAGGAAAAAATCCTGGTAATTAAAGAAAGAAAAAAGGTTAAAATCAGATGTATTAACATCAAAGTGGGGAAGAAACTAAAGATAATGTCACTGCTTTTCTGAGTATCTCACAAATCAGCTTATAAGAAATTAAATATCTTAACATTTGTTATTTTGATATTAAATATATTTTAATCAGATACTACCAGAGCCATATAAAAATAATAATACAGATTATGATCTCTAGTATTTATTGAGTGTGTAGGTTCCAGGTCCTGTACTGAGCATTTTATACTTATTTCTCATTTAATTCTCTTCACAACCCAATGAAGTACTGAAGCAGGTTCCAAAACTACTATTTTACAAATGAGAAACTGAAACTTCAGAAATGAAATAACTTTACCAAAGCAACACAGTTACTGAAGGGTGTTGCCAGGATTTTGTCTTGCATCTATCTGATTCCAGACTCCAAGTTCTTAACTAGTTTTTGGGCAATCTCTTTTGTATATTTGCCTTTGTACATCTTTGAGTTATCTCTTAGGGCTAATTAACACTAAGGTACATACTTATTTATGTGGGAAGCCTCTATACTAGAGAATGCAGTTTCTTTGACTCAGTCCTGTCTCAAGGCTTTGGGCAAGTTACTTACTCCCTCTGGATTTTCCTGTAAAATATGGTCAATAATTCCTTGAAAGAATATTGTGAAGGTTTAAGTGTCCATCACACATGGACCTGACACATGAGTGCAAATGGTAATCTTGAATAGCATCATCCTATCAATAATATGTTTCAGTTAACAAATAGTGGGAGGAGGTGTCATTGGCTATAAAGCACACATGGATGGGAATAAGCTTTTAAAGATAAAAATATATTTTAGTTATAACATTGCATAAGTTTCAGGTAAAGAACATGATGATCTGGTACATTTTTATATGTCAGTATGATTACCACTGTAGCATTATCTAGCATCTCTAATCCATCATGTAATTACCATGTCTCTTTTTTTTGGTGGGAATAATTAAGATATACTGTCTTAGCAAGTTTGATGTTTATGATCCAATATTGCTATCTATAATGACTATACTGTGCTCTCATAGATCTCTAAGACTTACCTTCTAGTTGACAGTTTGTACCTTTAAACAATCTCTTCTCTATTACCCCCACCCATAGCTCATGGTAATCCCCATTTTACTCTCTGTTTTTATAAGTTCTGCTATCTTAGATTCCACAGATGAATGAAATCATATAGTATTTGCCTTTTTCTTTCTGACCTATTTCACTAAGTATAATGTTCTCTCTGTGTTATTACAAATGGCAGGATTTCCTTTTTTCTTGTGGCTGAATAATATTCCATTGTCTGTGTGTGTTCAGGCATCTATGTACACACACACACACATACATGATATCTATATATCTATATATATCATCTATTCTTTATCCATTCATCCATTGATGAGAACTTAGGTTGTTTCCATACCTTGGCCATTATGAATAAGGCTGGAATAAACATAAGTGTGCATATATCTCTTTGATAATCTGTTTATATTTCCTTTGGGCATATATCTAGAAGAGGGATTGACCAATCATATGGTAGATTTAACATTTATTATGTTGTTAAGGTGATCTATGCATGAAAGGTTTTGGCCATGGCTTTCCAAAAATGAGATTATAAGACACATACCTTTCTTACTGCTTTCGCTGATCAGTATCTTGTGGAAATCTTCCATGTCAATTGGGGCAGTTTTAATGTGCTCCTTCTAGGACTACATACTATTTCATTATGGATATACCCTAATTAATTCAGCCATAATAAATCTGACTAAAAATACTCACTTGGTTTCTAGTTCTGTTTATAGTTCTTTGTAACTCTAAACAATTCATCTTTAAGTAGCCAGTTCTATATATCGTTATGTACTAGTATTAGATTTTTTAAAAAATGATAGATTACTGTGAATAGGATTCCTGGATAAGTCAATTGTATATTTAATTTTAATAGGCTTTGTCAGATTACTTTCCAAAAAGGCAGCAACAATGTATGGGGAATATGTTTTTCTAAAAAGTCCCCTGTTGTTAACTTTTGGTTTTGGCAATATGATAACACAAAGCAAAGTGAGACATCAGGAAAATGAGCTTTGGATGGAAAGCAATATGTTCAAATGCTTCACAAATATATATACAAAAAAACATATATATATATATATATATATATTTATTGTTGCTTAAATTTTTTTTCCAGTGTTCTAAGATTCATTTCCCCATTTCCCACACCCAGTGCTCCACACTTTAGGTGTCCCCAGTACCCACCACCAGGCTCTCCCATCCCTCTACTACCCCCCCCCCCAAGTCCCTCAGTTTGTTTCTGTGTCCAAAGTCTCTGTTCTTTCATTTCTCTCCCTGGATTACCCTAGTTCCTATTTATTTTCCTTCTCCCACTGTCCTCCAGGTTACCCCTCATGCACCACAAGTAAGTGAAACCATGCGATACTTGACTTTCTCTTCTTGGCTTATTTCACTCAGCATAATCTCTTCCAGTCCAGTCCATATTGCTACAAAAGTTGGATATTCATCCTTTCTGATGGAAGCATAGTATTCCATTGTATATATGTACCATATTTTCTTTATCCATTCATCTGTTGATGGGCACCTTGGCTCTTTCCACAGTTTGGCGATTGTGGCCGTTGCTGCAATGAACATTGGGGTACATATGGCCCTTCTTTTCACTACATCCTTATCTTTGGGGTAAATGCCCAGTAGTGCAATTGCAGGGTCATAGGGTAGCTCTATTTTTAATTTTTTAAGAAATCTCCACACTGTTTTCCAAAGCAGCTGCACCAGTTTACATTCCCACCAACAGTATAAGAGGGTTCCCCTTTCTCTGCAGCCTCTCCAACACTTGCTGTTTCCTCTCTTGTTAATTTGGGCCATTTTGACTGGTGTTAGATGGTATCTCAGTGTGGTTTTGATTTGAATTTCCTTGATACCTAGTGATGCTGAGCATTTTTTCATGTGTCTGTTAGCCATTTGTATATCTTCTATGGAGAAATGCCTCTTCATGTCTCTTGCCCATTTTTTGATGTGTTCATCTTCTTTTTGGATGTTGAGTTTGAGTAGTTCTTTATAGATCTTGGATACCAGCCCTTTTTCTGTAGTGTCATTTGCAAATATCTTCTCCCATTCTGTGGGTTGCCTCTTTGTTTTGTTGACTGTTTCCTTTGCTATATATATATTTAAAAACTACTAAGATAAATAAATTCAAATGAAATGACAATGACTTACCACTTTATACCTAATAGATTGGCAAGTTCTTCCCAGGCACTGCCCTTCTGAGGTCCTTCCTGGGGCCTTTATTTTGCTAATCCTTCAGTCCAAGGTGCTGGATGCTAGGGAACACCAAAGTGTTCTCTGCTCCTCCCCTCTGCTTTGCCTACCTCCTCATTCCAGCCACTGCCTAGTTTTGATGGTGAAGCTGGAGTTGGAGATGAGTGAGGAAAGATGATTGTGTTAGTTAACAAATCATTCTTGTCTGAGAATTTTCTACCTATTTTTTGGAGAAGTTCCTTAAACACAGAATTTCATGAAGCAACAAAATGTTCATTGAAAATCACTGAATTCACATTAGGAATTAAAGTTCTGTGCTGTTTATTATATGGAGGCAAACTTGCATATTTATGTTACTTCCTTGGCTTTGGAAAAGTACTGCATTTGGGGCCCCTGGTCCATTTGAAGTAAAAATATTTGATGCTTCCCGCCATCCATGTGCAACCCCTATAGCTGGGCTGGTGACTAGCTTTGGCTAATAGACAATGAGTTCCTGTATATATATGATGTTTCTCTGATGAGACAAGGAAAACTCCCTGTACAACAGCAAAGTCTTCCCTCTTGGAAACGGTGTGTTGAAATTGTAGGGACATACGATGGAAATATGCTGGATCCTTGAGCCAGCTCCAGGTTAGGGAGTTCCTGTGAACTCCCAAACCCACAGAGGATTTTGAGTATTTGAGAATTAGAACAAATATCTATGTGTTAAGCCACAGAGATTTTGGTGTTTGTTACCACAACCTAACATAGCCTACCCTGACTACTATACTATTAGATCTGTGCTAGGGATAGCTCCTGTGTGTAATTAATATCTCACAGATCAACAAAGTCATTGATTACCAATGGAATACATATGTCTAGAGGCCACAATTGACAGTTCTAGATGAAAAGAAATTTGGGTGTTTCAGGCCTCTGATAAACCAATATATATCATAAGGCAGTTTTCTGGCAGTCAAAGATGACAGAAGTCATATACAGGTAGACAAAGAGCTGGGCAGTATGGGGTGTGGTCCAGATAGCAGCTAATTTGTGCCATGAATTCACTTTTTTATGCTTAAATGAAGATATTTTAGATCTTTGTAAGTTAAACAATTTTAGTGTTTTTAAAAATTTCTTTTCTTGTGATAGTAAAATTCCGGCAAAAATATCAGCTAGTGTATTAGCAGTGATCAAAAAAAAAGCTTTTGTCTATAGTTACACAACAATTGTAAAGGGAAATTACTACAACCCTAGTGTCAGGGGCATGGTGACAGTGGTGGAAGTAGTGAGAACCCCAAGAGGGTGACATCCAGGGAACAGAATTCGTCTTCTAGCTCACTTCAGGGATTCTAATATTAAACTAGATGGAATCTCCCAATATTGATCTGGGGCTGGATATTCTGGATGAAGAACACGGAGCAAGCATAGAGGCAGGATTGTGATTGCTGGGCAATCATGGGTGAGGTGCCAAGGAAAAATTGTTCTCCCATCCTTTCTTCTCTTACTGCAGCAAGGAAGAAATACTGATTATTTTTTCAGAGCCCCTGATCGAACCATGATGAACAGGGAACCTGGTTACTGCCCAGAAGTGGTAGGGGAAGCCATTCCCCTGCAGTGGCATTCCTTGGTTCTCTCCTGACATGCAATTGATGCAGAAAGCGGCCTTCCAGCCTGTGTCTACTCTGGCACCGGTCTGCTTCTCCCACATGAACTTAGGCAACTTGTCTTCATAGCTCCCTGGAGCAGACTAAAGGGGGAGGTTTTTGGTTCGGCAAAAGGGGAGAGATCCCTATAAATCTGTGTGTTAGGCTCAAGGGAACCAGGGGGCTCTGCACCGGGCGTAATGGGTATGACTGGAATTAGAAATAAATGACTGTGTGTCCCATTTACCCTACTCTTCAGTAGGGTAACAGAGGATGGGACAGAAATTGAACATTTCTTGGTCCTTGCCAACCACTGTCTAAAACCAGCAAAACTATGAGTAACTCTTTTTTTTTTTTTTTAAAGATTTTATTTATTTATTTGACAGAGAGAAACACAGCGAGAGAGGGAACAAAAGCAGGGGGAGTGAGAGAGGGAGAAGCAGGCCTCCCGCCGAGCAGGGAGCCCGATGTGGGGCTCGATCCCAGGTCTCCGGGATCATGACCTGAGCCGAAGGCAGTCGCCCAACCAACTGAGCCACCCAGGCGCCCCTATGAGTAACTCTTAATGATAGATTAACCAATATCTGAAAATAAGGATACCAATTATTTAACAACCTTCCTTCAGAGTAGTTGAATGGTGAATGACTGAAAAAACACTTCATAATTTTAATATATATGGATGGATACGCATTGGTTTTCTCAAATGAGAATCAATGTGTGAGAGTTAGAATCAAGTAAGCCTTTCAGAATTTTATAAAATAATGAATTTTATTTTTAGAATTTTTATCTTTTTCATGGTGTGATTAAAATAACCTGAAAAATTACTGAAAAGTTCTGTTTTCTAATTCTTAAATATACATAGATACTCATCCTAAGACTCATATATTCCAATTAGCAGAAATACATTATCTATTTATCCAAAACAATATTATTATTTTATAATATTATATTGTTAATATAACTTTATGTAAAATAATATTATCTATTATCTAAAACAATAAGGTTTTTTTTGAGCAAAAAAAAGTAAACACCTCTCATAACTCTATTAGTTGTGTACTAGCTTGTGAGATTTAAGGAAAGAAATGAGCATGGAAATGTAAAAATGAACCAAATTCTTCTTTTTACTCTAAGAATGTGATAAGCATGAATGAATCTCCTACTGCTCCATGCATACCTGTGAGCAGTAGTATAAAATGAGTACTTTAAAGATGTTCTTCCAGATGAGTTTTTTATAGTTCAGCAGTACTACTTTATGTACAAAACAATCAGGGAGTAAAGAAACTGCTTTTTTCTTTTTCAAAAAAATACAATGATTTTTTTTTTTTTGGAGACCTCCTCTTAAAGTTTTTCATTTTACATAACCCATGATTTTCTTTAGACATTTGGAACTCTCAATTGACATCCTCCAGTACTTGGAACTCTATCTTCCTTCTGAGATTACAGACTTGTGGTAACTACAGTATTTCCTTTTAATGTCTGCAGTTACTGAGTAAAGAATCCCATATTTTGAGCACTGGGTGTGGGGCATGGGCAATGAATCCTGGAACACTGAAAAAAATAAAATAAATTTAAAGCAAAAAAAAGAATCCCATATTTTCTCAATCTACATATTAAAAAAGTAAAACTAAAATATATAATATATATTTTTATGGTGGTAGATTTAAAATATTATTTAACTCTTTGCTTCTACAAATGACTTGAGGTAGCCATTGTATGGCAGATAAAAGCATGGTCTCTAATATCAGCAAGATTATGAGAACTTAGAGCTAAGGCTGTTTTTCACCTTTAAAATGAAAAATCAATAATTCACATTTTATTAGGATTTTATGGAGACTAGTACTTCCATCAAAGTTGTCAGCGACCTAAAACTTGTCTAAGCTTCACTAGTCTTAATATCTTAGGCTGTATTAGACTTCTTGCTTCTTGAAATGATTTTTCTTCCTTAGATTCTGAGGTATCCATTGACCTGATTTTGGTTTTCCTGTCTACTTTCTCTAGAAGATTCTTGTTCTAGGAAAGTATCGGTCTTCTAGAACTTCATATAGTAGTTCTAGCTAGTTTTTTTCTTCAGTTAACTCCTCTTGCCTGCCCCATCCTCCCTTGTTCCCCCTGTTTACATTTTTTAAATATTTGATTGATTTTAGTCATTTGAGGTTTTGGTTCTTCTTGTTAGTTTATTGAAAAATGTGTTGGATGATTCTATCGATTATATAATCTTTTATATAATGTTGAAATTCACTTTCCTTGAGACTGTTGTAGTCCTACTAAGGATTTTACATGTGTTTACAATACCAAAATTTATCTAAATAAAACTTTTACTGGCTTAAAAGTTTTGAGTAAAAGTTAACAGCCTTTTATTTTAGAACTTAGTTTCCAATTTTAATCTACTTTGTTTGCTGAATTGAATTAGGTTCATTACGAATGCCAATTTTTCTTTTGATAATTTAATAGTTCTTTCCAGGTGTTTAATTCATGCACTAGATACTCTGCTTCTATGAGCGCCTTGCAAGTACTGCAGTTGATTGAAAGTCTGGCTGTTCATGCAGTACTGCTTTTTCTCCATCTTGCTTTTACATTTATATCAGACTGAATCAGTAATCCATATATAAATAAAGCCAATAAACCTAAGAATTCATACTTTCTATTTTATTTTCCTCTTAAAATGTATTATGTATGTATAGTTTTGTTAGAATTCTTTTATTTTTGTAAAAGATGTCCAAAGGGAGATGAGAAGAAATTTTGACTATACAACCCATAAGATACATCAATCTAGGGAGAGAAAAAAGGAAAAGCTATTGTTCTGGAGTCCCACTTGGATTAACTATATGAGAATAGAGAGTAAGCTATAATGAGCATCTGCTACTGGCTCCTAAGATGGTAGGAAAGCAGGAATAAAATAAGAATTGCTGGATCAACTGCTCAGGAATTTGAAACCACAGGATATTGTAGTCCTTTGGGATTCTAAATATTCAGGCATCTGTTAGGTAGCAAATTCAGCTAAATATGGATATCAAAGGAATACCAAAATTATGTTGAGGACATTTTTATAATCTATAAAGAAGGAAATCATTCACTGGGGAAGTTATCCTGTAAGAACACAATAATATTTGTGCTACTAAGTAGCAGTTCTTAGATAAAAGTATTTCCAAAAACTTAACCCCTTCACTTTTTATTCCCATTCTCACCTTGCTAAAAAAGAATAGTGGCTAGTGGAGAGGAGGCTGGCTCTGCAAAAGTCGAGTTGAGCTCTTCAGATGCTATCCCAATGGACTATCCCAAATGAAGTGTAATTTAGGATTGTTACCACAATTATTTTCTAGCTTTGCTTTATAGTCACAAAAGGAAAGTGGTTTCCTTGTTCTTTATAAGTATTTCATTTCCTTAAATCATCCTTTGACTAGTCAATTTCTAGAAGGAGAAATTGAAATGGGAAACCTAACCCTTAAAAAAATTTAATATAGATCAGCATTCCAAACTACAGAAACTTAAAATAAGTTAGAATCTATTATCACTCTATCATCTCAGTAATATTAGAAACATTCATTCTTTCATTCAACAAGTATTTGTTAAATGCTGATTCTGGGTACTAGGTTTTAAGAATATAGTACTGAAAAAAACAAGTACAAATTCCTGTTTCCATGGGACTTTCCTTCTTATAGGACAGAGAGAGTCTGGAATTACAAAATTGCAGAGGAAGAAGACTCCCAAGGAAGGCTGATGTTAAGAGTGTATCCCATCAAGCTATCTACCACTCTTCAGTTTAATGCTAAGAATTCTCACCACAAAATGGCTTTTGGAGCTATATTATTTCAAACTTGCTTTTGTATTTACCAGTTTTAACTAAAAAATGAACCAGCTATAAATTTGTGAGCTTTCACATATTTGATAAAAAGAGGAAACAACTGGAAAATGTACATACCTTTTTATTTGCTTGCTTGTGGGCTTGTATAGTCACTGAGCCTTTGTTCTTTACATTGTGGGTAGGATCCATGAGACCTGGAAAGTAAAAAGAAACCACATACATTTTGAAGATGCTTTGGTGAATGATCAGGAGGAGGGGGAAAAATCAGTTACAACATCATAAGTCAGAAGTCAGGATTTAAACCAGATCTACCATTAGGATTCTTCTCATTAACCCATAACCCACCTTCTCCTTTCTCTCTATCTTAGATGTCCCTTTTATCTGCATTGACCAATTTGAGTTCACCATCTATAGAGCCACCCAAAACTCATACTAGCACATCAGAGGAATAACTTGTGTATTGAAAACCAAAATATGGTTAACGTGCCTGTAGATGATAAATTATAATAGTGTTAATTTTTTAAGAAGATTTTATTTATACATTTGGATATATAGAGAGAGACAGAAAGAGAGGGAACACAAGCAGGGGGAGTGAGAGAGGGAGAAGCAGGGACCCCGATGTGGGGCTCAATCCCAGGACCCTGACTGGGATCATGACCTGAGCCGAAGGCAGACACTAATGACTGAGCCACGCAGGTACCCCTAATAGTGTTAAGTGACATTAAAAATTTCTCTTGGCTACACTCATTTTTTTTTTTAACCACCAGTTGCTATTGTACACAGGTTGAGAATTATTTCAGTCCTTTGGTTCTTTTTGGTCCAGTTAGGACCTTTACCTCCCAATCTTCTTAGTGTCCACTGACAGTTGTATTCGCTGTTCCTCAAAGTAATCAATTCTGAAAATCGTCTGATATAGCTTGCTGTCTGACATAAACTTGAGGGCCTATCCTATAATCTTGACATTGGAGACTTACAACAAATTTGGCACAGGTAAAAGACATTAAAGCTCTAACCTTTCTGAAAATTCCCAGGGCTTATTTTAATGGGTTAGGCATAGTTCCACTCTATAGCTCGGATGGAGCTTTCATACTTACTTTCACATCTCACCTCTTTAAGAAAGAACCTTCACAATGGAAAACAGCAGCAAGAGTTGGAAGACTTTAAAATGGAAGCTGTTAGTGTAGCAGTAAAATCTGGTCAGGTAAATTTTTTTCTCTCTCCCTTAGGTTTCAATATTCTTTAGTATTATGACTTATCCAAAACAGACTAGCGTGGAATTGGAGCTTTCCGTTTTCAAAAATTATGACATATTTATCTAAACTCTATTTTAATCTGAATCAGTGTCTTCTGGGCTTGAATTTCAATAATTCTTTTATTAAAATTTTCAGAATAAGGACTGCAGAAGTAAATGCTTAAACTATGTCATTAGTTAAGTTTTCCAGATATTTATTTAACTTAAAAGAATCTCTTTAATAGCTCCATCATATAGAAATACGATCTATTATGTTTATGTATTTTTCTTTAAAAAAAACTTATTATGAAACTTTCCAAACATAATGAAAAGTGGAAAGTACAATAAACTTCCATTTATCCATCACCTGATTTTAACAGCCATCCATGTTTTGCCATTCATGTTTATGTTTTAATAATCAAGGTTACTAGATAATAACAGGGAAGATCATCATCTGCTATTATTAAAAATACTAGTAAAATCCTCAGTTTGCAGCTATGATTTTGGCTGAATTTCATTTTAAAAAATAGAGTATTCATTGTAGAACAGTGACCAGATATGCTCTAGTGAATTTTAAAAATTTTGTTCTTATTTCTGCTTTTTGTAGCTAGTATTTAAAATATTGATGGAGTATGAAGTTTTGTTTTCCAAATATCAGCTGTTCCTTTCTCTATTCCTGGTTCAAAGCCAGCATTGTCAGAAGGGGGACAAGTTGGCAAGTAGCCTAAATACCAGTGGGAATACGTGGTCTCTTTTGGGCTTATATTCTTAAATACCACCTTAAAAAATCGTAGATAATTAGTGCAGCAATCTTGAAAATATTAATTAAGAAAAGAGCTAATAATTACTATGTTTCAAATTGAAAGTGATATAATTAGACTTAAACTGTGAGGTTTTTATTCGAAATTGATTAAGACCTTCAATGAATTACTTGGCAAAGAGAAATTTCCCATTTCTAATCTTTACTAGTTAATAGAAATATAAACAGTCTCAAATATTTGTTTTCTTATAGATTAATCTTGTCTAATTCAATTTCATTTTAATTATTTATGGGTTAAGTGCTCTATTTCCAATAATGAGATTGAGCAGAACCGGTCAAATAATCCTGACAAAAAGTGAAGAGATTTGATTCTGCTTTTTAAAAGTTGTATAGCTTGAGCATACAGACATTTTCTTTACTGAAATTTTAGATGATTTCTATAAATCTACTTTAAGTTTCTCTCAAATCATTGTTTATGCATGTGAAATAATGCATTGAATTTCCTTCCCCTATCTCAAATAAACCTGAAATGGTGAATTAGAAAAAGG
The DNA here is from genome assembly GCA_004023965.1 of Spilogale gracilis. Taxonomy (NCBI): domain Eukaryota; kingdom Metazoa; phylum Chordata; class Mammalia; order Carnivora; family Mephitidae; genus Spilogale; species Spilogale gracilis. The sequence continues at coordinate 245,933 of PITA01000173.1, forward strand.
TCTGAGTCGGAATGATACCATTTTGAATAGTTTGGTGGTGACTGGCTGGGTGATAGTTTAGGAGACTTGACTGCTGACTCTACTCTTGCCCTTATGGATGATGATACCCCTGTGAAATACACTGTCCTGATCTGCCTTCAGAAATCTTAACTGCTTCAGTCAACCCTTGTTGCCTGAACCTATGAGGTCATCATTATTACTTCATTTTTTATTCCTATATAATCCTGGCTGAACTTCAGAAACCTTTCTGTTTTTCCCATCACAAGTTATTACTCTGAAATATGAAAATAATCTGAGAGATCTTTTGTGAAATGTATACTCCTCTATTCATCCTAAGTATGCTTTTGAAGCAACAAGCTAATTTTTTTGAGCAATAGCTTCACTAAATCTAAAATTTCAGGTGAATCAAATAGCTTCCCTTTATGCAAATAATCCTCTGGGCGAAAAACACAGCAGTGTAGTACTAATGGAACAAGGATGGCAGTACTGTGGAGAAGGAAGATGGAGTGTGATGAGAATGACAAGAAATTTGAACAGAAACAAGTGATGAACTAATGAAAAAGTGCCAGAGGTTATTGACATTACTAATTTAAGCAATCTATTAAAAAAACCCAACAAACAAACAGTGGATTTCCTCTAAGTGGGAAGAAAAGCCCATAAGTAGAAATAATAAATTAGTAAAAAATTTCACAAGTAAAGCTGACATACATAAAATATGACTGGATTAATGACTTATAAAACCATTATGTAGGTTAAAACACTAAAGCAGTGAAATCAATTATATCCACAAAAATTAGTCTAGGGAAACAGAAAAAAAGATGTGGATTATGACATCATATACATAAAATTTGGAGAGGGGCAAAATTTAGTGCTTTTAAAATGTGTTCAAGTTAAGAAACCATCAACTCGATATTGACTGCTATACACATAGAATGTTATATTCCAACCCAATAATAACCACAAATCAAAAACCTCTAATACAAAAACAAAAAATAAAGAGAAAGTAGTGCAAGTACAAGACTAAAGAAAGCAATCAAACCACAATGGAAGAGAAGACGAGAAAAAAGGGATTGAGAACTAGAAGTATGAGAAAACAATAAATAAAATGGCAATAATTACATGTTCTTAAATGTAAATAGACTAAATGTACTAATGAAAAGATACAGGGTAACTGACTGGATGAAAAAACAAGACCTATCTCTATGCTGCCTACAAGAGTCTCACTTCAGAACTAAAGACACATTCATACTGAAAGTAAAGGGATAAAAAAAAAAAGATATTCTATGCAAATAGACACAAAGAAGAAAAAGCCTGGGTAGCAATACTTGTAAAGACAAAATAGACTTTAAAATAAAGACTGTAGCAAGAGACAAAGAAGGCTATTATGTAATGATAAAGGAATTAACCCAACAGGAGAATATAACATTTGTAAATATCTCTGCACCCAAAACAGGGGCACCTAAACACATAAAGCAAGTATTAACAGACATATAGGGAGGAACTGACAGTAACACAATAGTAGGAGGAGACTTTTAACACTCCACTTACAATGGACTAGATCATCCAGACAGAAAATCAACAAAGAAACATTGCCTTTGCACAATGCATTATACCATATGGACTTAACAGATTTTTTACAGAATATTCCATCCCAAAACAAGAGAATACACATTCTTTTCAAATTCACATGTGACATTCTCCAGACTGGAACATGTTAAGTCACAAAACATGTCTCAGTAAATTTAAGAAGACTGAAATCATATCAAGCATCTTTTCTGACCACAGTGGGATGAAATTAGAAGTCAATTACAGGAAAAAAAACAAAAACAAAAAAACAAACACCTGGAAAAAGCACATACATAGGTGGAAGCTAAATAACATGCTACCAAACAACAAGTTGGTTGATGAAGAAATCAAAAGAATATTAAAAAATACATGGAGACAAATAAAAATGAAACACAATGACCAAAATCTTTGAAATGGAGCAAAAGCAGTTCTAAGATGGGAGTGTATAGTGATACAGGCCTACCTTAAGGAATAAGAACAATTTCAAATAAACAACCTGAACTTACATCTGAAGGATCTAGAAAAAGAAGAACAATGCCTGTAACTAGTAGAAGCAGGGAAATAAATATTACAGCAGAAATAAACAAAATAGAGACTAAAAAAATAATAGAAGAAAAGATCAGTGAAGGCAAGGGCTGGTTCCTTGAAAAGATACACAAAATTGTAAACCTTTAGCCAGACTCATAAGAAAAAAAGAGGGAGCACTCAAATTAGAAATGAAGGAGGAGAGGGCGTCTGGGTGGCTCAGTTGGTTAAGCGACTGCCTTCGGCTCAGGTCATGATGCCGGAGACCCGGGATCGAGTCCCATATCGGGCTCCCTGCTCAGCGGGAGGCCTGCTTCTCCCTCTCTCACTCCCCCTGCTTGTGTTCCCCCCTCTGGCTGTGTTTCTCTCTGTCAAATAAATAAAATCTTTAAAAAAAAAAAAAAAAGAAATGAAGGAGGAGAGATAATAATCAGCAGCATAGAAATAAAAAAAATTATAAAGAATACTGTGAAAAATCATACACCAACAAATTAGATAACCTATAAAAATGATTAAATTCCAGAAAATATAACCTTCCAAAACTGTATCAGAAAGAATTAGAAAATTGGAACAGAGCAATCATTACTAATAAATTTGAATTAGTAATATAAAACTCTAAAGAAAGAAATGTCTGAGACCAGGTGGTTTCATAGGTGAATTCTCCCAAACATTTAAAGAAGAATTAATTCTTTTTTTTAATTAAACAATTCCAAAAAAATAGAAGAAGGAAATTTTTCAATTCATTCTATGAGGCCAGGATTATCCAGATATTACACCAGAGAAAGTCACTACAAAAGGAAAGAAGAAAACTACAGATCAATAACCCTGATGTAAAAAGATGCAAAAATTTTCAGAAAAATATTAGCAAACTGAATTCAACAATACATCGAAAGGAATAATTCATCAATGATCAAGTAGGATTTATTCTAGGGATGTAAGTGTGATTTAGTATTTTCAAATCAATCAGTGTGATACATCACATTAACAAGAAGGATAAAAACAATATGATCATTTCAACAGATGCAAAAAAATGTTTGACAAAGTGCAATATCTATTCGAGATAAAAATTCTCAACAGGGTGCCTGCATGGCTCAGTGTGTTAAAGCCTCTGCCTTTGGCTCGGGTCACGATTCAGGGTCCTGAGATCAAGGCCCACGTTGGGCTCTCCATTCAGCAGGGAGCCTGTTTCCTCTGTTCTCTCTGCCTGCCTCTCTGCCTACTTGTGATCTCTCTCTCTGTCAAACAAATAAATAAAATCTTAAAAAAAAAAACCTCAAAACTCTCAACAAAATGGTTTGAGAGGGAATATATCTCAACATAATAAAGGCCATATATGCAAAACCCACAACTGACATCATATGCAATGGTGAAAAATGAAAGTTTTTCCTCCTCAGTCAGAAACAAGACAGAGATGTCTACTCTCATCACTTTTATTCAACAAAATACTGGAAGTCCTAGCCATAGTAATCAGACAAGGAAAAGAAATAAAGGACATCTAAATTGATAAGGAAGAAGTAAAACTGCCAGTATTTGCAGATTGTATGATGCTATATAGAGAAAGCTTTATAGAGTTCATCAAAAAATACTAGAACTAATAAATGAATTCAGTAAAGTTGCAGGACACAAAATTAATATACAGAAATATGTTGTACTTCTATACACTAATAACAAAGTAACAGAAACAGAAATTAAGGGAAAAAAAAGCCCATTTACAACTGAACCAAAAAGAATAAACTATCTAAGAATAAACTTAACCAAGGAGGTGAAAGACATATACCCTTCAAAACTATAGGATATCAATGAAAGAAATTGAAGACAACATAAACAAATGGAAAGATATTCCATGTTCATGGATTGGAAGAGTTAATACTATTAAAATGTCCACACTACACAAAGCAATCTGTAGATTCAATGTAATACTTATCAAAATACCAATAACATTTTTCAGAGAACTAGAATAGTTCTAAAATTTGTATCAACTATGAAAGATCTTGAATAGCCAACAATATTGAGAAAGAACAAAGATGGAGGTAATAGAATCCTAGATTTCAAGACATACTACAAAGCTATAGTAATCAAAACAGTATGGTACTGGCACAAAATAGACATGTAGATCAATGGAACATGATAAGAGAGTCTAGAAACAAACCCACATTTATATGGTTAATTAATCTATGATAAAGGAAGCAAGAATATATAATGGGGCAACAATCTTTTCAATAAATGGTGTTGGGAAAGCCAGATAGCACATGCAAAAGAATGAAACTGGATCAGGCCACCTGGGTGGCTCAGTTGGTTAAGCGTCTGACTCTTGGTTTCAGCTCAGGTCATGAGCTCAGGGTTGTGAGACTGAGCTCTCCGTAGGGTTCCTTGCTTAGTGCAGAGTCTGCTTGAGAGTCTCTCCTTCTACCCCTTCCCCTACAAATAAATAAATAAATCCCTCCCCCCAAAATAATGAAACTAGACCACTGTTTTATACCTACCCAAAAATAAACTCAAAATAGATTAAAAACCTAAATGTGAGACTTGCAATCTTAAAAATCCTTAAAGAAGGGGCTCCTGAGTGGCTCAGTTGGTTGGGCGACTGCCTTCGGCTCACGTCATGATCCCGGAGACCCTGGATCGAGCACCACATCAGGCTCCCTGCTCGGCAGGAGTCCTGCTTCTCCCTCTCTCACTCCCCTTGCTTGTGTTCCCCCTCTGGCTCTGTTTCTCTCTGTCAAATAAATAAATGAAATCTTAAAAAAAATCCTTAAGGAAAATATAAGCAGTGATCTTCTGGACATCAGTCATGACCACATATTTATAGATATGTCTCCTCAGGCAAGATCTAAAAATGCAAAAAAATTATTGGGACTATACCAAAATAAAAAAAAAAAAAAACCTTTGCACAGGAAAGGAAACTATGGACAGAACAAAATGGCAAATTTGTGAATGGAGGAAGATATTTGCAAATGGTATCTCCAATAAGGGATTACTACCCAAAATGTATCAAGAACTAACATAATTCCACACCAAAACTCCCAAACAATTGGATTAAAACATGGACAAAGGACTTGAATAGACATTTTTCCAAAGAAGACAAACAGATGGCCGACAAACACATGAAAAAATGCTCAATATCACTAATCCTCAGGGAAATGCAAATCAAAATGAGATATCATCTCACACTAATTAGAATGGTTAGTATCAAAAAGACAAAAAAATAACAAGTATTGACCAGGATGTGGAGAAAAGGGAATACTTGAGAACCATTGGTGGGAGTATAAGTTGGTTCAGGCACTGTGGAAAACAGTGTAGAATTTCAAAAAATTAAAAATAATAATACCATATGCTCCAGTAATTCCACTGCCAGGTATTTAGCCAAGAAAAATGAAAACCCTAATTCAAAAAAATATATGCACCCCTGTGTTTATTTCAGCATTGTTTACAATAATGGAAGCAGCCTAAGTGTCCATTAATAGATGAATGGATAAAGAATAGGTGGAATATTACTCAGCCATAGAAAAGAATGAGATCTTGCTATTTGCAACAACATGGAGGGACCTAGAGGGTAGTATGCTAAGTGAAATAAGTCAGAGAAAGACAAATACTATATGATTTCGCTTATTGTGGGAATCTGAAAAGAAAAACAAATGAACAAACAAATGAAAAACACAGACACTGAAATACAGGGAACAAATTGGTGGTGGCTGTTGGAGGGGAGGAGGGTGAGGGATGGGTGAGTTAGGTGAAGAGAATTAAGAGGTACAAACTTCCAGTTATAAACTAATAAGTCACAGAGATGGAAATTACTGCATAAGGAATAAAGTCAATCATACCTTAATAACATGGTGTGGTGACAGATGCTGACTATACTTACAATGGTGAGCCCTGGCACAGAGAATTGTCAAATCACTGTGTCATATATCTGAAATTAATACAACATTGTATGTCAACTACAATTATCTTAAAAAAGTGATTTTTTTGCATTTTTAAGAAATGGTTAAGAATGTGAGCTGTTATCTGGATAAAGTTTGACCTGGGTAGGAAGCCCAACACTACCACCTGCTAGCTAAATAACCTAGATCCTGCTTCCATCTATGACAGGGATTGGCAAGTTTTTATTGAGATATCATTGATCTGAAATGTTATATTAGTTTCAGGTGTCTAACAAAATGATTTGATATATATGTGAACTGTGAAATGATCACCACCACAGGTCTAGTTAACATGGGTATCATCACACAGTAACAATGTGTATGTGTGTGTGTGTGTGTGTGTGTGTGTGTGTGTGTGTGTGTGTGATGAGAACTTTTAAGATCTACTCTCTTACTATCTTTCAAATATATGATACAATATTATTAACTATAGTCACCATGCTGTATGGGATTGGCAATTTTTTAAAAAAGATTTTATTTATTTATTTGTCAGAGAGCACAAGCATGGGGAGCAGTAGGCAAAAGGAGAAGCAGACTCCCAACTGAGCAAGGAGCCTGATGTGGGACTCAGTCCCAGGACCCTGGGATCATGACCTAAGCCGAAAGCAGACACTTAACTGACTGAGCCACCCAGGTGCCCCTGAATTTTTTTCACTATTCAAAACCAGAACTAGTCTTAGCTTGTGGACTGACCAAAAAAGCCCAGATAGCTGGATTTGGCCTGTGGGCCATGGTACTTTGAAACCTGATCCGTAACAGTGGTTTCAAAGATGGTCCACACACCAGCAACACCAGCTCTCCTGTGTAGCCTCCTCAAAATGCAAATTCTCAGACTTAAACCTAGAACGACTGAATCGGAAACTCTTTGGGTGGGAATGCAGCAAGTGTTTTAACATGTAGTTTTGACTCTACATGATTCTAATACACACTCAAGTTTGAGAACCATTGATCTTAGATACTGCTACTTAACAGCTCTGAGTTCTTATGAGAATTAATGAGATATTGAATTAACAGTGCTTAGTATGATGTTGAATGGCATCAATAGTGCTAAACACTTGTTTGTTATTACAAGCAAGGTCAAAGTAAGCTGGCTTTAATTTTGAGCAAATTTTTTCTTCTTTTTAAAAAGATGACTGCAGGGCGCCTGGGTGGCTCAGTGGGTTAAAGGCTCTATCTTCGGCTCAGATCATGATCTCAGGGTCCTGGGATCAAGCCCCACATTGGGCTCTCTGCTCAGCGGGGAGCCTGCTTCCTCCTCTCTCTCTGCCTGCCTCTCTGCCTACTTGTGATCTCTCTCTCTGTCAAATAAATAAATAAAATCTTAAAAAAAAAAAGATGACTGCATACAATAGTCTTTTGTAAAAATGCCATACCAAACTAATGCGAGGGATATTAAGAGTAGATCACTCAAATCTTATTTGTTTAAATCAATAAAACATGAGGAGTAAGGAAATCAACTCTGTACAATGTGACAAACTATGGTTTTCTTGGAAAACAGGATGCCTTTAATGTTAATATGTCCTTTGGCCTGCTAGTAATTAGAAAATGATAGAAACAAAATTTGTGGTGTCACAAATCTCATAGCAGAATACACTCTTGCAAAAAAAAAAAAGAAAAGCAAAATACGAATTTATACTTACAGAACAAAAGCACTTACTACAGAGCATTTCTTGTCTTTTATTTCTCCATGAACATGTGGGCACAAGAGATGTTACTGGTCATTTCTATACAGGTTATGAGCATAGGTTCTGGTTCAAAAAGAATTGAATAGGTGAATGGCAAAGGCAAAAATAAAATTACTTCACAAAATAATTTATTTGTGCCTTTGTAGAGCTGATGTCGTGGAAACCTGCTTTCTTATGGAAACCTCCATCATTATTGACCTGAATATTCTGAAATATAAATAACTAAAGGAAAATGAAAGAAGACTCAGAAGAAAAAGATGATTTACATTTCTTTGACTTGAAGCTTAATACTGACCGTAAATGTTCCTAAATAATCATAGGTGAATAGAAAACATAATGAAGTTAAATTGACATTTTTCATGAATATGGACTTCATGGCAGGCCATACATAACAGAATGTAGAAAAGAAGGGGAGATTTTGCCATTCTCACAACTATCTGGATAATTTTTTTTTAATTAAAATTTTGGCTATGATATATCTGATTAGCTATGACTACATAGTTTTATAATAATGTTCTCCACAAAACATCCTGAATTTCTATTTTGCTTTTATATGGACATATTTTATTACAGATACAGAATTTCTTAACAGCTGGACTCTTAATGTCCTCATCATGACCAGTGAATTTCCAAAAGCAGATGAAATCTTTCTGTAAACTCAAGTAAACTAGAAATTAAAAAAAAAAAAAAAAGCTTGGATAAGCCCCTGAAATTGAGAGTTTAGTTAAATGTTTTCCTGCGTTTTGGTATTTTAATAAAGACCACATGATGCAAAGCTTATTTTTTGGTTATTAACTTTGGTTGCCATTTCCATGATGGTATATAAAGATCAGGCTTTTTTGTCATCGTGACCCGGATTTGCTAGAAAAGCAGCAGGAAAGGTGTGGCAACATGGATCTTTGCAGCATATGGAGGCATTCTGACTGCGGAGTAATTCTGATCAAGAGAATGAGATTTCATTTGGTATATTATATGACATTTGACCTTCAGTATATTCTTTATTCAGTAACCTATTAGTGACATCTACAAAGATAGCCTTAGGGCTATTTCTAAAAAATATTGTCCAGACTTTCTTGAGAACAAACAAATTGTCATAGCTCTCAGGCAAGAGTCATGTTTGGTTTCATCCCAAATATAAGTGAGACAACCCAGCTGTTTCCCATTTTTCATATCTGCAAGTTTCCTGTGGTTCTCCTTCACATTCATCTCTCCCTGGAGTTTTTCTGGACTGCGTGTGTTCCCCCGCGAGCGCACACCCGTGACGTCCGCGCGCTGCCGCTCCCTCCTGACCACCGCGGGCTCTCCCGGCCTGTGCTGGCCTGGTGTGGGGTGCACTCCTCTTCCTGGGCCTACCCAGAGCACCACAAACTGGGGCTCCTAAGAGTGGCAGCCTTTTACCACAGACTGGAGGGTTGCAGAAAGTAATTACAGGTCTGAAAATACCTCAATTTTAATGCCAGCTATAGATATGAATGTTCCAAGTAATTTGTCAGCCATCCTCGTCGTCGGAAGTTTTTCATGGCTATGCGCCCTTGTATGCTCCAGCCTCCAGCTATGTGCCAGCAGCCCTCTTTATTGTTTTCCTAGATCTTTCTGGCAACCCCTGTTTCTCCTCTTTCCCAGACCCCTCTCCCAGGCTGCCTGTTGCACAGCCAAATTCTTCTCACTTACTGTGCAGGGTAAGAGTGCAGCTTTGATTTCCAGATCACCGGTCCAGCCCCAAACATCTAGGTCAGGGACCTGACCTTTCTCAAAGGAAACAGCTTCCACCATGAAGGTGTTTTTCTCCCCCATAAAGGAGCCTTCTCCCCAGAGATGAGTTATACCATATCTCTGGAAGGCAGAATCGACTCAGTTTTTACTTCGAGTAGTGATTGCTTCTCTTTCCAATGTATACATTATTTCCACCTAAGGAAACCACAGTTCTCCTTCACAGGTAGATTCTTTTTATCTCCTTGGTAAAAATACTGCAGCCAGATGATCTCTCTAAAGGTAAGCGTATCATGCCATTCTCTTTGGTTAAACTATGGGTAGCATCTCAGTGCTCTCAGGACCAAGTTTCTAATCTGTAACAGACCCTACAGGACTCTCTGACCCTGCACCCACTCCTATCCTTGGACCCCTCCAACCGTGACTTGTCTGATTCTCTTTTTCCCATCTTCCCTCTCTCTGAAGGTACTGGCCTTTTGGCTTCTGGAATGGAGCATGCTCCTTCCTGCCTTAGGCTCTGTGTGTTTGCATTTCTCTCTGCCTGGAAGTCCCTCCTCCTTCATCCAGTGATTTCTTATCATGCAGATTTTAGCTTACATGTTTCTTCTAAAATTCTTCCGGACACCCAATAAAATTTAGGACTTTCCATGTGTATTGTCTTTGCATGCTGTATTTCTCTTTTATGGCAGTAATCCAAATTGTAATTCATTCATTTTGAAATTAATCCATTTTGCAATGGCTGCTTCCACTCAGAGTTGCCCAGGATTGTCTGTGTCCTTCTACTTAAGTTAGATACAACTAACATTTTTTCTATTCTGTTTACTGTCCCATGCCCTTCAGTGCTCCTCCAAACTTGTGGTGTGACCTCCATTGGCCAACCCAGGGTGACATAGTGTTTAATTGTGTCAATCACCTTGTTCCCTGCATTTCGTGTCTGCATTCCAGTTAGCACACTCCTAACCCTTACCATCTTTTCCAAAGTCTTGCATAACTGCTTATCCGTTGGTCTTTGTCCCTTGCCAGACAGCCCTTTACCCTCACAGTCTCAGCTCAGACCACACTTAATTTTTTCTTACATCTTCCCATGGACCATGTTCTCTGCACCTCTTGGGCCCCCACACATGCTGTGGCTCCCACCAAAATAGAGAAGCCCACCCTTGCCCTGCTAAATCTTCCCTTTATCTATCTAAATTCTACTTATCTCTCAAGACTTGTCTTACATTTTAACCCTGTAAGAAACCTTACTTCACCCTGCATCCTTCTCACTCCAGACTGCTTACAATAGGCAGAATAACAGCCCTCAATGATGTCCACATTCTAATCCTAATCCCTAGACCTGTGTATAGGTTATGTTACTGGGAAAGCCTGGATTAAGGTTGTAGATAGAATATAGGTTGCTAATCAGGTGGCCTTGATGCGGAGAGACTATCTTGGATTATCTACATAGGTCCAATGCAATTGCAAGAGTCTTTATAAGTAGAATGGGGAGCCCTTAGATTCAGTGTTGAAGAGATACAATGTGAAACAAAACAAACAAACAAAAACCCAAGAAAACAAAAAACTCCATTGATAAAGATAGCTTTAAAGGTGGCAGGTGGGGGGGGGAGGGATGGGGAGCTAAAGAAGGCAGGCAGCCTCTAGAAGCTGAACAAAGCAAAGAAAACAAAATATTCTTTCCTAGAAGCTCCAGAAGGAACATAGCCCTGCTGGCACCTTATGTTAGCCCAGGGAGATGCATTTCAGAGTTCTGATCTCCGGAATTGTAATATAATACATTTATACCTTTTTAAACCACAAAGTTTTGACAGTTTGGTACAATAGTCATGGGAAACTAATACAGTGCTCTTCCCAAGAACTTCAAAATTCTGTACTTCTTTGTCATATCTTTTATCATGCTGTGTTATAATTCCTTATTTGCTTATCTGAGTTCATTTATTATTATTATTACGATTACTACTACTATTATTATTATTGAGAGAGAGCATGAGAGGGGGTTGGGAGAAAGGTGGAGGGAGAGGGAGAGACAGACTCTTAAGCAGGCTCCATGCCCAGCACAGAGACCCTGAGATCATGACCTGAGCAATGATCAAGATCAGACACTGCTCCAACTGAGCCACCCCGGTGCCCCTGTCTGAGAAAATAGCCTCAAAAGTCCACAAGATAAAATGGTGACTTTCTTACTTAATGTTGTATATCCAGTGATAACTATAGTGTCTAGAAGATACTAAGCTTTCAATAAAAAGTGTCTGGAAGATACTCAGCTTTTGCTGAGTAAATTAATGGCAGAGGTAGAATTCAAACACAGATCTTTGACACAATGCAGTAGCCCTTCGGACCGGAAACAGACACTACTTGAGATTTTCTTCCTCCTGGAAATCTGCTGGAGGTCATCTGAAATCAGTGGTAGGTTAGTCAAATTTAGTTATTTGAGAAAAATTTCCCAAATATATATTGATCCACGATGCTGTGGTATCTCAGTTGCCATCAAAAAGGAAAATATTTGTAAAAGAATTTATTGGATCCCACTGACTTTAAGCAGGGGGATGGAGCATTTCTCATTTTCCCTTAAAATCTGTTACATACATATGTTTCCATGATACATTGTTGGGAAATGACCAGAAGCAGCTTGGTGGAGAAAGGAAGGACCACACACTATGTTTCAGATTGCTTGGTTCACTATGTTTTCACCCAGGGAAAACTTAGTCTCTTTGAAGGTTATTTCCTCAGGTGACATAAACACAGTTTCATCTGTTTGAACCATTTACACAACAAAACCGGAACATATTAGCGTTCCTGTTCTGGGAGCAAATGCTGTGGGGAACCCCTTCTCTACCCTGCAAGGTCCTGCTTACCACCTACATAACAAAAGAGAAAAAAAACTTGAAGTTTTCCTATGATAAAAACCAAATATTTTATTCTTTTTTTTTTTTTTTGTATTTCTCTCTAGTGAACAATTTGATGGGTGAATATCAAAAGCTATTGGAATTCAGTACATTATCACTCTCTATGCCTTATATTTTTAAGATGGAATGAAAGGAGCAAAAAAAAAAAACCTCTCTTAAATGATTCTTTTTATCTTTTCCAAATACAGTAACACTACCAACTAAAATCACTAAGAAATTAAAGCTGATTAAGGAACATTAGAAAAGCTGTCAATGCATTTTAAAAATCAGGCTAAAAGTTGCAGCATTCATTAAGCCCTCAGGGGAAGTTAGGTTCTTTCAAATCACAACTGAAATGTATTTCTATTATTTTATTCTATTATTTTAGCTCTAGACTCTTCCAGCACTTATCCTAAATTTTAGAATGTTTCAACAACGTCAGACTGATAGAGAATTAAATGCCATGAGGAAGGCTAATGTGTGGGCCAGAGAAGGGGAAACATTCTGGACTTGTAGATAGCTGGCAGGTTATTTTGCAGGATAGAATTATGGTAATGTTGAATCTAGATGACCCTGAAAATTTACACACATTTTCTTTTGGAGTAAAAAAACCCCAAACATTTTATTATAATTTTGTGGGTTAAGTTTAAAAAAAAAAACAAACCTCCTTAAGAAACCTGGATTTTTATTTCCTATAGAAAGGGTCTAAATTGTAGAAAATTAGGAGATTTAAAAAGTAGCCAAACTCCTTTGGTTCACGGGGAAACGTCATCAGAAAGTTCTCCACTGCAGCTTCTGCAAAGACTGTTCTGTGAGAGGATCCAGAGACTGGGCTGCTAGCGGACGTGTAAAAACCAAAGCATCAAACGAGCTGCATGGACTCATTGCAGCCCTCCTGAATTCATCTGGGGTGTGAGCAGAAACCTAAGATAGCCATAGCTGGGTCTATCAGAGAGAAAACACATCAGCAACTTCAGATCAGTTGAAAGAGTTGGAAAATCTTTTAAAGTTTGAATATGAAAGATTTTGTAAAATAGTATGGGAAGCATCCAAAGTAAAACAGGAAAAAAAATGAACCCGCACAAAATTGGTTTCCGTGTAAGAACTGACGAGGCAAATATCCCTCTGATCTCTCTATCTTGTATCTATTAGCATGTTTCTACCTCTGGTCAGGCGGTTCCGGGTATTTACGAGTATATAAACCAGAATAAACCCATGATTCTCAAAGTCTTCATTTCACCGCCACCCAACTAAAATGAATTTGAATTGATTATGTGCAGATTTTAATGCAGTGAAGCAATTGCAACTTTGTAGGGGTTGGGTTTTCCACAAACGCACGAAAAATCTTCACACGGTTTTCTCTTCCATCCACGTGAGAACTGACCGCATGCCACAGCTTATTCCACAGATTTTGCTGGATCGAACCAGCTCGCTGTGGCACATTTATCTTATAAACCCGCCAGTAAAATTGCAGTGTGGTAGTCGCGGAGAAATAATGTAACTTTCAGTGCTTTGAAAGCAGATAATTTGCATTTTCTTTGATGATAGTGAAAATGAAGAGAATTTGTGTAAAGAAGTTCTGATAAAGCACCATGTCTGTAGAAAAGACAAGAAACACACAACTTGTGTTTTTAACTCACCAAAACTTAAATTTATCATGAAATTGGGTAAGTTATTTTGGAAGCTGGTTACCTTGGAAAATAGAGGTCCGTTTTTACACATGGGAAATATATAAAATAAATTTGTATTTGAGATCTATAACAAGAAAGTATATTAGAGCAAAAAAAAACTGACAGTAAATTAAATATTAGATCTATGAAGAAGCACTTGTGAAAGTCCTTGTGTGACGTATTTGCTAAGTCACTAAATATTGGCTGAGTTTGGTGACACTTTGGCATTTCTGTTAGTATTTTTCGTATTTGGAATTTTCCTAATTAACAAAAGCTAATGTTAATGAAAAATGTGAGACTGTTTCTTTCTACCTAAGTAAAGCCACAGACTGTCAAGTTTTGAGTTCTTGCCTTTTCTGTCTCACTCCTACCCCTTATATCGGAATGACCATTTGTTTTTGTCTGACAACTTCCTTTAAAATGCCCTAAGTATTTGCGCTTTTGGATTTGTGTGTCGGCTTCTCCAATTGCAGCCTGCCTGTCAACAATGTGCCTGAGCATTAGTACTGCATTCTTTAATTGGGGATTTTCGTTATTTTTGTATTTTCTTAGAACACACCTCCAGTTTATGAGTAAGGTTTGTTGCAAAAAAAATTATACATAGTTTGGAGGGAACTCAGACTATAGTTTTCTATGGGGGAGGGGGTTTTCTAATTTTTTTTTTTTTGTCCTTCAAAGGTTATCCAACCACTTTGTCCCATTGTAACAAATGATATCCATTAAGCCACAAGGCCAAACCAGTAGAGCGCCTGGGCCTTGAGTCCTGCTCCACCCCGTACTGCCACCCCCAAATCTTACTTCCCTCTTGTTGAGCTTCTTGAATTTGAGGGAGGCAAGGTGAAGGTAGGTGGTGTGGAAATGGTGAAGGAGCCTGAAGCTGGACATGCAAGGCTCCGGTGCTACTACAACGGTCTTCCTTGGCTCAGAATTAAAGGGAAGGGCCTGGGTTAGAGTCCTGAGGGCAGAGACTCAGCTTTAAGGACATCTGCCTCAGGCAATGCACTCAGCCTGTGATGAGAAAACTTTGTCGCTGACTATTACTGAATTAAGTCTTAATAAATGCCTGAACTTTCCCCCAATCAAATCAAAACGGCTTAAGAAGTCATGTGTAATTTTGAATATCCTTTGAGCATATGTGATTTTCTCTATAGTCATGGTGGGAGTTGTGTGACACAGGACAGTTGTGCTCTAAATCTCACCGTTTATGTTCGTGGCATGGAAACCTCACTGCATATGAATATGGCCCCTACTCTAGGAGATGAAAGTTTAATGAGAATCAGCACATAGGAAGACAATAAAATTAGTCACTCTTTCAAGCAAGTAATTTGACAACTGTGAAAGGAAAGAGGCTTTTTTTTTTAAAATCGGAAGTTTATTTTCCAAATTGCAAGATAGTCAAGAATGAGCATATCTCATAAAATCTGAGTTTTAACTTAGCACTCAAGGTGATATCATTGGTAGTCTATAGCTTGTGATAAAAGCAAGTCATCTTATGTGTCAGTTTTCTTGTTTTCAAAATCAATGATGGTCAGATTTAACCATCTCTAAGAGATATATAGTGTAACTATACATAATTGAAGATACCTGAATTTATTTCCACTTTTCCTTGGTTGTAATAAATCTTTGCATACTTCAATCCTCTACTGAATTTTATAGTTAGTTGAGGAAGAAAAGAAGCATCTTGGAAACAAAAGAACAACAAAGTAGAAGTTGTCTCAAATTGGTGAGTGAGGAGGATGAAGAAAGAACTAGAATTCCCCTTCCTAACTTATTTCTACGGACCCTTTCTACTGGTTCTCCCCCTTCCCTTTCCCCTCAGGCCCTAGGTTTTTATTAAAACTTAATATAAGATCAGTTTGGGGAACAGAGAAAGTGAAATATAATTTGTTTAATAAAAATTACAGAAATGATTTAAGGAAAATAAAAAGTAAATGCATAACTTGGAATCCAAATAAATAAAAACTAATATCTGATTCCTTTTCCATTTCTAAAAAAAAAAATTAAGTGAGGGAGTCTTTATTTGGTATGACTAACAGAGAGAAACATGATTTCCTATCTCCTGTGAATAGTAACATTGTTGAGAGATGTAAGAATTTTTAGTGGCAGAAGTAAAAGACCCCTAAGTAAAGGTCACACAGAGGACATTTTCAAGGACCACTACCTAATTTTAAAACCCCATTTTGGGGTGCCTGGGTTATGGACTTTGGGCAGGGTATGTGCTATGGTGAGTGCTGTGAATTGTGCAAGACTGATGATTCACAGACCTGTACCCCTGAAGCAAATAATACATTCTATGTTAATAAATAAATAAATAAATAATAAAATCCCATTTTGAAATTTACTCATTGGACATTTAATCAATTTATTTGGCTTTTACAAGGTGATGTCGTATATATTGCTCTTGATTTCTATAACCAAATAAAGGATAATATAACATTAACAGTAATAGGTGATTTTTGCATGTGATCAAGAAAATGTGATGAAGCCTTCTCACTGAAAAATCAAAGTGAATGCAAGTGCACAAAGGCAGTTTATACAAGGTTTCATACTAAAGAACGATGCATTTAAATAAATGACATTTTACTACTTCTGCTAGATGACTGGAAGTGCAATCAAATGACAAAATGTATATAGAATATCTGACTATATTTGATATAAAGAAAACTATCATAAAATCATGATTATAATTCATTTTAGCAACTTAGCACATGATGATTACAGCAGCTCTTAATCAAATGAATCCATGATGATCTACACAACAAATGGGTGTAAGAACAAAAGGTGATGGTTAAAGATCTTACAGTGTGACTTAAAAATGCTTTGACTTGTGTACACTTGATTTTAATGTATCAAAAATAATGTGAATGTTAATTTCAGTCAGATGTTACTTACAGTGATCTACCAAAGTACAAAATGTACCTCTGCAATTTTTACATTTCTAAAATTATAGTTTTTATACCTGCATTCTCTCTGCACACTATTTCAAAAAGTGTCGAACTAGTTGTCTAATAGTATAACATGGAGAAAGAGTATATCACTAAAATATATCTAATCAGAATTTATATAAATATAGATTTATACCCCTCCATAACATACAGCTTGAAGCACTTTACTGATTAAATTAAATATTATAATTTGTATGCTCCGAAACTAATAAAGATGAGAATCATGAACAATAACGTTATTTTAAGACCGTTACTGATCAAGAGGTTCAATAATTTTGGCATTTGATCTTCTGAAAGCATACACTGAAAAAAATTTTTTGAGCCTCAGAAAATACGTCAAATTTATTTTAATATAATTTAATTATAAGTGCCAAAAATCCAAACCGGTCATTTTGGGGAGAAACTTTATTTTCTAGAGCATGTCTGTGAGTAACTAAGGTTACTTCACCAAATTTTAAAACCGAACATGTTTGAACAAGCTACTACTCATCTTAATTTTCAAACTACAAAAATGGCATGTCTTGCAAATCTTAATGCCAATTATTTCTGTCTGAATTAACTTGCAATCTTTATTGACACATGGGAAACCAGGAGGTTCTTTTCTCGCTGATGATTACATTGTTCTGGTGGCTAGAATTATAGTGTCTCTGTTTTGTCCAAAGCTAGTCAGAGCAAGTTTTTTGTACTTGGATTTATGACTCCTTCATTGTCACCAGTCCACCAGGACCTCAAGAGTTGTGACCAAAGACTCTTCAACTTATATTTTAGCATATTAAAAGGAAAAGAACACTGATGGGGGGCCCTTGGTACAAACAAGGTCTAGGAATATTTATTTGTTTGAGATAAACTGCTTTGTCGCTCTGTGCCATTTATAACAAATGGAGACTTGCTTTAGCTTTCAGTTTTCTCAAACAGAAGAGGTGGACAAAGTATGTCCCCTGACTTTTATGATCATATTATGCTCAAGAAAACGAGCCTGTCCATTTTAGGGGATAAGAATTAGAGTATTTTTGAGCACATGTTTTTTTTTCCCTGTGGTAGTTTCCCCCTAATCTTTAAGTCACTGCTTCTTTTCTTACACATGGCTACTTCCCCCCTGTGGCTTTACCTGTCTCTCTTCCCTCCCCCACCCTTCTCTCATTCTCTTTCAAAGCATTTTTTCAATCAGCACATGAGGTTCTGAAAGAAAATTATTTAGTCTTGGCTTTTCCCTCAACTTTATTCAGCAAAGCTACTGACTTGAACAAAAGCGGTACTGTACCTGCTCCTGGCCGCCAGAAACAATGACGAGCGCCTTGATAAGATTAGATGTAATTTTAAATGCAGCAGGGACAAAGCCTCCTTCCCACTAACCCCACTCGCAATCCCCTACTGTAATTCCACCACAGTGAGCAGTTGAAAAATCCCTGACCAGAGCCAGACTGCTTGGTAAGCGCCACCTAACAGACATAGAAACATGATCTGCATCATTTTCAGGCTTGGCAGACATTTTGTGCATAAAAAAAGAAAAGAAAAGGGAAAAAAAAGCCCATCTTTGAAACCAGACACAAGCAAACTTTTTATATTCTCAGTTTTATAGTTTTAAGAAGAACATAAATCTGAAGTTATCAAACAAAGGAAAAATATGTTGAAAACATATATCAAATCAGTTTTAAAATTTGTTTCTCTTGGAACAACAACTGTCCCTCTATGTCTAAGTTAAATTGTTCCGTGGATTGTGGAATATTTTGAGTGAATGAAGTAAGTAAACTGTTTGTGTGTGAATCAAAGAAGTTAGCTGCCCAGGGTGCATTTTTTTTTTTAACTCGTAAAAATTTGCTTTTTAGTTCTGTGAAGGCATCTATGGACTGTTAGAGTTCTTTCCTTTTTCTTCTGTCCTTTGGGTAAGAAATTTGACCTAATATATGTCTTTATATGTATGTGTTATATTTGTTCTGGCCACAAAATCCTGCTGATTCTTCTTTTTTTGTACTAGTATGCAAATAATAATATTAATCTTTGTTGTCTTACACTGTATCTATTTATCATCTATCTCTGCCTATCCACTCTTTTCATAAATACGAAGCACTGATTGTTAGGTACTAAGAGGAAAAGGACATTGACAGCAGTAAAATGTATTTGTTTCATTAACTGTACAGATGCCACTCATGTGCCCCACACAAATGCTTTTATAGCAATATATTATTTCAATTTTTGTGAAACAAATCATTTAAACTGCATTATATAAACTGTTTTTAATCAAAGCTACCCCCCTTCATAATGTGGATAAGATCTGCTTAATTTGTCAGTTCAAATGCATGTTTTTGTGTGCCAAATGTTCTTTATGGGGGGCATGACTGCATGCTGAAAAAAAGTCAGATGTTGAAACTGGATAAAGAGTCTTAACTGACTAAATTTGAGAGGCTTACTAATCTCTGAACTTCTGATCCCTTAGTAGTAGGTATTTTTGCGTTAATACAGGAGGACAAATCTCTATACTCGCCTAGTTATGGAAATTAGTGGTGTTCTGAGTGTGGAGCCTACCCATTAACCTGGCAAATACACTGGATGTGTGTGCCATGATTGTCCTTGTTTTGGTCATAAAACTTTAGAAAGCTGAGAAAATACAGTTAGATTCTCAGTTTCTATTCCAACGCCGCCTGCCCCCAAATTCATATGCTGTTTCCCTATGAGAGAAAAAGAAAACTGAACAGTAAGAATTTTCACAAGACTTCATTTAATTGAATTCTAGTAAACATTACTGAAATGTGTTATTAACCTTGAATGTAATGGACTATATTGGGTTTTTTAAATTGTTTTGGCAGGAAAGAAAAGTTTTCTTCTTTTTCTTTCTCTCTTTTTCTTTTCTTTTCTTTCTTCTTTGCTGCTTGTTTTTGTTTTGGGGTTTTTTTTTTGTAGTTCGTTGTTTATTAAGGTTTCTGTTTTGGTATTTTTTGATCTGCCAGCATTGAAGCCAAATGCCTTCTGGGCTCTTCTGTCTTTCTTTTGTGTCCTCTTCCATCTGTTCCTGGAAAAGTGTGGCTGGAAATAGACAACCACGTTAGCGTTGGGGAAAATGGTAAAGATTATTTTCCTTCCTATAACCTCTTCCCAGGTGTTTATCAGCCTCTGTATATTGGTAGATCCTCAGCAGTTTTCCTGAGCGGTTTCTTTTAGTTCCTTTCCTCCCTCCCTTCCTCATCTCACTTCCTGCAATGCGCTGGACACTGTCTTAGGGGCCGGGGATTAAGGAGACATGAGCAGGACATAGTTCCTGCTCTCAAGTTGCTGGCAGCCTGGTGACAAGAGACTCAGGAAAAGAAGCAGTGTCTGCTTGCAGCCTTACCATCTCACCTGTCCCTGATCAGAAGCAAAGCCTCCCGTTTTCCCATTCCTTCTAACCCCCTGGACGCTGGGAAACAAATGCAAGCTAACTTAACCTTTAAAACTTAACCTTTAAAAGCGTTCTCAGGCGGCTTTTGCATTTTAACTCTTGCCTGCAAAAGTTGGGTGACTATTAAGGATTTTTGTCGACAAAAGAGTGCAGATCAAAGGGAGCAATCTTTTATGTTAGAGAAACTTCCTCAGAATCTCTTGATAATGACCACAATGTATTTATACTAAGGTGAACCTCATCTTCTTCGTCCAGAGCTTATACAAATCCATCAGGATTCAAACTCAGAGAATTTTATTACAATAGTATGAAATCACTATTTTTTTCATATTTATTATGTTCAGTGTATATTTTGTATAAAAGAAATAGAAACCAAATTACTATTTACATGCCAATAAATTTTTATCATAAAACACATTTAGACATATATTGAAATATTATTTTCTGCACTCCTAATATTTCTTTGTAAAAATTAGAGATGACCTCCAGTTTCAGAAAGCCAATACTGAGCAACTCTCTGACTCTTTTTAGTGTATTCCTGCATTATGTTAAATCCATAATTAATACGTGTCTGTTGACATAAGATCACAATATCTATATAAACAAAAGGAACAAAAAATAAGAGAAAACAATACATCTTTATTATGTTTTTAGTACTCTGAGAGAGCAATTCTTAACATCTGCTTTCAACTTTTTTCTATCTAAATATTTTATATTTCCACTATTGAGATCATAGTGTTCACAGCAGTTTTAAGCCACTTTAACTTACCAGTGTATCACAAATATTTAAAGTCCCTGTAGAATTATGCTTAATATTTCTAAATATGTTTCATTTTTAAAATATCAGCATTGCATGGATGTAGAATTTATCTAAGATTATCTTTTGTTTTTTGTCTTCTTTCCCCTTCTATTATATGAATGCATTCTCTTTTGACTCCCTAAACTCTAGCCTTCAACTTTTTTTCTTTTCCTGTCCTGTCCCTTCCAAATGGAAAGTTCTTCCTTCCTTTATCTGCTTGTCTGGAAATTGTGTTCACCCTACGTGACTCAAGCGATAGGCCTTTTTCTCAACAATGTCTTCAGTTCAGCTTTATCCTCTGCATTCCTATCATGCCTCTCATATACTTGCATTGTGGAATTTATCACACACTATATGGAATGGCATCATCAGAGATCAAAACTCTGTAAGGCAGGCAAGTGTCCTAACAGTACATTCTCCTATGGGTCTATGTTGAATGCTCTGGGCAGAGCAGCCTCTAGATGGCATAGACTGTTTGGGGAGCTCCTTACTTGTCATGGAAAACAGGATCCTGAAGCAGCAGTCTGGCTAAATTCTTTAATCAGCATGTATCTATTGAGCCTCATGTGATCGATTATGAATCCAGATCATAATAGGGTTTCCGGCAAGTGCAAATCTGATTGAAGGATTTTGGGTTTCTCCAAAGAGACTGTTAGAGGAAGAGATTGCAGTTCCCCAAGAGAAAAATCATCTGTTAGTTGAGAGAGTCTGATTACTAGGATCAAAATGTTAGGGAGAGCAGAGGCTGTTGGCATGCCATGAACCGTGGTTGATGTGGCTGTGCCTGGTCATCTCTCCTATGCACCAAGAAGCAAATTGTTGTGAAAATAAAATAAATGACTTGTGCCACTAAGGCCCTAAAGCATTTGCTCTGGAAACTGCCCTGAAGGGATGAGTCAGATCCACAGATAAAAAGCTCACAAGCGTGGATGGAGCCTGTGCTGTGTTGAGGTTCCGGTGCAGTTCGCTCTGGCCGGCAGGAGCAGGGGCAAGATGCAGCTGAAGTCAAAGGAAGAGAAGGATGGGCAGGTGCAAAGCCTGAACAGTGAGAGCCTCCAGGAGCAGTCCCACCCACTCCCCCACACAGCCTACTGACTCCTGGAGGGATCCCAAATGAAGATGGTCTGTCCTTCCTCTTGTCAGAGCTGAAGGGTTCAGAGTATGGCATCTGGTGTGATATACAGATAGACGTAGAAAGTACATCTCTTTTACCCTTGCCTATTTCTAGCACGTAGTTCAGTGTCTTAGAGACACCTAATAAATTCACTTATTTATTGAACCCACAGACCTAACATATAACTGGCATTATTCTACGACAAAAATGGTCAGCAAAAAAACAGATGTGGTAATTGTCATGGAACTAAATGTTCCTTGAACTAGAATTTAAGCAAACAGATCTACATTTCATTACTTTCCTGTCTCTTCATGCAGTCTGCTTTGAATGATAGTAACTCAAGCTTTATGTTATTTCCATAATACGGTCTTAAAGATGTGGAGGAGTAAGCAGTTCTAAAACATAAATAACCCAACAGGTTACAAATGATCCTTAAGAGGGGTTGTTAACTCAATTAACACTTTGGAATACACACTAGTTTTTCCAGGTCACTAGGCCAAGTGACTTGTCTGGAATGCTAAGCTGAAGGGGAAATGTGTATGTTGCATATATGCAGCACAACTCATTTGGAACTGTCATCCTAAATCTCTTTATTTTGACCTGACAATGAAGCATAAAGTGAAGATGGATAATTATTTTGAACTAGATTCTTTAACAATTTCTATTTATTTATTTAAGATTTTATTTATTTATTTGACAGAGAGAAACACAGCTAGAGAGGGAACACAAGCAAGGGGAGTGAGAGAGGGAGAAGTAGGTTTCCCAGTGGGTGGGGGGCCCTATATGGGGCTCGATCCCAGGACTCCAGGATCATGACCTGAGCCCAGGGCAGACGCTTAATGACTGAGCCACCCAGGCATCCCTGCTATTGATTTCTTAATGTGTTCAAGATACTGTGCTTCATCTTACAAAAAAAGAAAAGGTGAATAAAAGGTTGTTTCTAGTGTCTCTGTAGTGTAAAACTAGTAGATTTGGCCAAAGCCAGAGCTTTTCAAAACGAATGAACTGCAAAGGGCTAGCGTTGCCCCTGTGTGGACAGATCACAGTGGTCCTCCACAGGTTTCGCCCACATGGGAGATGGGGACATGCATGTCGTCCTAGACAGAGGCAGCAAATGCAGTTGTCCAGACAGCATGCAGCAGACTCAATCTGCTCAGGCACTCATTTGTGCTTATCAAATGTATCCAAAGTGTCTGTTTGTTTCTCACTTGACTTCTGCTATATTTAAAATCCTAAAATTGATGAATTTTCTGTAATCCTAATTATAAAATGGACAATAGTTCAAAAATGAACAAAAACTACCTCTTTTCAAAAATCTTCACTCCTGAAGTTGGCTTAATCACAAAAATAGCATGTATAGCATTTCATATTTTATAAGGGACAGTCACACATTTAATTTTTATAGCAACCCCATGAACCCAGTCATATTATCTTCATTTTACAGGTGACAAACTAGGCCAAAGAGAGTAGGTAATTTGTTGAATTTGATGAAGACAGGATAAGAATTTGTCAGTAATCAGAAAACACATTAAAAAAAACTGCTTATTTACTCCCACTTTGGGCAAAACATGATATACTTCTAGGTGGTGTGAGGCATGCTTGTGATAGGGATGTCATGACTTCTATCTGAATGGGAGTAAAAAAACTATTTATGTCATATTAACAGTGCAAAATAATATAGTAAAAGTTGTAGGTATAAATTGGAAAGTCTCATCGAGTAATGCCATAGCTCAGTAATGTTAATGCTATTAATACTACAGATACTGTTTTCTCAATGTGCAGGAAAGGTAATGGGGTGATTATCTTTGAGTCACTAGAATTTTATCATAACATAATAGCAGAGAAACCAGGAAAAAGAAAAAAAAATGGCTGCTCTTAGCACTACAAAGGTTTCATGGAGAGGACTTCTTTATAATTTCATTATTATGAAATGAAAAAGACAGGAAATAAAACACCACTAAAGGGGGAGAGAGAGAGAGAGAGAGAGAGAGAGAGAGAGAGAGAGAGAGAGAGAGAGAAGCGGGAGAGAGAGAGGAAAATAAACTCCTAGCTATAAGAGAACAAATTAATGGTTACCAGAGGGGAGGCAGGTTGGGGGAATGGGTGAAATAGGTGATGGGGATTAAAGAGGGCACTTGTCATGATGAGCACCGGCTGATGTATGGAAATGTTGAATCACTATATTGTATACCTGAAACTAATATTACACTGTATGTTAACTATCCTGGGGTTAACAAATTTTTCTTAAACCACTAAAGTTTTACAGAGGAGACTATGCTTTCTATATGAAAAATCCATGTGTGTGTGTGTGTTTGTGTGTGTGTATGTGTGTGTATTTTATAAATAAGTATGAAAGGTTATATAAACACATCAGATATAAAGGCAGGATCTTTCTCAATCTGATGGTTTTAAGCCAGGGTAAAAAAAGGAGTCCCTTTGCCATGTCTTCTCTCCTTCCTCAGAAGGTGCTTGGAATAAATTTTCCAGGGGGTGCATTTTCCCTTCAAGGAAAACCTTGAAGAAAGAGAGAATGTAATACCTCATCTCCATGTAATGCAAAGTGATACTCTTCAAGTAGAGGTTTTATTTTACAGCAGACCTACAGCATATATTCCCACAGGTATAAAACTGACCTACACGGAGAGGTTCTGAAATATCTACTAATTAGGGACTAAAGTTTTTGAAGAGAAAAAGATTAGCGGTGAAGAACTTTACCTACATCTTTCAAGCCCCAGGGCAGCTGCCATGTACATGGACAGTGATGAGTTATGTAGGCTGAAGTGTCTTTGCTTGCTGTTCTTAGGGAAATAATGGAAGCGAGTTCTGCTGCAATATATATATATATTTTTTTTTTTTTTTTTGCCTTTAGACTTTCTTCCTTATGCCTTCAATTGAAAGAAATCCTTGTGAAGGTTTTAAACAAGGAAGCGTGTTTAAATTTAGAGAGTTGATGTGTGACATTTTTTTCTTTATTTTTGTGGGAAACGATTGCACAGACTGATATTGCTTACAAGGTCAATTGATTGATTCATTCTTCAGATATTTTGTCTAGATTTTAGCTGGCAAGCCCCAGGGTAAGAATTTGTTCAAGTAAAACAGGAATTTCTCTAAACCAACATTTGGAACAATATTTGCTTGAATCCCACCAGTATTTTGAATTATAATAATAAGAAATGAGATATTTTGGATGATGTCATTGTATCACTATTTTTTAAGTTTTTGAAATCTTAATGTTTTCAAAGAGCATTGCCTTTTTGATTACTCTTAAGATTCTGTGGTATTTAACATTGTTTACAACCACTATGTTGTCTCTAAAAAATGCTGACACTATGTTAAGTGAAAAGTCAGCAGGGAGACTCAATCAGACCTCCACATTGAGTTAGTTTGTGTGTGAGTTCTCTCAGGTCCCTTCACTACTTTGTGTTTCAGTTTTCTTCACATGCCCAGTGATGTTACTCAGACCACTTTTCTAAGCGGCAACATTTGGAAGGACATATGAAATACTATTTATAAAAGAATCTTGAAAAGGATGAAGCCTTCATATATAAGTGATATAATTGTAAAATATTCAATTCAGCTCTTGGTATTAACCAGACTATAATATGTAATGCTACTGATGCTATCAATATTAGGTATTTATTTAAAACTAAGAATATACTTAGAGTGTGGAGGTCCCAAGAAGCAAGATGGCATAGTGCAAAATGGGTAGACTTGACATCAGGGAGAATATGGTTGAAATCCTGGTTGCTACTTACTAGTGGAATGATATCGAACAAGCTGTCTTTTCCAAGCCCCAGTTTTCCTACCTGAAAACAGGATAGCAGTGTATATATAACTGGGTTTTTGCACAGTTTTAATGGGGTTCACTGTTGGCCATAATAAATTTTGACTCCTTCCAGGGATAGGTACTTTTAGAAAGTCGATTAATAAATGAGCACAGCAGTTATTTAACTAACGTGTGGTAACGTTGTTTCTTTAAAAAAAAACACAACTGACGATTATGGTAATCTGAAGGAATTTATGCACCTCAAAGTATTTGAAACAACTAGAAGCATAGTAATATGTGGCTTTTATCTCACCTAAGAAAAAAATTTAGGGTTTCTAATTCCCTCAGAAAGATTTCAGGGTTGACATACCCAGATAGTAGCCAAATTGCAAAGTTCTTAAAAATAAGATATTTAACCAGACAAAGGAGAACATGACTGCAATAGAGGAATGGCTATAATGTTTTCCTGGAAGTAAACTAAATAGTTTCTGGTATTCCATACTAATTTCTGCACAGAATACATTTTCAGTCCCTAAGGTTTTTAGGAGACTGTTTTTTAGGAGAAGAGTTTTTATGTATTCATTTTTTATATAATTGAACAAAGTTATAAACTACACTAAATTATTATTAACTATCATTAGCTATGGTGAGTAGCTGGTTTTATTTATTCATCACTTGCTAACTTTAATAAGTTTTTCCTAAATTATTAAATTTATTATTAAATTTCAGCAAAAAAATTTAAGTGTTTGATGTATTTTTTTCATTGTTAGGTTTCTGAAGAAATGAGGCAAAATCTCTTTCTGATAATGAAATGATCTGGTATGATATGTACCATTGTCATAATTCTGGTAGAATTCTTATATATTTTTATTATTTTTGAATATTTGGGGCTTTTAAAAATTTATTTTTTTGAAGATTTTTATTTATTTATTTATTTGACAGAGAGAGAGATCACAAGTAGGCAGAGAGGCAGGCAGAGAGGGAGGAGGAAGCAGGCTCCCTGCTGAGCAGAGAGCCCAAAGTGATCCCAGGACCCTGAGATCATGACCTGAGCTGAAGGCAGAGGCTTTAACCTACTGAGCCACCGAGGGGCCCAAAAATTTTGTTTCTGTACTCCCGATTTAAAACTCAAAGTAAAAAATAATAACCTGTATTATTGAGTGTAGTTCCACTCTTTGAAATGGAATAAAAGTCCTGCATCCTCATCACCTTAGAGTAAGGCTTTTGGGGATTCTCAGTGGCTCTTGACCATTTGGAGATTATTTTTCAAGAGGCTCACTGAAGCTCTATGCTAGGTTTTGTGAAATATAAAACAAGCATCCAATGCAGTTTTAAAAATAATTTTTTAGAAAAAAGGATTCAGCTCTGAAAGCTAGTTCTAATGCATAAGCATTCCCCCAGTAATTTTGGTTATTGTAGATGAAGTTTAAAAAAGAATGTGGAAAGCTAATTTTTTGGGTATTCATTTTATATTATTCAGTGTGTCCATATTAGATAATGAAGTGATAAAGGTAATGGAAATGTCAAATGTAAACTTAGGGTGTTAATTGGATGCAGATAAAAATTTTATCATTTATATAGGAATTATAACAACGGACTCAGAGTTAAAAATGAAAGGATTTCCCTTGAATTGATAATAAAGAATATGATGCCACATTTACTCTTCCAATGGCTTAGAGCTGTTGTCAAAGAGTCAGTGATTCAAGCAAACAGCGGAGTAATGGCATTTTGGTACATAGCTCTTTCTGACAAAATGCAATAAGATACTGTTTTACTGATGCTCTCCTATCATGTGATATTGTTCCACAGATATGCTTTTTGTAGGAAGCAATTATTTATACTGTAGATGAGCAGACTTAAAAAGAAGATCCTTATGATCCAAAAGAAGAATTCTCTGAATAGATGCTATGGCCATATTTTTAATGAAAAAGGAGCCATCATCTTGCTGATCAGATTCAGGATAAAGATGTGGCTTGCATAAATTCACAAGGGAAGCTGAGTTAAAGCAAGTATATTTCTGGGGGTTGGTTTTGGGGAATTGCTCTTTTCACTGTTGGGGAGGAGAAAGAAGGTTCACTTCCAATTTTGACTCTGGAGGACATAGTCTTACAAAAAAACCCTGAAAAGTGCCTGAAAATCTAAAAGAGAATTAAACATCTTGACCTTTTCTTTTTCCCCATGGTTTTATGTTTTTTCATTTTTTTTGTTTTGTTTTTTGAACAGTGTTAATATTGTGGGCATATTCTCTGGAAAAAAGTTCTATTCATGTACTAGACACTTAAAACTATCTCTTGAATGGATGTTGAATGAAAGTAAATAATACACAGCAGTCAAGACTCTGGATTATTTTTATTGTGGTTAAAAGCTAATGTTAAAAATCCCCAATCATCCTTTCTATAGTGAATTGCTGATACACTCTTAAGTTTGCAGAAAACTAATACTTGTTGTTAAAGTTAACTTCAAATACCAAGAGATATCTATGCCAAACTTAGAGATATCTAAGTTCAAGTTGAGAACCATTAAGATTAGAGTCAGATCAACCCAGGAATAAACCCACAATTGTATGGTCGATTAATCTTCAACAAAGCAGAAAAGAATACCTAATGGGAACGAGACAATCTCTTCAACAACTAGTGTTGGGAAAACTGGACAGCAATGTGCAAAAGAATGAGACTGGACCACTATATTATACCACACACAAAAATAAATTCTAAATGAATTAAAGATTCAAATGTGAGACCTGACCATAAAAATTCTAGAAAAGAGCAAAGATAGTAACTTCTTTGACATGAGTCACAGCAGCTTCTATCTATATATGTCTCCTGAGGTAAGGGAAACAAAAGCAAAATTAACTATTGGGACTACATCAAAATAAAAACCTTCTGAACAGCAAAGAAGACAATCAACAAAACTAAAGACAACCTATGGAATAGGAGAAGTTATCTGCAAATGATGTATCTGATAGAGAGCATGCAAAACATACAAATAACTTAGAAAACTGAACACCCCCCCAAACAAATAATCCAATTAAAAATGTGCAGAAGAAATGAGCAGACAGTTCTCCAAAGAAGACATCCAGATGGCAAACAGACACATGAAAAGATGCTCATCACCACTTATCATAAGGGAAATATAAATCAAAACTATGACCAGCTATCATCTCACACCTTCAGAATGGCTAAAACCAGTAAGAAACAACAGTGTTGGCAAGGGTATGGAATAAAAGAACACTTATGCACTGTTGGTGGGAAGGCAAACTGGTGAAGCCACTGTAGAAAGCAGTATGGAGGTTCCTCAAAAAGTTAAAAATTCGGGGTGCCTGGGTGGCTCAGTTGGTTAAGCGACTGCCTTCAGCTCAGGTCATGATCCTGGAGACCCAGGATCGAGCCCCGCATCAGGCTCCCTGCTCACCCTCTTCTCCCTCTCTCACTCCCCCTGCTTGTGTTCCCTCTCTGGCTGTGTTTCTCTCTGTCAAATAAATAAAAACTTAAAAAAAAAAAAAGTTAAAAATTCAACTACCACATCACTGAATATTTACCCAAAGAATACAAGAACACTAACTCAAAGGGTAACACACACTATTATGTTTATAGCAGCATTATTTACAACAGCCAAGATAAGGAAGCAGTACACGTGTCCATTGATTGATGAATGGATAAGGAAGATGTGGTATATACACAATGGAATATTATACTCAGCCATAGAAAAGGTAACCTTGCCATTTGCAATGACATGGATGGAACTAGAGAATATAACGCTAAGTGAAGTCAGTAAGAGAAAGACAAATACCATATGAGTTCACTCATATATAGAATTAAAGAAAGAAAACAAACAAGCAAAGGGAAAAAATGAGAGAGAGAGAGAGAGAGAGAGAGAGAGAGAGAGAGAGAGAAAGAGAAAAATCAAGATAGAGAACAAACTGATGGTTACTGAGGGGAGGTGGGTGGGGGATGGGTGAAGTAGGTGATGGAGATTAAGGAAGGCATTTGCCATGATGAGCACTAAGTGAGATATGGAAGTGTTGAATCACTATACTGTTCATGTGAAACTAATATACTAATGTATATTAATTAACTGGAATTAAAATAAAAACTTAGAAAAAATAGTCAAATCACCTTTTTTAAAAAATAAATGAACATTGTTTTAATGAATATACCTATTTTACAGAAGTAACTGATACAGAAAAAGTGAATGAAACATATGTGCTCTTCTAATAATTTTAATTTAATTTTAAATTATTTTAATTCACTGATGGAAGGAGACAAGGTGGAATACTGACATATTTTGTCTTTCTAGTTATTAAAATAGCAATTTTCAATAAAATTATTAAAGCAAAATAATCTCAGTCCTCATATATTGAACTTAAAATTGAAGTTTGTTTTTACAAAAATTCCAGACCTTTACATTTCAGAATGACAAGAGGTGACTAAGTCAGGTAAATGACTATCATTTATGAGGGATGGCTTGAGGATATAACTTCTAAATCTAAGTCAGTCACGAAAAATATTTTGATATATAACCTGGTTCATGTTTTTCACTTCAATTTTCAGAAATTAAAGAAATCACTGCATAGAGAAAAAGGCATTTGGAGCATAAAAATAGAAAAAGACAAACTAACAACTGGGTGAATAAAAATCTCCTTGCACACACACAGGTACACACATACCCCTTGGACTAGTTTTCTAGATAGCTAAGGCACGCATAGCTCAGTTTTTACCCGACGATAAACATTAGCTTCAGGGACTATTTGAGCCTTCCACTTAGGCTGCTAGTCGTGACATGGTTATTAAACTAAACCCATTTGTTCTTTTTAGGACAGCTACTAAATATCTGTAAGTGATGGTTAAGTACTTTCCAAGTATAGGCTAGGCATGTTAAAAGACAGTGGTAGAACTAAAAGGGGCAAAGATTAGTATCTAACTTAAGGTAACTAAACTAGTATACATTTTTAGCTTAATAAGTACTTTTACCTTCACTTTGCAATATATTATATATTTTTATCTAGAGAACAAGCTTATTCTGCATGCATATAATCTTGCCTCCTATGGATAAACTAGTCTTGTACATAAGTGATCCTCACACTACAACAGTTTTAAGAGTTAAAATGGCCAGAGAAATTAACAGTGCTGATAGTACTAAGTTACACATTTAAAAGTGACACCTTTGTCCTTTCCTATCACTTCCCAAAAAGGTTATCATGGAAACTTCTTCCATTCAAAAGAATTATATTTCTGTCAGCTAAAGTAGCTGACAACACAGTGTGACTTGACATGCCACTCTGGGTCCTTCCTTTTCTCTTTTTCTTTTTCTTTCTTTTTCTTTTTTTCTTTTTTTTTTGGAGTTCTCCCAAAAGATTTTAGTTATCTGTCATCAGGCACCAGTTTAGATTCTCCCGAGCCAAAGCAGTGTGGAATGTGTTGGTGAAGAGGACACTCCAGACGGGACAATATGCTTGTCCACAGGGTGAGCGTGAAGAAGAATGCTAAGAGGCTGTGCTTGGGCTGGTGTGAGCCTTTGAGGGGAGAGTGGAGCCACTGCGAACGAATCCTGGTGCTGAAAGGGTGCACTTCAACCTTTCAGTTTGTACACAAGCCTCAGAGCAACAGCACTCTCTGGCAATTGGCCTTCTTATGCCTAATTTCCAACCCACAAGTAGGAGTGAGGTTGTTGAGGATATCCTCACCCTTAGAGTTATTCACTTTGCATAATGACTCTACTTAGCACGTTGGGAGGGAGTGCTGATGTCTAAGTGCCCATCTGCTTCCATAGTCATTACTGTACACCCTTCAATTAAGCAGTCCAGATATGAGTTCTTTCAAGATAAACGGAAAGTGATTATGGTGGTGGTTACACGTGTATGTACATTTGTCAAAAATCATCTAACACTTAAAATAGGGGAATTTTATTGTATGTAAATTATATCTCAATAGACTTGACTTGAAAAAAAGTTTTAGGAATCTCAAAGTGTGAAGAACTGTTAGATAAAATAAGAAAGTGGCTGTCAACAGGGACATGGTAATTTCTGCTATTGTTACAGAAATAAACTTTTCTGAGTACAGAATATATTAACCATTTATAAGGAATAGCAAAACCAGCCCATTACTGATGTATCTCACAATGGTTTTGTAAAACAGCATGGCTCCTTTTTTCACCATTGTATTCCGGATTGTCTGGTGCACAGTGCATAGTAGATACTCAGCAAATACTGGTGGAATCACTGATATTTGAATTTATGTCTGAATGGTTGATGTTCTGTGTCATGTAAGTCTCAGGTGTTTTGAACAGTTCAGGGAAGCATGCCAAAGGAAAGATTATGTCTTGATTTATGAAAAGCCTTTGCTGATTTGGTTGCTTTCACAAAACATTTATTTCAATTCATTTAAATTATGAAATCTAAAGAGGGAAAAACAAGGTAGTTAAAGGATAGGTTATCTCTTCTTCAGCTGAGGGAAAATGGTGGATCATGACATTCGGAGGAAAATATTTTGGGGGCATGTACTGGAGGCTTTTCTACTCATTTTGCAGTTAAAGCAATAGTTAGATTTGGCACTCAGTTGATTATCTAACGATCCAAAACATAGGCCTGGAGACTATGCATATGAGGAAAGCAATGCTTTTTGCCTTCTGCACTGTTTACCTCTCACTTAAACACAGTGTAAGGGAAGGACTGGAGCCATCAGTTTGAAGTGCTCTATTTGAAACCCTGCAGCAATGGAGCTAAATATTTAAAAGAATTAACTGAAGATGTTTCTTAAAATATTTTCAAATTAAGACTTTTGCCCAGAATGTTCCCAAAGTGATATTACTTACAATTATATTTAACTTGTTTTCTTATAATGAACACTTATTTAAGAAAGTTAAATCACTTAATTGTTATGTGAAAGCCATGTAGGTATAAAGGAAGGGAATGAAAACAGATAAATATTCTAGTCATCACGAGCCCTCTGTGGCTTCAAGCTTGGACTTAATGTTCTCTCCTGCTAATTATGTTTACTTTCCTCAAAGACTCATTTCATTTTTACAGTTTTCTCCTTTACACTATAAGCTGCATCATGGCTGGGACAAGTTTAATCTCTCTGCACCACCCACAATATCTAGCACAAAATAGGATGCTCATTGGATATTTCTGAAATTACTGAATACATATATTAACACATAACCATATGCATGTTCACAAATACTATGGTTCAACACATCAACTCTTTCCACTTTCTCTTTTTTCTTTTTGTTACTAGGACCCTCTAAGTTTACACTGAGCACATGACCTCTCACAGTTTCCATTTCCCAAAGTTTTTTTGCAACTAATTTTGACCATAATAATAAATTCAGACCACTCTGGTATTTTCAGAAGATGTCTGCAAAGTTTGATATTTCCAACTGCAGACAAACAGTTGTCCTTGGGTTTCAGCTCTTTTCTCATGGACCAGAGAATGAACTTGATGGTGAGTCAGCTCCAAACATGCAGAGGAGGATAATGTTCTACAAAATGAGTATGAAGACTGAAGGAATCTGAACCCTTGCATAACAACTTGCAGATAATGATCTTTTAGCCTGGACCATGCAAGCTGGGGCAAGAAAGAGAAGTAAGCATCTTTTTCATTTAAACTATGTTGTTTGGGAGTCTTTGTTATAGCAGCTTCACTTACATACTAACTAATCCATATGATTTACTAGTATGTATGGGTGAATATGTAATACATTACATGCAGTCATATACCTATGAACTGAGTTAAAAAACAAAACAAAACAAAAAACCCCTCCTTTGTTATAATTTACTGCAAATGTGAACACATAATGCTTACATAATAATTTGGCGCTTTCCAGACTTAAAAATAGACCACTACATAATAAAGAGTTGAAAGTCAATGCCTTGACTTTGAATTTGTGACTTAATCTTTCTGGGCTTCATTTTCAAAATCTGTGCTTTGAGTTCTAAAATTTTATTTGTCTTTGAGTTCTATGAATTCTTCTTAATGTCATAGTAATAAACATTTTTAAGAATTCTAATGCAATAACCTCCCAATGATCTTCGATATAGCTAAAGCATTTCTAAACTTCATCACAGGGCTCCCTTAGATTGCTTAGAGTATTCCCTCTATGGCCAATCATGGACATGCAACTGATATTCCATTATTTAGAAGGATGAGTAACAAGATGCCCAGTGGTTATATTAACAAGTCTTTTGCCTTGTGATTTTTGTTTTTGGATTTCCTTCTATCTGTAAGACCAACCCAAGAGAACTTATAGTACTATAGATGTAAGAGAGGCAGGGATTAAACTTTCCAACATTCTCTTCTAAATTTTTTTACTTAAAAATTTTCACATCTAGATTGAGAATAGTTTTTATACTGGTGAGTGTATCAAAGACTAACATTCTTTGTTTTTAGTTCTTTCAATATTTGTCATTCTAAAATTATAAAAATTTATAAACACTATAATAATTTTATGCAAGGTCACTGTGGCAGTTCAGTGGATAATGCAAAGTGATTTCAGATGTGCTTTCTATCTTTAACGTGTCTGCAGACATGAGAAAATAGAATACCCATGAACACACAAACATGCAGATAAAAATGGAAAGTCATACTTTTAACTTGAGGAGCTCAGATCTGAGAGAGGTACAAGTGACATGGAGGAGTTTGTGGTTTAATAGTCAACATGGATTTGAAATGGACCTTGTGGTATAAATAGGCCCTAGCCAAGAGCCCTAAAGTGTGGAGTTAGGTGTAGACAAAGTGGAGATGTTTATATCATGTTTACAAAGTCAGAAGTAGCCTGGTTTAATTGAAGCAGTTGGCTTGAGTAGGGCATATGTGGGAGACAGGCTTTGGCGATCATTTGGGGCCATAGCAATTCAGTTCTGCAGGTGAACTTAGAAAGTATGGATTTTATTTAGTTTTTTTTTTTTTAAAGAAGGAAGGGTACATGAAAATCAGCTTCTTAGAAAGATTACTTTCAGACCATTATGTTAAAAGGGTTGGAGAAGTCAAACTGAAGCCCAAGAATTAAATTGGGCAAAAATTACAGTTACCCAGGCAGAAGGAGAAGTAGTTTTAAACGAGAGGAAATGGCAGAATGCAGGACTTTGAGAACCCTATTCCATTGACAAAAATTTTGAACTTCTTCCTTCCTTCCTTCCTTCCTTCCTTCCTTCCTTCCTTCCTTCCTTCCTTCTTCTTTCTTTCTTTTCTCTCTCTTTATTTCTCTTTGTCTCTCTTCTTTCTTTCCCTCCCTCCCCTCTTTCTTTCTTTCTTTCTTTCTTTCTTTCTTTCTTTCTTTCTTTCTTTCTTTCTTTCTTTTTCTTTCTTTCTTCTTTCTTTCTCTTTTTCCTGCAGGACTACTCTTTCTTCAGTCTTTTCATTGTTAACCCTGAATTCATCATGAGTCTTTCACATTGAGAATTCTTATTTAATTAATCATACCAGTAAAAGTAGTAGTAGTTGCTATCATTTGATAATAACTTTTGTTTGATCACTTGTTATGTGCCATGCTCCATCTTAAGCAATTGACATGTATTACCAAATGTAAACTTCATGTTAGATGAAATTGCCATTTTTACACATTAAAAGTTATTGAGGAATAGCAGTTTCACAAGTTTCACTTAATCCTCACACAGCCATATGAGTTAGTTACTATTATTATTTTCATTTCCATTCAAGGAAACTGAGACATATAGTGTCTAATTTGCATAAAGTTGTAAAACTAGTATGTGGCAGAGCTATGATTCAAACACAAGCAGTGTTACTCCAGAGTTTGTGGTCTAAACCACTTGCTATTTGCTTACACTGTATACTTATATAATTCTCCCAATAATCTTAGCAAATATACACATTCTTATTTTACAGATGAGAAGAGACACAAAAGAATACTGCTCATAATTATCCACATTAAAAAAAATCAAGATTTGAACCTACTTCTGTCTGAATCTAGAATGTTAATGCTCAACCTCTTTATGAGGAGACAAGAGGCAAGATTGGAGTCCCTGCTGACTCCCTATTGATATTTTTAAGAGATTATTCTAAAATCCTTCATATTATTCTACTTTCCTGTTTAATTTATGAATTTTATCAGTAACTCAAAATCTTTTATGTGTGTGATCTTCTTTCTTGACATTGCAACCGGCTATCATTCTGTCTCTTCTGTGTGTACTAAACATTGCTTTTGACTTTAAACTAACATCAATTCTTCAATCACATTTTATTTCACTTGTCTCTTGGTTCCTTTCTTGTTTCACTTCATGTCCAGATCATCATGGCTGCTACAGTCAGTCATTCCATCTCTGTCTTCCTTATCATTTTCAATCTCCTCACCCATTGACACAGTTGTTTCAGTTTGCCAGTGAATCCCTACCCTGGCTCAACCAAACTATCAATTTTCTCTAATTCTGTTCTCAGGCAATTTGGACATAGCTGGAGAAAATTACAGAACCATGTGGATTGACTTCAATATAAATATATGATTTCCAGTCTAAGTTGGACCCTTGATACTACATCGTAATCTTTTTTGTAAAGTCATTTAATTCATTTATCTCATTTTTATTCAAATTTCCAAATGCACACTGGAGTTGTCTTAAATAATTTCTTCTGTTTTCAAATTGCCAATTCCTTTTCCTTTCTTTTCAGTCTTAATCTCCAATTCGTGAAAAATGAAAACTTTGTATCCCTTCAGTCTTATGATCATGCTGGTTTACCTCTTCTTCCAACCTAATAATATTTCATCCTACTCAAAAAGAAAAGGCTTTCCCATCTCTCCCTCCCTCCAAAGATAACTATTCTCCCAAAGTTTGAGCCTCTCCTAGGAATTTGAACATTAGTTTATCCTTTCTTTTTTTAATCATCAACTCCCACTCATTTTTTCACAAATCTCTTGTTGCGACTTAAAAACATACTCAAGGCTTCAGCCACTCCTTCCTTAAAAGAAAAATAAATCTGTCCTTGATCTGGATTCTATGATGACTTCTACAACTAAAGTTGCCAGCTCTGACCCAGAGCCATTAAGCATTTTCTGATTTATTCCCAAGCCACATTTCTTAGCTCTTCTCACAAAATGCTTCCTAAGTTTCAAATCTTTCCCATCCCTCATCTGGTGCCTGTTTGCCATTTGCAGCTTCATTTTGCTCCTGTTCCTTATACCATGAGCTTAGCTTTGCCTCTACTTAATCTATGCCTTTTTTTTTCCCCCTGTAGACTCCCTGCTGGAGAATTCTCCCAGCCATATGAGGGGAATGCAGATAATTCTTTCACAACCTGCCACCTTAACTCTTTTCTAAATTAAACTCTCAAATCCATCCCGACTGTGGTCTACCTTAGTTGCCTACTCTTAATCTGTCTTTCATGTTTTATTCTCTTGCAATCCAGTTTTATTCTCACTGCCCCACTGAAACTACTCTGCCCCCTATTATCAATGACCTTCAAGTTGAATTCCCAAATCAAATTCTCCCATTTCATTTTTTTTTCTCTTCTTGCTCTGTAATCAATTCATTTTTCTCCAAATTTCTCTTTTCTGGATTATTTGATAATTCTCTCATTTATTAATCAATATCATAAAAAATTGGAGCATGTTTTATATTTTGGCAACAAACTAGATTCCAAGGATGCAAAGATGAATGAGGTACATTTCTTGTCCTCAAGAAGCCCTATTCTAATGAGGGAGAGAGAGATGAGAAAGTAAGCATTTACAAATAATGTGTTGTTATAATACAGCATGAAGAAACCTAAAGGGAATATGATAATACAAAAAGGATGAAAGGACAGTTGCTTGGGTTGAGAAGTCTTCTTATATTTTTTCTTTCATTCACGTCCACTAATTTATATTCTCTTTCTTCTTGTTAAATATCAGTACTCTCCAAAGTTACCTTTTCAACTTCATGTGCTTCTTCTTTTCTTTTTTTTTAAATTTTTTTAAAGAGATTTTATTTATTTGTTTGACAGAGAGAAATATCACAAGTAGGAAGAGAGGCAGGCAGAGGAGGAAGCAGGCTCCCCACCGAGCAGAGAGCCCGATGGGGGCCTCAATCCCAGGACCCTGAGATCATGACTGAAGGCAGAGGCTTTAACCCACTGAGCCACTCAGGCGCCCTGCTTCTTCTTCTCTAACACTACTTTATCTTTCCTTTTGAAATGTCATCCAAGTCCCTATGTTACCTCACTTTAATGTCCAACTCAGTATCAGTAGCTTACTTCTATCTGCCAAGTTCAAGACCAGTTGTTGCCTCCTGCAATCTTTTCAATATTTTGAAAATATACCTATTTGCCATAAAATATGCTTTTCCTCCTGAATTGCTTTCCCTGGATAATAGCCTTATTTATTCAATCCCCAAGTTATTGATCTCATATTCATCTGGAATATCACACATTGTTTATATATTTGGATCCTAAATTAGGTAATGTGTTATTTAAATACAGAGTCCTTTCATGTTTGATTGAGCTCTGACTGGAGTATTCAGGGCTTATTGATGTTTAAAAATGAATGTATGAAAATGAGGAAACACATCAAGAATCGTTAACAACATATTAGAAATCATAGGTGAGATTTAGGTTTGAGTCTTGGTAAAGGGGGGAAGGTCATGTCATCAATACTGAGCGAGCAAAAGAAGGAATACTATTTTTAGGTTTGATATATTGGTGAGATTTGTGGGTAGAGAGATTCAGACTGTATTTGGAAGTACTATTCTGGAATTGCAGAGAAATTTGAGAACAAACACCGAAGAAAAGGATGGGAATGTCACTTTTAGAACTTGTATGCAGGGAAATAGAAAAGGACAAATGCCTCAAAATTTAAAAAAATGATTAATAGCAACATTTTGGTACTATCAGACTTTTAGAGGGATTTTTATATACACAGTGTTTGAAGTCAAAGTCGAATATTCAAATGAAAAAGCCCCCGAAGATTTGTTTAAACAACTCAAGAGAAGCAAAGAGACAACTATTGAACTGGAATAGTGTCTTGTCACAAAAATCAAAGTTCATAGGAGAATGGTGTTTGGTTTGACTAATCTGGCAAATAATAACGATGTCCCCTCCTGACTGTTGCATATAACAGCCAAGACAATAGGATTTTGTAAGGAGGTAATCAACCACAGTGAAAGAAATTAAAGCTCAATCTGAACGATGTGGAAAAGAAACATGAATTGAATGCCCATTTGATTGAGAGACCTTGTAGAACAAAATTGCAGTAGAATGATAGGGGTGAGAGTTAGGGGTTAAGGGGAGACCAAATGCTGGAATTAGTAAACATAAAACATACTTCCAGGAATCTGGCAGAAAATGGAGGGAGAATATAAACTATTACCTTGAACAGTAACAATGTCAAATATTTTAATTTTATTTTAAATCTCTTTTCTTCTTTCCTATTTCTTTTCCCATTTTTCTTCCTTTACTTTTATTTAGTGGGTAGAAAAGGAAATCCTACTGTGTTCATAGGTAGATAGAAAGTAAGAGAAAGGCGAAGAGAGATTGAAAGTAAGAGAAAGGTGAAGAGAGATAACTGAGCATGAACCAAATATTAATGAGTATCTCGGAAGGTGCTTTGGGTTAAACATAGCCCAGTTGGTGTTGGGTAAGTCTATTCATAGTGCCAGGCTGCAAACAATTCCTTCTTGAGGGCATAATGCTACTTTGGTGACCTGAGTTCAGGATTCCAAGGTGATTTTTTTTCTTAAGTTGGGGATGTTCAAACATGTAGAGATCTAATCCTATTGCTGAACTTTACACGGCTTACTTTGTGGTTTTAAGGAAAATGGGCCAAGGCAGTGAATAGTAACATGGGTTTCACGGTTTCGATGCTGGCTATGCACATAATAAACATGTTTGCAATTTTGATAATTTTAGCATTTGTCTGCTAACAATTTATTTCAGGAACACATAGCATTTGCTCAGGTGCAAACCACAGGGGTTTTATCAAGTGTAATAGAAGAATTAAAATCTTCTGGAGAAATTTAAAGAATTACATGTATAAATTATTATAAATTGCCTTTGAAAATATTAATTCATTGATGCTAATATTATCTATCAACTTTTCCTTGGGAAGACCCAAGGAAAACAGAGAACAGACTGGTATTATGTTTTTTTTGTATTGGCAGCATTCCAGAATTTGTGCTTTCTCCAGTTTAGGAGAAAGTTTTTAAAAATTTCATTCTTGAGTCAACAACATACATTTGTACTTTTTGAAGTCAAAGTCGAATATTCAAATGAAAAAGCCCCCGAAGATTTGTTTAAACAACTCAAGAGAAGCAAAGAGACAACTATTGAACTGGAATAGGACCAATTCATTCTAGGATTTACATTTATTTAAGAATAACCCTTGTTGAAGTTATAATTTCATTGAATTTTTAACTGATTCCTCCAAGCACAGTATGTTTGAGTTCAGGCATCTTCAAGCCTATAAAATGTTTATGATTGATTTAAGCAGTTTCCCATAAAAAGTTAACATAACAATACCAAATAATGATTCACATCCTCAAATTTAGTTGCAAATGAAGAAATTACAAGTTTTTCATTACTTAGAAATATGTGCATTTCTGACCCAAAAAAACCTGCAACTTTGTACAAACATTAAATTCTTAAATAAAAGTAGTTGTTTCTTGGTGCTGTCATCATTTGTAAAAAGATTAATAGAAACTGACAACATGTGCCATTTATGTGTCAGGCTGGTTAACAGAATCTTTTGATATGCAGAATTATTCATCAGGTAACACATTTCTGGTCCTCTCCACTTTTAAGTGAATCTATCCAGTTTGAGTCATTCCTACCTGTCTCTCTTAGCAGTGCTTTAGCACAGTGCAGCCCATGAATTTTAGTGGGTAGAAAAGGAAATCCTTTTTTGAATTTTGTATTCCTCTTACTCTCCTTTCTTTACACACTGAACAAATCCTGCTTTTTACAATAGACTTATTTATTTATTTTAGAGAGAGAATGAGCAAGTGACAGGGAGGGGCAGAGAGAGGGCAAGAGAAACTTACTTAAGCAGGACATCATGCAGAGTAAACCACCGGAGTTTGGGGCTCCATCTCGTGACCCTGAAATCACAACCTGAGCCACAACCAGGAGCTGGTCACTTAACCAACTCCACCACCCAGGATCTCCTGAACAGATCCTCTTTTTTTTCTTTTCTTTTTTTTTTTTTAATATTTTATTTATTTATTTGCAAGAGACAGAGTGAGAAAGAACATGAGAGGGGAGAAGGTCAAAGGGAGAAGCAGACTCCCCTCAGAGTTGGAAGCCTGATGTGGAACTCAGTCTGGGGACTCTGGGATCATGACCTGAGCCAAAGGCAGTTGCTTAACTAACTGAGCCACCTAGGCGCCCTAGATCCTCTTTTTAAAGTAGTTGTTAATTGTTTCGCTAGAACAGCACAGCCAAAATGAGGTAAGAGATGGCACAAAAGACAAATTCCAGTCTCCAGTGTGAACATCTGGAAAGTTAACCTCAATTACTTGTATAATTCTTTTAGTTTGCCATTTCCCCTTATTTCAGTTGAAATATAATTTATATTTAATATCAAATATATAATAATGTGTAATATATAATGTAATATCAAAAATTAAAAAGCTAACTTACCAAAGACATCTTACCAATGTCAGCTTCCAATTTTTATATGGGTGTCTGACCCCAAGATGGTTTAGAAGGTCAACATTTGATCAACTATAAATCTAACAAATCAGCAAACAGAAAACAAAATGATGGATTTCTTTTCACTGGTTCTAATTTTTCTCATTTGCTATATGTTCGTTGTCTTGAAGGTCTTCATGATTGTGCAATTTTCTTAGTAGAAGGTAAATTCATGAATCTGGCTGAGAGTAATTTCTTCAGATACACTGCTTTTTTATTTTTATTTTTTTGGAGTGTTCTCAGTGAATTCAATCCTATGTTTTCTGAGATTTGCAAGAATTAATGCAATAGTTCCTGTTCATTATGAAAATCACTACACATATTTTGATGAGGTGTAAAATTAATATTTTACTGGTTTTGGAAGTCTATACTGAGTGAGATAAGAAGTCAGAGAGGAAAGCTTATTTTTAGACTGTATTTATTTGGAATAACTGTTTATTTGGAGAACTGTGTCCCTAATATTCTAATTGGATATATAAAACATTAGTTCCTTTGTAACTTTTTTTTTCTTTTTTTGGAAAATGGTTAGCCTATTTCCTATTTGGGAATGATTGCATCTTAATATTTCTGTAATGATTTGTCCTGCAATTATTTTTTTCTTGATTAGGTAAAACTAAATTGTACTTATATTATTTCAATCCCATGAATTTCTAAAGCAGGATACAAACTTTTGTATGAAATGAAAAGCAAATTTTCTGTGTATTATAATATTGCAATTGTTAGAGTAGTTCAGATAATTCAGAGAAAAAAAACCACATACTTTATACCAGTGATTAAATATATTCACCAGCTTCTCAGATTCAACTTTCAGTCCTTTTTATAACTTCATCTAATTTTGCATTAAATTTAATTTTGATATATTTTATAAGACACAGTACATCAGCTTTTAAAAAGAGCTCTTCTATGTTTATAGCACAGGAAAAACACTTTTAATTTTCATTGACTAAAAGACAGCTTTCTTTTTACTTTGCCAAATCCATCATCTCAAACTGGCAATTAAAGGGTTATTTAATTGGAGAAGTTCAGAGTCAGATCAGCATTTCCCAGTGGCACATATCTTTAGCAGTAAGTGTGGAAGCCAACTCGGAAGAAACACGTTTGAAGTGGCAGAACTAATCATGCAGAAGCAATTTGCGATTTTCTCTCCCAGCCTAGATAAAGCAGAGCATTATGACATTGGCTGGGCTGAGCAAGGTCAATTTACTGTGAAAAGCCAGCTATAGACTCCAACTTCAAATAGACTTTTATCCTGCATAGCTAAAAACAGGATTTACTCTATTGCTTACACTATAGAATGGGCAAAATGAAGTGGACAATTCAATTAGGAGGCATCCGTATTTGTCACTACTTAAAAAACAAAACAAAACAAAACTGTTTCAGATAATCAGCTTGTAACTAGATCTCAAGATTTCTCCCACTCCTGGGAGTTAAGTATAAATGCTTGCAATAAAGTTTTTTTTTTTTTTTTTTTAGTGTTTTTAAATTTAATCATTAAGAACCGACCAACTACCTTTAAAAAATACAATGTGGACTTTCTTTTGTTCCATTTAATTACATTTTGGCTTTAAAATGAAAGATTCCTCTCAGAATTTATACACAAAATTATCATTACAAAAATAT
Source organism: Spilogale gracilis (assembly GCA_004023965.1). NCBI lineage: Eukaryota > Metazoa > Chordata > Mammalia > Carnivora > Mephitidae > Spilogale > Spilogale gracilis. Next base: position 289,113 of record PITA01000173.1, read on the forward strand.
AGCATATTAAAAGCGGGAAAGAACTTTTTTGGCTTAGCATTTACGTACTATGCCATATAAATGTTTAACTTATTCCTAATATGGGAGGCACTACATAAAGATGATCTTCTGTTGAACTAGATATAAAATTTTCATTCATTTTTGGAAATGATTATATTTATGGGAGCAATCATATAAATTGTTTGGCTACTTGCAGTGAATAAACACAGTCTATTCTCTAAGCCACGGGGAAAAATACTCTCCTACTTTCTTTTCTGGCTGATGTCCAGAGTAGATTATTCTTATGAAAAATGAAACAAGAGTGTACCTTAATTAGCTGTTCAAGGATTCAGTCATCTGAGATATCCATGTTTTAGTGCATTTAACTTTATTAGGTGCATCTGATAGGCTCCTTTGGTCACAATTTATATTGATAATGGTGCCAATAATCAATTATATTCAAAATATCATGAAAGTGGGATGGAAGTTGTTCCCAGAAGCTGAGCCAGAATGTAGATGAAGATATGATTAAATGTCATTATTTTTATAGTTCATAATAAAAAATATATATCTATGCTTAGGGCACAATAGCTCTACAAATTAATGTACTAGTCAACAGTTTTCTGGACCATATTCTGGTGCTCTTGTTAAAAGTTTGGCAGCTGATGGAACTCCACAGTGCTGACATTCACTCCTGGAACATTGTAGAAGCCAGTCTCTTAATATTTTCATTGGCTTACTGAGATGCTGAGGTCATGCAGAGCATATTGGTCTCCTGCTTTTGCTGACCCAATGATTGACAGTAATGTAATGTTCTTTTAGAATTTATGACTCTGGGTAAAGGACAGGCTGAAATATGTGACTCAGGTCAAAAATGATGATGAAGAACATCAGAGATGAGGTAGTCATTTTAAATAGAAGTATAGAATCAATTTATAATTGTGTTTTAAAGCTCTACTTCGAGATAATTAAAAACAAGAGATTTCCCCCCTCTTCAGAGACCAGTGTTTCTGCTTAATAACAGCAAAATGACATTAAAAATTTTAAAGCACATATGTATAAATGAATTTTCTTTTTCATTTTTCAAACTTAGGTATTCTTGATCATTTATATAGTCACCTAATTCCATTTTGTTTCAAAGAACATGTGTTGTCTTAGATAATCTTCCATAACTCACATCTATTGTGAATTTATAATAGTTAGGGCTTGTGGCTTTTAAGTTTTATGTTTCTATTGTATTTTAGCATAACTGAATTCCTTTCCACATGACAAAATATAACCCAGCCAGTGATCTGCATATGCTATATTTTCACACAAGTAAAATTTTAGATTTCTTAAAAGTAGAGAATTTTAAAATATAGAGGAAATGTAGAGGGTATCTCTTGAATACAACTTTAATATATACGCATTTTTCTTAACTGTATAGTGAATATCTAAATAATACTGTCATGTCATTATGTCACGTCATAGTGTTCAAACTTCATTGCAATCACCTGGCTAGTTTCAAATTGTATTGTGGTTGCTCTCACCCCATGAAATTGTGATTTAATTGGTGTGGAATTTTGCCTGACTACAATATTTAGAAAGTAAAGCATGCCAACCATTTCTTGGTCTACATAATTCCAATTTACTGGTGAGTTCATTGCAAATTTGGGGGTAAATATTATAAGTTTAAATACTTTTTTCTATTTATTCTAATATTTCCTTCAGTTCTTCATCTTGCCTAAGTAGAACCTACATGATAATATTTTTCTTTTGTGTGTGTATGTGTACAAGAGACTAATCTCTCAGAAATTAGTTTTAATAAGGAGACTTGTTGCATATAGGAAATAATTTTAAATGTGTTATTAAACTGCACTTTAACCAATTGTTTCTTTAAATTATTGGCAGTTTAACAATCACTGCGATGGCAATTTTATGTTGAATGCAATTAATGTATAAAGGGATATCATAGATGTGAAAATGTCTTAAAAATTAAAAGAGATAAATAAATGTGAGGTATTGGTGTCAAGGTATTATCGTGTATCAAAAAATTTATGTTGAGAGGGGACCTGGGTGGCTCAGTGGTTACATGTCTGCCATCAGCTCAGGTCCTGATCCAGGAGTCCCAGGATCGAGCCCCACATCGGGCTCCCTGCTGGGTGGGAAGCCTGCTTCTCCCCCTCTCACTCCCCCTGCTTGTGTTCCATCTCTAGCTGTGTTTCTCTCTGTCAAATAAATAAATAAAATCTTTAAAAAATTTACATTGAGGAATTGATGTTCATAATCCAAATATTCTCATCATGAAGAATATTTTAAGTAGCTTCTTATGTAGTCTGTTTGACATTTTAGACTTTATTTAACTTTAGTCAAACTTCTTAAGGCTTTAGATTTCAGGATATGTGTGTGAATGTGTATTTATCTTCAGAAAGCAATCTCGACTGTATACATATTTTGCGTTTGGATAATCTAATCATGACAGGTTAATACTCTTGATTTAGTGCCCAAATAAGATACATCTTCAGGCTTAGTAATTATCAAGCAAGTTATGAAATTATTTCACTTTCTAACCTGCCATGACCAAGATAGTTGACTTACATAATAGTGTAATTATGCTTAAAATCGCACACACCCCTCCAAAAAAACAAATGTATCCACAAAAGAAGACAGCAATCTGTGACAAAGCCAACTTTCTGCCTCTCACTGGCAAACTAACAGAAAAACAAACAGGAGTCTTGTTGTCTTATTTACATATTGGGGAACAGCTTTATTGTAATTTTTTACAATTCAATTGATAGCATACAGTTTACCAAAAGTACAAACAGCGAATGAACAAAAATGAACAGAACAAAGGCAACTCATAATCACCTCACCTTTGCTCTCACCACAGAAAATAACCTTTTCTCTTTGGAAAACATACAAAGGATTGGGATAAGTCAGATGCATCACAGTGTTCTTGAACATATCAACATATGGTCATTTTTTTAAAACTGACCAACAAAACATCTTTCTTAAATGCTTCATGGCAAGATTTTAGTATTAGGTATGAAATTTGTATTCCTGAATAACAAATAGAAATATGAGAATAAGTATTTTGAGTGACATCACATTTGGCTAACACCACCTCCCCCAATATTTGGAAACAGAAACTTCTAGTAAATTTGGGAAATGAAGAGTCAGTTTTGCATAGAAAGATAGAAAAGAAATGACAAAGACATTTTAAATTATGGGAGGCTATAGAAGATGAACAGAAAAGCTGATAAAAGTGCTGTATCACAATTTACTTGTTAAAACTTCATAGGAAAATTTCTCTTCAATTGAGATGTTCAGCTAAGTGTGTGTGTGTGTGTGTGTGTGTGTGTGCATGCGCGCACGTGCACACTTGAGAGCAAGAGACAGAAAGAAAACGCTAAATGTTGGGGAAAGAGGTGGTTCAAAATAGCAAGTGACTATTTTTTTTAAGTGTTATAACCAGAAGAGGAAAATAAAAAGACTGTTATACCTATAGAGACTTAGACTAGAAAAAAAAACAAATGTTTGTCCAAGATATTTATAACAATAGGATACCAGCCCATTGAAATAAGAACCTGGAAAGGTCTTTTAGTTCTTGACGGTTTGTCGTTGTTGTTGTTTTTCTTTCAATATTTCTAACTCCTGTACTTCCATAAGTATTTTAAAGTAATTACTCTTAGAAACTTTTCAGCAAGTTTATTCGTACTTGGAGCTGATACTCTATGCAGCTCACAAGGTGGTACCAGAGGTATCTTCTGAGAATCGGAAAATAAATTTGCTCTCTGAAAGTTAAATTGTAAATCAAGATATGATGGATCAAAGCAGACATTTTCAAAAGCCATCTTATAAAGAACTTCGCCAGACCTGACTTTAACCTTATGAAAGATAATATACCTAAAGAAGGAATGTGTCCATCAGGAGCAGGCTTGGTCATCAGAGCAAGGTTAGAAAAAGGAGGATCCCAGAGGCAAACTTCTGCCTCTCTTGGTAGAGTCCACACCTTGCTTTTACCTGGGTCCATGTAGAACCTTCTTTTTTTTTTTTTTTTTAAAGACTTTATTTACTTGACAGAGAGAAACACAGCCAGAGAGGGAACACAAGCAGGGGGAGTGAGAGAGGGAGAAGCAGGCTTCCCGCCGAGCAGGGAGCCCGATGTGGGACTCAATCCCAGGTCTCCGGGATCATGACCTGAGCTGAAGGCAGTCGCTTAACCAACTGAGCCACCCAGGCGCCCCTTTGTAGAACCTTCTAAACTTGGTTTTTATACCCCTTGTTTCTTGTCCTTTAAAATCCAGAGTGAACCTTTCAAAAAAAAAAAAAAAATGTCATTACCATGCTAAAACTCCAGGGACTTTCTCTGGTATTTAGAACTAGAGTCCCTCATTAGGTATCCCTGTCCATGTCTCCAACTGCATCTCTTAGCACTGTATTTCCTTCTACCCTCCAGACACTCTGACCTTCTTGGGTTGTGTCTTCAAGTCCCCTCTTTTCCCCAAAGGCCTTTGTACTAGCTATCCCTTCCACCTGCCCTGCTCCTTTCAGGCAAACCCTTTCTTAAGCTGTCAGTTTCAAAGTCATTCCCTCAAGGACAGCTTCTCCACACCATCTAAATAGAAAGTCATTACTCTCTATTACATTAATGTATTGTAATTATCTCCATAAATTTCAGGCACTTATCATTTTCTGATCTTTTGTTTGTCTTTGAGGTGGACACTGCCTAGACAGTCACCAAAATATGTATACTCTTCTCTACACAGCAGGTGAGGGAACACAGCAAGGAGCTTACCACCTTGTGTTGTAGAGACAGATCAACAAGCTTGCCTCAGAATCAGAACTATGGACGAAAGTTAGGATTGGACGATCTGACGAATATTTGGGAATCATGCAGAGGTCACCAAGCGTATGACCTCAGGGGATTCTAAGAGTTCAAATTTTAAGGTAGGGTTGGGTAGGCTGTTCCGGGATGGACTGGAGCTGCATGATTAGGCCTAGTAACTGAAAGGCACTGGTAACAGAAAGGATTTAGAAGGTGAGATCAAAGCCACATGTTTATCAGAGGGCCTGAGCAGAAGGCATAGAGTCCCTCAAATGATTTCCCCAATGAGAGTCAGCTCTCAAAATGCTTCCTGAGAAGACAAGAGTAAATCCTGGGTTGTAGGCTGACTTTGGTGGGTAAATAAACATTAAGCCAAGTGCCCAACTTCGTGTTTTTGCTCTGTAATGTTGTCATTTGGCTGTGAGATGAGTCACATTCTGTGCCCTTTCCTCTGGGTCTCAGGTACTCACGCAGAGTTTCAAACATGTATGAACTGAAGCCAAACTTCCTCCCTTTAACTGCACTCCCCTGGATCAAGTCTTCCAATGTCCACCTAGGGTTTTCTCTATTAATTGCCATACTGTAGTTACAGAAAAACAAAACACAGCCTAAGAATCTTGGTGTGTATGCCTGTGTGTGTACTCCTCCTCACAATCTCCTTGATACTGGTATGTAACAACAGCAGAGATGTTTTTCAAATTTAGTTCAAAACCGGCCTTGTTTGGTTTTTAATTTTGAGGACTGTGAATTCCATCTTAACTGAGATTAAAGATAGCAATAAGAAAAAGCTAAAATTACAAGTCAGTCGATTTAAACATCAGGAACTTACAAAGAAGAAAGTTTGTAATTGCCGGCTGATAATCCCCCCTGGCGTTTTTAACGGGGGGTGGGAGCGGGGGTGGGGGTGGAGATCGGGTGCCAGAACGCTGCAGGGAGTCGTCAGCCTGAGAAGCGAGGACTTCAGCTTCAGGCGAAAAAGTCAGGATAAGCTTATGACTTACGTTGCCACCCATGACTCAAAGAAAATCTATTCTTTCCAATGACAGGTTTTCTAGTTTAAAGCATACTCATGAAAAGAAACATGCCTTTCACTGATGCATCTTTGTTACTGTGGTTTAACTTCTTAACCTCTCTTCCTGTTGAAGATTCCACCAGAGCTGAGGTGTCTACCGCTTCAGCTGCTAATTACATTTCACCTATGAGGCTTGGAAAAATAAAATTTAGGAAAACAGTCTCTGTTTGAGGTGTGCATTGGAATTAGTTTTAAAGAGATTCATATTTTGGATGATTTTGCAAAAGAAAAGTTCTTTCTAACAATCCATGTAATTAATAAAATAATCCTGTCTTGGTGAGCCATATTTTGATTTATCAAAATCAACCTATGGTTTTAAAAACATGACTACTATTAAAATTTATTCATTTGAATAATTTCATATTGTATACCAGAAAAGTACAAAATTGCTCAGAAAATGTAAACTTGTCAGTATTTACAATTTATTTTCCTTTATTGCCTTTGAATAATGAAGGATTATTGCTCTCTTCAAAAGGAATTTTAAAGAAAAATCTGATTTTATATTTTATATGTTTTCACCAAGATTTTAAAAAAACCCAACATCTTGATGTTATTTATCTATTTAACATATATATATATTTAAGTTTTTTAAAATTTATTTGACAGAGAGAAACAGCGTAGAGGGAACACAAGCAGGGGGAGTGAGAGAGGGAGAAGCAGGCTTCCTGCCAATCAGGGAGCCCTATGCGGGTCTCGATGATCGCGGGTCTCAATGATCGTGGGTCTGGATCGCGGGTCTGGATCGCGGGTCTGGATCGCGGGTCTGGATCGCGGGTCTCGAGGATCTTGACCTGAGACTAAGGCAGTTGCTTAACCAACTGAGCCACTCAGGCATCCCTCTATTTAACATATCTTATAAACCCTTTGCTCGGCTTCCCCTAATGTTAACATCCTACACACCATGGAACATTTATCAAATTAAGAAATTATCTCTGGCACATTCTATGAACTAAAATACAGATTTTATTTGGATTTCCCCATTTTTCCACATGTCATTTTATGTTTTTCAAAACCTACACAATGTTCAACACCGAGAGAGAACTGTAATGTATACTCTAGACTTTGGGTATATTGATGTGTCCATGTAGGTTCATCATTTGTAAAACATATGTCACTCTAGTGCGGAATATTGACAATAAAGGGATGTTACACCTCTGGGTGTGGTAATGAGTAATCTCAGCACCTTCCCCTCAGTTTTGCTGTGACACTTAAACTACCCTGAAAAACTTTAGTTTTAATAACAGATTCGTTGACTATGTTCTTGTGTCAGTTTCCAAGTTTCTTAAAATGTGCCATTTGATATATGCATTGATCCTTTTGCCAATAATACCACCTTATCTTGATTATTAAAGTTTCATGGTCCACCTTGAAATTGTACAGAGTTCTTCAGTTTTGCCCATCATTTTAAGAATCATTTTGACTTTAAGAATTTTAGTTACTTTTCATTTCCTGAGAAGTCAAATCTATCACTAGTTATATAGATCAAGGTGGCAGAATTTGGCATCGAAACAATTTGGTAAGGGAGAAAGATACTTATGTGTGTTGTCAGTTAAAATCATGTATGTGAATGTGAATAAAAGTTAAAATTGTAGGTTAAACAAGAAACATCTGGCTTTTGGGATTACATTGCAAATTAAGCATACTAATGGTATATTTTTTAAAAAGTCCTTTAAAAATATATATTTAGATGCATGCCCTAAAGTCAAAATTATATAGATGTGGAGAAAAGTTTTATTCAAAAACTCAATATGGTAAAATGTATCTACCTTGCCACTTTTAAATTTATTAAAATTCTATAATGTCATCTCCTATTTTTTTGTTCATTTATTTGATATCTGGGCTAATTAATAGGGAAGCTAATGATCATTTCTACATTCTGTCTCAAAACATACTATAATTTTGAATTTACCTTTTGGTATACACATATCTTCTAAAAAAGGGATTTCTCAGTAACATAAAACTATATACTAAATAGATATACTTAAAAATATTGTTGAAAATCTGCATCATATTTTAATTACAATGTAATTCTTACATTATCTACAAAAGAACTGACTGCTGTGGTTCTGGTAAGTAAATTTTACACAAAGCATACATAGGATATGAAATGATGCAAATATGGTTGTGTTGAAGTAAGAACGGTACTTTTACAATTACATGTTATGCTATCAATAGTTACATTAAATTCTATTTAAGAGGCTAGTTCTAGTGTATGTACTGATTTCAAATGTAACTTAAAATTTTATAGGCAAAGTCCTTCAAGGAGCAGTGAAAAGATGATTTAAAAACGACTGTTGAATAGAAAAACAGCCGGCAACAGTAATTCATTTTGGATACAGTTTTACTTTTTATGAATAAGTCTGCAAAATATCAACATAAAGAGTTTACTTTTTTTAAATGAATACAGCCTTAATACTGAAAGCCAGTTCAAATAGTGAACATTTAAAAATTCTTATGACATGGGATTACACCCTTGTGGTTCACACAGCACATGTTGCATTGGTTTGATTTTACTACTCAAAGAAGGGGAGGGTAAAGGCAAATAATTTGGTTTCTTTAAAAAGAATCTGTGTCATTTTATTTTTTCTGTGCTATTTAGGAAATGACCAGGGTAATGCCATACAAAAGAAGTATCTGTCTTTATGGGCATTTCAAATTTCATGTGTATTAAAATATCATTATCATTAATAAATGCTCACTTTATATGAGGTACTATCCAGAACCACTAGAAAACATGATACTTGGCCACAAAGAACTTTGCGATTCAAGCAAAAACAGTATAAGGGATATTTACTAGCCTATATAAACATTTTGCCAGCTCATTCTGCCCCATGGAACTAAAGTCAAAAGAATTAGCCTTTGTAGCTGCTGTCCAATATCAAGGATTATAGACTAGTGAAGAAAGCATATGACTTTTGTTTCCCTTAGCTTGAGAAAACAGGGCAAACAAATTAAACACATCAGAATTTTGCCCTCTTCCTGATATTGTCAAGTCACGGAGGCACAAAGTAGTGGAGAATCTTTGTACCATCAATTATCCAATCAAATAAACATGCAATCTAGGAAAAACAACAAAACAAAAAACAAAAAAGCAAAGCTACTTCAAGATATACCCCGCAGTTCCTTTATGAGAAATTTTACTATCCTCAGAAAAGAGTAAAAAGTAGAATCAGAATGAGCTCTCCAGGGGAACTGAATTCCAAAGTATTGATATTTGAGTGAACAAGTAAAATTTCACCAAATGAAAATCGTAGTAATAAATTTGCTGTAACTGAACCTAAATAGTTGTAACTATAAAAAGTTATATAATTGGAATCATTCCTAAATTTTTGACTGAGACTGTACTGATAAGAGAGAAAATACACTAATTGCTTATTAAAAAATAAAATTAGGGTGCCTGGGTGGCTCAGTTGGTTAAGCGACTGCCTTCGGCTCAGGTCATGATCCCGGAGACACGGGATCGAGTCCCACATCAGGCTCCCTGCTCAGTGGGAAGCCTGCTGCTCCCTCTCTCACTCCATCTGCTTGTGTTCCCTCTCTAGCTGTGTTTCTCTCTGTCAAATAAATAAACTCTTAAAAAAAAATTATATTAGTGAAATTGGTAAAAGGGATTCTTTACTGAGAAAGATCAAATCCTGATAACATTATTGAGTATATTTAAATTTGGAAAATAACAGTTCAAAATTTACATATCTTTAATTTGTAACAGGTGATGTTTTCTTGCAACATTTCTTTTTCCAGAAATGTACTTGAAATAAGATCAGGCATAAGAAGCTTCAGCCAAGGATAAATTGCTAAAGGAAAGATGGTCAGAGGACTCACTTAAAATAATGGCACTGTGGGATTAAACTTATTTCTTATACCTCTACAAAAATAGTAATATTGATTAATTACAGTAAGCAAATGAGATATAGTAAGATGTAAAGAATTAGAGGTTATTTGCAATTTCAACACCGTAAAGAAGCTCTGTTGATACTGTATTCTTTCCAGTATATGTTACTTATTTAATAATACTGAAATCATGCCAGATCTATAGTATCATTATGGACATTGTCTCATATAATTAAATATCTGTTTAAATGTAATTTTTAATTGTTCCATACTATTTTCACTTTGTGGATGAATTTTATTCATTCTCTGGTTCATGGACACTAATGTTGGGTTGTTTCCATTATAAATAGCTTTACATATAAGTGGATAATCTTAAACATAAATTCCTGACTAAATCTTTGACAATGTTCTTGGGAAAATAAGTGGGTTACAGAATAGAACAGTGTCTTTATTGATATTTTCCCAATTGTTTCTTAGAAAATTTGCTACATTTAGCACATCTCCAAATTAGATGAGACTATTCATTTCATCTCACTTTTGCCAAAATTATTATCATTTTAGTCTTTGCCTTTTTAAGATATTAATAAACATTATTAGTTTAGCATTTTTTTCATGGTTATTTACATGAATTTTTCAAATTTATTCTGCCTTTGTTAATTTTTCTATAAAATTTATAACTTAATTTTTTCTTTTAATCTCTATTGAATTTTCCCCTTTAGCTAATTAATATGTTATAATAAATAAATTTTCTTCCTTCCTTTTCCAAAACCTATTTAGTTATTCTGAATTATTTTATGTATAGTCATTACTACATTTACTTTAGTAATTTCTTTTATATTCACTTTAGGCAATAAGTTGAAGTGTATGTGGCATATTTATTTGTTCATCTCATCATATTTTAGATCTATAACCCCCAATAAGTTAACATGAAGGCTTTTAATCATGTTTTTGTGTGTGTTCTAGAATTATTTTTATTAAAGCATAAGACATGTTCAATTACTGAAATTTGAAAATATTTATTTAAATGACCACTTATTATGTATATATTTCCATATAAGGCAATGTGGAGAATACCAGGGAAAATGATAATCACAATAGCATATTAAGTATATTACAGTTTATAACAGCATTTTTTTCATTTATTATCAAATTATAATTTGTTTGGGACTGGGTTGGGGCAATAAATCCTTAGGACACGTCACTGGGAGCTGGTGAGGAAGGCAATAAGGAAGGCATTACAGAGGAAGTAGGATGTGAACAGAATAGATACGCTACTAGGAAGGAAGTGTTTCTTTGATACCAGTGTATCACTGAAAAAGGTGAGATAAGAGAGTAGCATGATAAAATTAATGTTTAGGACCATTACTCTAAAGTCATGCATCAAATGAAATGTAGAAGGGAGAGATCAGGGAAAGCTACTTTAATAATCTAGATAAATGATGAAATGTCTAGAATACAGAAGCTTTGCAGTAGAGTAGGAAAAAATCACTGAGTTCTGTTGAATCAGAATATCTAAATAGTTCAGGAATGTCCACTTTTTCTTCATTTATAAAATGTAGAGTGTGGATTATCTAGAAGCTGCTTTCCATATCTAAAATACAGTCCTAATATGATTTGAATTTCAGTCTTCCCCTTCATCTTCTCCTGAAAAGCAATGGAGGTAAACAGTTATATTTAATTAAGGCTTTAATTAAGTCCTTAGGGTTTGGTCTAGACCTTTGCTAGTAGTCTCCATCAACAAGATGTCAAAACCTTCAATTCTTGCCTTCAGTTCAGAAAACTTCAAACAATCATATGGACAAGTGGCAATAAATACGTTTATGATCCACCTGGTCATGGAGTTTAACATCACACAAGGAAAGTCTTAAACATTGCTAAAAATAGCAATTTTTGAGCATTACTAAAAACATATATATACAAGGACTTTTACTTTTTAATTACAAAAAAATGTTTCTATTCCCGCCTCAAATATTAACAGATTTAAACAATAAGAATTTGGATTTCAGAAAACAGAGCTAAATAACAATGATAAACTATTATTTTTAAAGACATTTTTCCATTTATTAATTCCTCTTTCTATTAGGAGCTCTGCCCCTCACCCATCTCAGGTGGCCATGGCAATTAAGAAACAAATAAAAGCAGTAGAGGATGATAACCTTGCTTTCTAGGAAATAGATGCAAATAAGGTGCCTTATAAAACAAACAGTTGTAGAGAAGAAAGATGTTACATTAAAGTAATTTTTATTCTCCTTTCTTAGACTCCCTGTCCCTTCCTTCATATCACAGTTATTTTATTTTCCACTCAAACCACAAGAAATATTTTCATAATGAAAACACAAATCAATTTTTGAAGACCTTTTGAAAATTAAAATGCATCTAGCCTGTGAGAGACAGAATGAATGACATATGTTTCCAGAAGCAACAAGGAAGCTCCAGGAAATATTGCAGATTTTGAGCACAAGTATTAGGTCATACTCTTCAAAAAGAAAGGAAGTTCAGTGTCCTTGGTCAACACTAGAAAGAAGTAAATGTTTTTGAATATTTACTGGTTAATAAATATTAAGAATAACTTTCGGCTGAAATAAAATTCCATTTTACTTATTATTTTTGTTATATCCTGACTTGTAACCATTTCTTCCCTCAAACCTTGGGACTTGACAGAAAGAGGGCTCATGGTTGTCCTCGATTAAGAGGTGTTCCAGAACCTGCACACAGATGGGTGTGGGGAAGTTTGTAGTTTCCCTGATACAGAGATGTAATAAAGATTTGAAGGTAGCAGCTGCTTCCTAGAGGCAAAATAGATCTCGGGCAAAGAGATGCAGGAGAACTGTTCTTAGGACAAAAGAATGATGGTAGATTTCCAATTACATTAAGAAATGTTTCAGGGATTCTTGGCTGGCTCAGTCGAGTATACAACTCCTGATCTTAGGGTTGTAAGTTTGAGCCCCATGTTGGGTGTGGAGAGTACTTAAAAATCCTTTAAAGAAGAAAATATTTTATAAAAGGTTTTTATGTAAACAAGTATATGTGGAAAAGTGAACTTTAAAGAAAGGCAGACTTACAAACCATGATAAAATACAATTAGTTATGACAGGTTTTTTTTTCACACTGTTTTTCTAAAGGTTAAATTTAATCTAAATTTAAACATCACACTTGATGTTTTGAAATTCTTTGGTCATCAAAATCAGTGATACAGTAGGACCCAATATATACAAAATTCATATTTTAGACTATTAAATGTGTTTTTTTGTATTGGGTTATCAGCATAGTTGATTCAACTCTCCATGCAATGAAACCCATTAGTACTTAGATGTTACTAGATGTAAGACTTCATATTTCAACAAGCGTTTGAGCTTGTTTCTAAAAAGGGCATTTTTTGAAATTTTACAAAATGTTAGTAATGTGAAATTCATTCTTATTCGGAAATGGTGTTAGTTCAAAGGGTTTTGGAAAACCAAAGTGTTCTTTGAAGTGCTTTGAAAGATTTTTAAAAACATCATTCGCAAACAAATTTGTTTTTTACAGACTGCTCTACTCATTGGCACACCAAGACACCACTTCAAACGTGGAAGCAGAGCTGTGGACAGGCAGGAAGCGTCCCAAGCCACCAGGGCTGTCCCTAGACAGACAAGCTGCAGTCCCTGGGAGAGTGACAAAAAAAAGAAAGGAAGGAAGGAAGGAAGGAAGGAAAGAAGGAAGGAAGGAAGGAAGGAACAAAGAAAAGAAAAAATCTCAAGAACCTCTCAGACCGGAGGTGAAAAGTCATTCACCAATACACCAGTTTCTGTAACCAGAGCCTCTAAGTCCAAACGTCGTGCTATGGATAGTGTGAAAACTACCACTGGACACTATTGATCTCTGCAGCTACAGCTGGATTCCCGAAGCAGAGACTGATTTCCTGCAGCAGTGTCTTGAACTTGAAGTTGAATCAACTATGCTGATAACCCAATACAAAAAAACACATTTAATAGTCTAAAATATGAATTTTGTATATATTGGGTCCTACTGAATCAATAGGTCTGCTCATCAGTAAAAATCTATTTTCTGGTACATCTCTGTATCAACAATATGAACTCTAAATAAGTGGTTCCCACATTTTTTAAATAAAAAAAACCCTTTTCTTAAAATAATACTTAAAAAAAAATTCCATTTGATCCTGAGTGCTCAAGTGCATATTAATTGAGAAAACATACAAAAGTCAAAACTAGTAAGAATGTATAATATCTTCAAAAAGCTTCAATTGTCAATCATGAAAGTAAAGTCCTTTGAATTTGAGATATATATGCATTAAAATTACAGTTTATTCAAACATTGCTTAGAGCTTTAGACCTCTTATAATAGCTGTGAGATTCATGATGTGGGAACAATTACACTACTCTTCTCAAAACTTTCTTTTTGGCTCTTTTACATTTAAGATTTCCAACTTGGAATCTCCAACTGGGAATATAGTTCAATTTACAGGTTTCTGAAAAGTGATTTAAAAAATAAAGCAATTTATGTTAAAATGCAATAGGAGAGTTTATTATTAAGAACTTTATAGAAAATATTTGGATCATGAAGACTTATTTTATAAACAATCTATTTTTGCAATACTTGGTATGTTGTGTATTGGACAATAGACCATTTAAGAGTTGGTCTCTGTATGGAGTTATCAGACACAATATGAAAGAAAGATCTTTACGCCAGTGATTACTTACTGTCCGGTTGATAGAAGAGTGAATGTAATAGAGTTAGGGTAAAGCAACCATAGATTAAATGCAAATTTAGGTATTTTTACCACACCTATAAGTACCACATTTGAAAAAAAAATACACAAAAACATGGCATTTGGCATAAAGATGATTTGGGATCTGAAGTAAAGACTATATCACAGAACCGGTTCAATCAGAGGAGAGGAAAGTATAAAAGGTATTAATAACTAGCTAGCAGAGGTGGATGGGAAAGGCTTTGTACTTGTTTCTGAGTCACAACAAAAGAGGTAGGTAGGGTTCAGTATTAAAATTAGTCAGTGAGAAGATATTTTTAGGGTCATAAAGACAGTTACAGTAAAAATTTTTCTTATTAATGAATGCATGAGTAAGAATGACAAATCTTAAAATAATAATATGCTTCTCCCCCTAAAAACCAGGGAGGCTACAAACCTACCGGAAACTCCCTTCATTAATTCTTTGACATTGGAAAATACAATAATTCGTGACTTAAAACATTAAAGGACATGAATATAAAAATTTAATCATTAAAAATTAGAAAATATATCTTGATTTGTTTCACCAGTAGAAAGACAATAGCTACCAGAACTCAGCCACAAGAACTAACAGATTCTGACTTTAAAACTTGGGAAGAAGGAAAACAAAGGAATGTTGAAGGTGACATGCTATAAAAACAAATCCTTTGTTATATTTTACTCAGGATATGAATAATTCCTTTCTTGGTGTTATCTTTCAAGATGTTATTACAGTTCCTGGATGTTTAAGAGTTAAAGTGGAAATATCTTTAAACATCTTCCGGCTATTTGTTAACATAGTGAATTAAATAAGACATATTTTCATATTAACTTTTTCCCCTCAGTCTTCACCCACCACTTGCTCAGCAACTCCAAAAACACACATTTTGTAGTGTTTTTGTCCACAAAACTATGCTGTCTTTAATGCAGGATCACTTTGGGTGGTTGAAGCAGTGTCACTGGAAAAAATCACCTTCAATTTCTATTTATTATTGTCCTAAAAAATCTCTGCTCTTCCAAATTTTTTGAGAAAAGGTAGCAATATATTATCAACATTAAATAAGTGACATAGGTAGATTACATGTCTATGGTAGATTTCCCTGTTAGATTGTTCATTTGTGTTTTTTCTCCTAATGTATAAAGATTCATATAGTGTATGCTCTCTTAGCAATTATCCCATTGTGACACAAACTAAGACCAGTGAAGGGGAAAATGTGCTATTGGAATGGTATTTAAGGAACCCATTTGGGATTAAGAGTATGCCAGGTATTTATTTTTAAAAAAAGAACTGCCAAAGATTTAGGTAAATGTCAAAGGCATAGGTAAACAGAATGTGATTTTATTTTTCATATTGTATGTTATGAATTATTTGAGTTTTTTACATCCCAGTGGAGAATGGAATAACCGTCTCTGCTACAGAAGCCATTGCTCATAAGCTCTCGGCTCCCTAGGAGTTGATTGATTGTTTCTTGCACTTCCATTACCAACAATGGCTATCAGAAAAGACTCAGTCTTTGTGTCTCTGAAAAAGGATTTTTGTTTATTTTTGTTACGACTGAGTGGAAAAAAGCACACATGTATATAAACAGCAAACACTCAAATTGAACTTGAGATCTCAATGAAATTTACACCAAGCATCACAATAAGGGGGCAAATTAGAAAAAAAAAAAAATTGTGAAGAAAAGGCAGGAATGTTTAATACTGCTGAAAATACATGTAGAGTTTTCTATGAGAAGACTTGGCTTATAAGGAAAAGTCTGGGTAAAATTTCAGGATTTAAGAGAATACCAATAAAGTGAAGATTGACATTAACCAGACCACGCTATAAATACCACACAAAGAGACCAAACCAGTCCTCCCCTGACAGGTCTGGCCACCTCTCGCCTTCAGAACAAACCTATAATGAACAACACTGGAATAAAACCTGTTGTTCTTTTAGGATCAGCGAAACTTAATATGTTAGTTAGAGCACTTTTGTTTTTGGATGAGTTCAAATTTGTGTATTTACCTGATCATCGTGTTAAGTGTAGGTTAGATCATGCAGCTTAACAGTGCAATCAATGCTCTGCAAATGTCATCATTTAATCATCTCTATTATCTTTCTTGTCTTATCACTCAAACTAATATGACTCCTTTATCTCAACAGCATTTTGATGTGGAGGAGGAAACTCACTCTCATCTTTAAGAAAAATCTCTAATTACCTCTACTGAGAAAAAGGAAAATATTAACTTGGAAGTGAATATACGTCTTTTTCCTGCTCTATACTATATCCTTAGAAAATACTAGTGTGCAGAGCTTCTTTTATACTAAAAGCACTGGCTTATATATTTTTTAATTTCCTTTAAGTCAGTGAAAATCTCTGTTCAATCATCAGTGGAGATAGTTCAGAGGTGACACTATGTTTAAATTAAAATCACCATGATGAGGACCTAGACTGTTCTTTTTATTCCAGTATGAAGCATGGTCCTGGTGCATGATAGATGCTCAATAAATATTTATTTTTACTGGTGATGACAATGACAAATTGGCCAATATCCTGTATATATACAATGATATTAACAGGCCAATATCTTGTATATATAAAATGATACTAAATAAGCTCAGATAGTGATAGCACAAAATTTAGTTTTAATTGTTTCTTGTCTGTTTTTTATATTTATGATTGAGTTAAATTGTGTGTTTTTGTAGTAACATCTGAATTTCTAAATTTTACATAGGTTCCAGGTGAAGTGAAATAATATTCCTTGAAACTATATAATTAAAAAGAGAAAGTTTAAAAAATAAGCTAACAATAGTTTTGACCAGACTATTCAAGCTCAAAATAGGACAAGTGGAACCATATTTATGCATATTAACTAAATATGCATCTATTATTATTCATAACTGATAAGCACACATTCAGTGAAGTCATGTTCTAAAAACTCACAAAATGAGCTGAAGACACAAGTCCTTCATTATCTGGGCTCCCTTTTTAAAGGAGCAATGAGTCTAGGGGTATCTGGCCGGCTCAGTTGGTATAACATATGACTCTTGATCTCAGGGTTATAAGTTTGAGCCCCATGTTAGGTGCAGCAATTACTTTAAAAAAATTAAAAATTAAAAAAATCTTTAAAATATAAATTAGTCTAGTGTACTAACATTTTACAAACTTGTCCTATAATCCATTTTGAACCATAAATAAGCATAATAGTGATATTATTAATAATCTTTCTGTATACATTGAACAATATAGTATTATAATAATGAATACAACAAGGTTTAATTGATACACATTCATGGATTTTGTCAAAACAACTTAATCCATCAGATGGGAGGAAGAGTCACACACTATTAGGAAAAATGCTTATTAATCCTTCCACTATAGACATTGCAACAAGTAAGTGAAGAGGATGAGAAGTGATGAAAATGCGATTGATACTATTGTCTTGTGACATAATCTAGAGATAAAGTGCACATCTAAGATATTTTTAAGGAGAAACCTAATATCATATGAAATCTTAATATAACTAGGAAAGAGGAGGGGCATTAGAGATTTTCCCATAATTTTTGTACCATATGTTACACAGAGGACTATAGGGAAGGACTTTTACTTGAAAACATCAAAATAAGACATAAGATAGAAAGAGTATTTGTTTTTATCACATCATTAAATAGGTCAGCGAGGATACAATGATGGCTATAGTGACTGAGAAGACTGTCAAAAAGTATAGAAATTGTGGGTTTTCTAAAACTTCTTGCAGAAAAATGTATTCAGGTTTCATCTTGTTGTTTGGTTTACAGATAAACAGAGTGGTTCTTAAGATGCATCACCTTTCACTAAAGTGATAGATAAATTTCATACAAATTATATACTTTATAAGTTCTAATCTCTCAATTGCAGATTTTTCAGACACATTTATTGTAGATACATTTTTTAGAAAATGGAAATGTATTGACTGCTCCATGACAAGGTGTTAGCACAAATATCTTAAATGAGACAAGATACACTGTTTTCAAATAAACACACTTAGTTAATCAAAATGAGCTTAGATATAATATGGCTTTCTCATCATGCCTATCTTGCTAATATTTGGGGTAAGCCAAAAAAGCTCCACTTGGCAGTATATCAGTGTCATTGTACCTAAGGGAAACTGAAAATAAGGTTTTAGCAATCAAAACAGAATTTTAAAGTTTTGGTTGGAAATGCAAACAAAATATATTTATTGATTTAAACCTTTGATAGAGTGATTTAGCTAATTTTGGAAACTGACACTATTGGACACAGAATGGATAAAAGAGATATTTGAAGATTATTTGTCAAAGGATGATTTTTAAATGGATGAGGAATTGCTCACCAACCATTTCAACTTGAAAATTTAACAATGAAGGGGGCACCTGGGTGGCTCAGGTTATGATCTCAGGGTGCCGGGATTGAGTCCCATGTCGGGCTCCCTGCTCAATGAGGAGCCTGTTTTGCCTCATTCTCTGCCTGCCTCTCTGCCTATTTGTGATCTCTCTCTATCAAATAGATAAATAAAAGCTTTTTAAAAAAAGAAAATTTAACAATGAAGGATAGAGAGAAGATGTTGGATAATGTTAGTGAATTCACCTTGAAATAATTTTCTGCTACTTCTCCTTTAGTCTTTCAGATGAGTTAAATAGAAGAGCATCACAAAATTGCAGGATGAGCCATTAAAGAATTGTTGTCACCTGCAATTGTTCTATGTAATACAAAATTGTTTTTGTATAATGAACTCAAAATAAAACACAGAAATAATTTGGATGTCATAGCTGATGAAGAGCCTAGCTCTCATTTACAATCTCTACTTGTTATTTTTTGCATTGAAAATAACCTTCTGATTATTGATTGCCTTTGGAGTAAATATTGTATATTAAAACTTCAAAAATGCATATACTATCATTTTATGTACATACTGTTTGTGGTTCTATGTTAATTTTCATTTAGAGAAAAATGTTGACCAGATAAAAGTGTTTGAAAAGTAGGTTCTAGATGTCCTGTTCAAGTATTAATATTAAGGACATGCCTTTAACTTCCTCATGTAAAATATGGTGATCATAATACTTAACGGTTAGCTTGTTGGAAGAATGAAAGGTAATATGTAAAATATTTGAAGATAATTTAGGAAGTAATATTTAAACACTTAGTAGAGTGTCTGTCCTGAAATCACTATGCTATAAATTCTGTTATTATTATGGTTACTGAACAGGAGCCTTCTTTGTGAATGAAAGAGAAAGGATTCATTGAGATCACACTGGCCTCCCTATTACAGCTCAGCTACTAATATTTCTTCACTTGTCATAGTTTCTCTTGAAAACCTAACAAAAACTATGGACTTGCTCCCACAGATGAAAACTTCTGGATTTTTCTCGTTCTTCATTGATTTCCTAAAAGATCTAGTGTATCTAGAGAGTACAGATTAAGATTTCTTCCTTAGATTTGATCTTTAGTTATTGTAGTAATACAAATAGTTCTTCACTGAAATAAACCCAGGATTTTTTTTTCTCAGATATATATTTAACAATCACAACGACTATGAGATTACAGAATTCACCTTATTTATTTATTGCTTTGTTGTTTGTAAAGAACATTCCTATGGCCACTAAATTGGCCAGTCTCAGACCTGAGCTCAAATTTCTGCACAGTCCCTTTTCTTAAAATGGAGAAGATAGCTGGGGAAGAAGAACATAAGGACTGGCTTCCCTTTCTTCTGGTAATAAGCCTATAATTTTCAGAAATTCTTTCCTCAGGCTATGATATGACACTCATAAAAGTAGAAACATGAGTAGTATGGATAAGCAAAAACGAAAGGAATAATGCAAATGAGCTTTTAAATTGAGTTAATGCTTTAACTTAGATCACTAACTTATATTTACTCAAATTATAAATTTTGTTAAGTGGGCCAAAGGGAAGGCAACTCATTTCTTTTATATTCTGAATGTTTTAAAAAGTATTTTTGGATAAAAACCAAAGGGTTTTCTCTCTTCTTTCTTTTAAAGAAATAAAAGATGTGGCTGATTAGCATTACAGTACATCAGTTAGTGTCTCTGTTCTCTTCATAATATATCAGATGTCAAAACTACTCTCTTTAGAATAACAAAAATGACCTTTTGGTGCCATCAGCTCTGACTGACCTTTGAGTAGCCATAACAGTGGCAGAGAAATAATAAAGATACATCAAGCAAAAGTTACTTTTTGCCACTGGGATACTCAGGGCACTAATTAGAGTACTCTATGGAATTTGAGCTCCTAAAAATTTTAAGTAAAAATTAACAAACAGACTTCCTATTATGAAAATCAACTTTATGACCTTAAAGTGGTATTTAAGTATTTCAGTTAACATAAAACTTACAGCAGTCTGCACTTTAGAGAAAGCAACATTTTCAGAATATGTTTTAGTGAATGATATAAATATCAACATTTTGAAAGCTGCATCTACAACTTAAAGTAAATTTATTAATGGATAATATGGTTTAAGCAAAGAGTAGTGTGGCTTAATTTAAAAAACTGAATACAGAATAATAGTTTTTTATTGGACTCTTTCCCTTTAATTAAAATGTTAACATCAGCTTGTCACAGAGAAACAATTTCTTTTCAAAGGACTTGGAACCACACACTGGCTGATGTTTGAAATCCTGTATCTATATGATTTATCTGTAGGGCACCATTTGAACATTTATTATCTTTGCTGTCCAGGGTTTCTAATTTTGTTTATGTTTTTCATGAAGTGTGGAATCACAATTATGAATTTATATAAACCCAAGCTCAGTGGTTAAATAAGATGAAAGGATCTGAATTACTTCAGTACATTCCAGGGTGTGCGAATTGGGATTCTGGTTACAATGAAGCTCCCTCTTCCAGTTAAGTTGGAGGGAGGGAGAGAATGATTTCATCACAGGGAGCTGGGTCTGTATAAGAGAATTTGGCCTGCCAGAGAGCGAGTTCAGCCCTTGAAATAAGGTTTCAGTAATTACTTAGTTGTGTGATGCTATTTGTTCATTCAGAGATGCCTGTGATAATTTTTCTCTCGGTTATTTTTTCTGTAATCTGTTAAATTTTTTCTTAATTATCAGTTGTTTTTTTTTTTTTAATATTTAACCAATCTTGAAATCTGTAGCAAAAAAATTTGGGATCTCTCTTAGAATAATGAAACAGTTGTTCAATTCTCTCTTAGGCACTGGCATTTAAAATATCTTTTAAAACAATGTGTTCTTAGTTGCAGATCTTTGCCTCATATAATTAAAATTTAGATTTAAATTTATAGCAACTTTTGTTAGAGAACTTCTTCTTCTTCTTCTTCTTCTTCTTCTTCTTCTTCTTCTTCTTCTTCTTCTTCTTCTTCTTCTTCTTCCTTTTTTTTTTTTTAAAGATTTTATTTATTTGATAGATAGAAACACAGCCAGACAGGGAACACAAGCAGGGGGAGATGAGAGAGGGAGAAGCAGGCTTCCTGCCGAGCAGGGAGCCCGATGTAGGACTTGATCCTGGGTCTCTGGGATCATGACCTGAGCCAAAGGCAGTCACTTAACCAACTGAGCCACCCAGGCACCCCCTGTTAGGGGTCTTCTTGTAAATAATTCTTGGTTTTGTTCATTTATTCAATGGACATCCTATTAAATATCTACTATGTATTGAATTCTGTTCTCTGCTTTTGGAAACAAAAATGAATAAAACAAAGACAACACTTAGAAAGAATAAACCTCGTTAAATTGTGCTGTATCCCTATTTCTTCTCTAGTTCAGCTATGTATGTCATGGTAAAATGGTTGGTGGAGTTCACAAAAACTGTTCTTTATGATATATCCTTTGAGGGAGGGGATGATGGGCGTTGAGAAAGGAAACAGCATGAGCCACATAGTCAGTAGTTTTGAATACAAAGAATTCTAAAGATGTTACTAGTCTTTCCTTTCAGACTGTCTCTCCTTTCAGTCCCCCTAAATAGAAACCCTCTTCCTCTCTTCTTCTTTTTAAGACTCAGGTGAAGACACATCTTCTAAGCAACCATCCTCTTCTCTAGCCCTTAGTTGGCTTGTGGAACTTCCTGAGGTACCTACTGTTGGTACCACATATTTGGTATTAGCATATGTAACTATGAATTATCTATCTTTATGTAGTGTTTACCCTAAACATGCAATCAGGATTTAAATACTGAAAAGAAGGATTCATATCTTCTGGGATTTTGTATCCCCAGTGAGGTGCCCTAGTTATATGGGACACTGAAGAAGTGATTATGATGATATTTTTCAATATTTGTAGCCAAATATAGCACCTCATTTATTGATGGTTAATAACAAATATTCTTTCAACCTAGTAATAATAATACACATGATTTATAACAGAGAGAGGAATCAATATCAAAATCTCAGAAAGCCTTAAGTGACAAAAATAATGCTAGCTTCTCTCTTTCAGGGGTCATTGACAGTACGACAGAGAGTAAAATAATGAATTTCTGGATAGGAAGAAATTTTAAGTGACATCTAAATTAAAAACTACTTTCTTCCTATAAAAATTTAGAAAGGATTAAGAAATCCATCATGCTATATAATTGCAAAAGTCTCCAAGTTTATATCTTGCTAATCTGTTTTCCAAATGGCAAGCTCTTTAAAGCTGAGATCTGAGACTCCCATCTTTTTGCTTAAAAATCATTTGGTGATCCCTTTTGCACTCTGAAGCTCCAACTCCTTAACATGTCATGCACAAGTTTTCTCCTGACAAACTCTAGATCTCATTTTCGTGTTTTTTTTCTCATGGTTCCCATAATGTGTGATAGCCACGTTGAATTACTGGCTCCTCATAAGTTCATCTGACTTCTCTGGGCCAAAATAAGTAATTAGTACTTATTTTGGAATAAACTTTTTCCTTTTCTTTCTTGAGTAAATAATTCCGTTGGTGTCCTCTGTGAAGACTTCCCTGTCCTGCTACCAGTGTCCCTCTATCCCCCACAACATTTGTGCAAGCTGTGCCCAGCACTTCTCAGTTACTCATCTCCAGAGCCACCAATCACATCATAGTTTCTCCCAATTGCATTGCGGGAAGCCACTTATCTAGAATGAAGTGTGGATGTACACAACTCTGAGGTCATGTCTTTTACTATTTTTCAGTCCTTTCCTGGGATTAGTGTTTCTAGAATTAGAGTCTTAGTTTGCCATGTGTCACAGTCATATAGGCGTACTTATAAAAACTGAAGCCTGACTAATCTGACGTAACATGGTCCAGGTTGCTAGTCACTGGGTCTGGCCATTTGTTTTTTAAACAAGCTACTCAGAAGATTTCCTTGTTTCTTACAGTTTAGTAACTATTACAGTTGACTTGAAATTCAGGGGGCACCAAAGAGTGTCCTAGTTACCTCTATATCTTCAACACATATCCTGGAATGTAGCAAAATTTAATATTTAAGTGAATATACTTTCCTAAATATGGAAATAATCCTGTATCCTACAAACTTACTATAATCGTTTACCAGCTACAGGAGGTTTTTGTATCTATCTTTCTACATAGATGGTCATGGCATCTGCAATCAGTTCTATTTTTCCCTTTCCAGTCTGTATAGTTTTATTTCTTTATCGTGTCATGTTACATTATCTATGACTTCTGCTATGATGTTGAGCTAAAGTAGTGAGGGGGACATCCTTGCCTTGTTCTCAATGTTAGAGGGAAAGTACCTAGTTTCTCACCCTTAAGTACGATGCCGACTATAAGTTTTTGTAGCTATTTTATATTAAATTGAAGAAGCTTCCTTCTAGTTTCAGTTTCCTGAGGTTTTTTTTTAATTTTGAATGAGTGTTGGATTATATCAAATGCTTCCTATACATTTATTGAAATGATCATATGATTTGTCTTCCTTAGAATGTTAATGTGAAGGATTACATTAATTCATTTCAAATGTTGTATCAGTCTTACATAGTTGGAGTATATCCCATTTGTTCATGGTGCATAATTACTGTTATACACTGTTTAATTCAATTTGCTAATATTTTGTTGAGGATTCTTGCATTCATACTTGAAGGTATACTGGTCTGTGTTTTTCTTTATTTTAATATCTTCAATTGGTTTTGTTATAGGGTATCATAGAATGAGTTAGAGAGTAATCCCTCCATTTCTACTTTCTGGGACAGATTATAGGAAATTAATATCATTATTCCATGAATATTTGGTAGAATTGACCAGTGAGCTCATCTGGGCCAGGTACTTTCTGTTCAGATTATTAATTACTGATTCACTTTCCTTAACAGATTTAATTTTATTCAGATTATCTATTTATGTAGATTTTTTTAGATTATGTCTTTCAAGGAATTGGTCCACTTCTTCTAGATTGTCAAATTTGTGGGCATAGAGTTGTTGAAAATATTCCTTTATTATCCTTTTAAAGTCCATAGAATCAGTAGTAATGACCACTCTTCCATTTCTGTATTTGTAATTAATGTCTGTTCTCTTTTTTCCTTTGTTAGCTTTACTAGAATTTATCAATTTTCTTGATCTTTTCAAAGAACTAGTGTTTATTTTCACTGTTTTTCTATAATGGGTTGATTTCCTATCTTCAGTTTCACTGATTCTTGTTCAATTTTTAATTTCTTTTCTTTTGCTTTCTTCTTCTTTTTCTAGTTTACTAAGATGGAAGCTAAGATTCTCATGCTTTCTAATTCAATATATTTAATTTTATAAATTTCACTTCACAGGTTTTGATAAAATTATATTTTCATTTTCATTCTAGTTAAAAATATTATTTTTAATTTATTTTTAATTTATTTTTTAAATTTTTTAATTTATTTTTTAAAATTAATTAATTTATTTGAGAGAGTGGGAGTGGGAGAAAGAGTGCCAGTATGCTTGTGAGCAGTGTGGGGTAGAGGGAGAGGGAGCATAGAGTCCAATAGGAGGTTGGATTCCATGACCCCAAGATCATAACTTGAGCTGAAATCAAGAGTCAAAGACTTAACTAAGCCACCCAAGAGCCCTAAGTTAAAAATATTTTTAAAATTTTGTTCAAGTTTCTCTTATCCATGTATTATTTAAAAATGTATTGTTTAGTCTTAAAATATTCTGGGATCTTCCAGCTATGTTATCAACTTCTATTTTAATTCTATTGTGGTTTGAGAGTATATATGGATGGTCTCTATTCTAAATTTGTTAAGGTGTGTTTTATGATCCAGAATATAGTCAATCTTGGCAAATAGTCCATATGAGTTTGAGAAAGAAGATTGTGCACTCTGCTGTTATTGGATGAAGTAGTTTATAGGTGCCAATTATATTCAGTTGGTTGATGGTACTCTTAAGTTCAATTATGTCCTTACAGATTTTCTGTCTGTTGGATCTGCCAGTTACTGATTGAGTAGTGTTGAAGCCTCCTCCTATACTAGTGGATGTGTTTGTTTCTCTTTTCAGTTCTATCAGTTTTGCCTCATATATTTTGATGGTCTCTTGTTAGGTGTATATACATTAAGAATTGTTATGTCTTCTTGGAGAATTGACCTCTTTATCCATTGCTTTTCCTTTTTTGAAGTGTATTTTGTCTAAAATTTAATGACTATTCCAACTTTGATTAGTGTTGATACATCTTTCTCTGTCACCTTACTTTTAATATTTCTGTGTGTTTGTGCTTAAGGTGGATTTTTTTTATGGACAACATATAGTCAGGCTTTTTTTAATGTAATGTGTAAATGTCCATCTTTTAATTAGTATATTTAGATAATTTGTACTTTAAATAATGATTAATATAGCTGGATTAATATCTACCATACATAATTGTTTTTAACTTATTTTTCTTTGTTTTGCCTTCATTATTTCCCATCTTCTCTGGCTTTAACTGAACATTTTATGATTCCACATTCTCTCTTCTATAGGCATATAAATTATACTTCTTTTAAAGATTTTTTTCCAGTAGTTTCTCTAGAGTTTGCCACATACATTTACAACTACTGTAAGTCTGTTTTCAAATAACACTATACTTCTTCACAGGCAGTATAGGTACCTTATGACAGAGTTTTCCTAATTTCCCTCTCTCGTTATTTATTTATTTATTTATTTATTTATTTATTTATTTATGTGGGAGTGAGAGAAAGCATGAGCACAAACTTGGGGGGAGAGGAGAGGGAGAAGCAGGTTCCCCGCTGAGCAGAGAGCCCAATGCGGGGCTTAGTCCCAAAACCCTGAGATCGTGCATCTGAGCCCAACGCAGACCCTGACAGACTGAGCCACCCAGGTCCCATGTTGCAGTGCTTTTGATTTGTATTATTTCTTTTTGATTCTTTTTTTTTTTATTCTTACTATCTCTGCTTACATTGTCCACCTATTTTTGCATGTTGTCCACCTTTCCATTAGAGCCCTTGGCATATTAATTATAACTGTTTTTAAATTCCAGGTCTGATCATTCCAAAATCTCCAATACTGGAGTCTAGTTCTGATACTTCTTCTGTATCTCTTAATTGTATTTCTTGCCTTTTTAGCATACCTTGTAATTTTGTTGCTGTTGTTCAAAAGCAGACCTGATGTAGCAGGCAAAAAGAACTGAAGTAGATAAACCTTTCTTGTGAGATTTTATGTTTGTCTGGCCAGGAGTTACACTGTATTTACTGTTGCTACAGCCATTGTTTCAGAGGTTAAAATTTCCTGTGTGTCATTGTTTTTGCTCTTCTCTTAACTCTGGTTTCTCTAGAGACTCTCTTTAAATAGGGTCTGAGATTTGCAGTTCTTACGGCTCTAATTCCCCATTACACACCAGAGCCTTATCGATTTGGTCAAATTCCTACAAACAACAAGTAGATTACCAGGTTTTGGAGTGAGGAAGTGTTGAGGAGTAACAGCTGATGGGTACAGTGCTGTGGGGGAGGGTGATTAGAATGTTCTGAAACAGTATGTGATGATGATTGCACAACTCTATGATCTGTACTAATAATTAGTGAATTGTATGCATTTTATGCTATGTGAGCTATATCTTAATAAAGCTGCTTAATAAAGCCTGATTAGAAAAAACATGGGTGAACATATTTGATTTGATGACAAGGAAAATTCAGAATTTATTTCTGCCAAGTGTTGCTTGCAACATTATGTATAGTTGGAAAAAATTGGAATATTCTGTTTTTTTTTAAATTGGAAAATTCTATACTATATTGAAATTACAAAGCTTTATTCAGTCACTAAAATTATGCTTTCAAAGCAATTAAGATCATTATTTTCTGATTCTTAAATCAATGGTATATGATGCAAGGTGAAGCCCCCATATAGAACTTCTTTATATGAGTCATAAATAATAATAATGACCTATTAATCAAAACTTATCATTGAGTTCTCTTTCTCCTTAACAATATATTCAGCAGTATTGTCAATGCTGCTGTAACGTGCAAGCAAATGAACACAAAAACACAATCAACTTGTCAGTCTTTCTTAGCAAAATCCATTTTACGATAAAGATTTTAGCAAGGTAGTGCATGGTCAAGCACGGCAATTTAGAGCAACCTTGGAGTTAAATTTAATTATGTAATCACTTATGGGTAATTTTTATGGAGTTCTGTAAACTCCATTATAATTTGTAAAAATGCATTTGTAATACCCCTTTAGCAACCAACCACAAGGTGGAGGAGGCAAGGCAAAACTCATTTTAGGGAAATAGAGTTGAAAATTTATGGGAAATTCTGAATCATGTTCACAATTTTACCCATTACTCATAGTGATTACACAAAAACCAGAACAGGAAGAAACTGGACTTATTAAAATAAGCATTAAACAAAGCACTAAACAATCTAGGCTTGCAAACTACTGTATCTAGAAGCCATGTTCCCCTGTGGACCTGCCAGGAAAACACATAAAAGACTAAGAAATGTTGATGATATGAACTTAAGAAACAAAATATTCCACCTGGAGCAGTTTTTGTAAGTTATTTAGACTTTGTTGCTTTCTTAAAAGCAATTTACATTATCCTAATAGGTCCAAGCAAGCACTTTAGGTAACACAGCACATGATATCCACATTTGGAGCAGAGCCTGAAATATTTTTAAGCACTTTGTTTTCCCAGTTTCCCATTTTTGTTTTCTTTTGGTGACCAAAGCCTTAGCTACATATTTTTTTCAGAAGTTCCAAAGAACTTAGTGTTTGTACCAAATATTCAAAACTTTATTATATTTTGTTATATATGATTCTTTTTAATTAAACCAAGATGTGTTTCTTATTTGAAATGAAGTTTCTCCAAGAAAGAACTATATTCCATTTATTATATATATTTTCACAAGAACTCAGACATGCACTGGACAATGTTCAACAAATATAAAATCTAATTTTGCTGGTGTACTTTCTTATATATAAAATTCAATTTAATTGGACTCAGATTCACAATTTCCCTCAGAAACTCTGCATTTACACTATATCACCTCATATCATCGTATCATCCATTTTATATGGTCATTCGTTCATTCATCCATCCATCTATTCAACAACCTACATCCAGACTTCTTTTCTTCTCTTTAAAATCTTAGCTTGGATGATATTCTCTGTAGGGAAAAGGAAGTATTTCAGGCTTTGTGGGCCCCAGGGTCTCTGTCACAGGTATTCTATTCTACCTGTGACAAAAGCAGCCAGAACAAAGCATAGAAGAATGAGTGTGGCTGGGTTCCAATAACACTATTTACAAAACCAGCTGCAGGTTGGATTTAGCCATAGGCCCAAGTTTGCAGATCCCTGCTCTGGTCCATCTTCTTCATTTGCAAATTCTCCATGCATGAAATCCAATCACCAGGAGATAAAAATCTTCTAGAAACCATACCTGTCCATTGCTGGTAGATCTTCAGTAACATTGATGCCATTCTTGCCCCAGTTTTTAAACACTCATGTCTGCTCTCTAACACTCCAAAACATCTGCTCCTACAACTAACCTTGTTGCTTCCCAGAGTCCAGAAAATGCCGTGAGTCTTCTGTAGGTATATTTATATATCCCATTCTATTACTACTAAATTGCCCTTTTACTTAATTTTTCAAGAAACACCTCCTAGGGGGCCCTGGGTGGCACAGTCAGTTTAGCTTCTCACTCTTGAATTTGGCTCAGATTGTATCTTGGGGTCATGAGATCAATCCCCACCTCAGACTCTGTGCTCAGTACCGAGTCTACTTGGGTTTATCGCTCCCTCTCCCTTTGCACCAATACCCCCACTCGCTGCCACACTCTTATTCTCTTTAAAGTAAATAAATAAATAGATCTTAAAAAAAGAATCCCTCCCTTATCAAGCATTCAAAATTATTCTTTCTCTGACTGCCCTAACAGGAAACTGCCTAGCTGTGATAGTTTTTGTATAATTCATGTAACTGTTTATCATTTGTTATTATACACTTTTTCTTTTATTAAGCATAACCACTATTCAAATCCTCTTACCTTTTTAAAAAAAGTTTATCATTTTATGTTCCTGATTAGAATGTATGTAGTGAAAAGAAGGGCCGTATGTACCCCAATGCTAATAGCAGCAATGGCCACAATCGCCAAACTGTGGAAAGAGCCAAGGTGCCCTTCAACAGATGAATGGATAAAGAAGATGTGGTACATATATACAATGGAATACTATGCCTCCATCAGAAAGGATGAATATCCAACTTTTGTAGCAACATGGACTGGATTGGAAGAGATTATGCTGAGTGAAATAAGCCAAGTAGAAAAAATCAAGTATCACATGGCTTCACTTCCTTGTGGTGCATAAGGGGTAATATAGAAGACAGTAGGAGAAGGAAAGGAAATGGGAAGTAGGGTAATTCAGGGAGAGAAACAAAACATGAGAGACTTTGGACACAGAAACAAACTGAGGGACTTGGAGGGAAGGGGTGGGAGGATAGGAGAGCCTGGTGGTGGGTACTGAGGGCACCTATTGCATGGAGCACAGGGTGTGGGACATGGACAATGGATCTTGGAACACTGAAAAAATAAAATAAATTTAAAGTAAAAAAAAAAAAGAATGTAATTCATTAAGGAAAAGAACTGTTTTATACTTAATGAATTTTCCCCATTGGATCTCCCATTGTAATCAATAGTACACAGCAACCTGTTCATCTGATATGTAGAGCTAGATCTAGATTCAACATAGGATATAACATAAATCACCCACTTTTTTCTAAGATGGAGGAGGTATCGGGGGTGGTATCTTCCTTGGTGAGATGCTTTCTTTTGTAAAGTGACTGCTCCACCATGAGAACAGGGATGACCTTTCTGTCTGGATACAGGATGAGCTGGTTTACACAGGTACATGTAATGGATACACCTGAAATCCAGGTAGGGGCGATTTCAATTGAAATGGTTGCACTGAACCTGAAGGGGAAACCAGAGGCAGAAATTAGCAATACTAAAAATCCATGTATGGCTCTCTAATAGGTTCAAATACCAATAGGAGAGCCTCCCAACAGATGAAAAAAGTATATAGGCCTAAAAAAATGTAGGGGTAGGGAGAGGAGAGAACAATAAGAGGCCTTTTAATGGAGGCCATAGAGTTGGCTTCATTGAAGAATTTTGTTCTTGATTTAAGGTGTGGTTATCAAATCACAGCAGTAGACTCTGGTTATCTTTTTCCCTTCCATGAATCATTTCCTTTATGATCTAATGATTATAGTCAATGTCTAAATGAAAATGTAACATTCTTTCACTTGGATGTCACCAAGCAGTTGTATAATTTTTCAATTTACTTTTTCTGCAATGTATCAGTAAGAAACACTCTAAGTATCCAACTGACAAATAAGTCTTCACAACTTACACACTTAAAATTTTGACATTGTTAACAGGTGCATAGAAACGTGTCTTAAGTGATGAGAGATCAGGGGCGCCTGGGTGGCTCAGTTGGTTAAGCAACTGCCTTCGGCTCAGGTCATAACCCTGGAGACCCGGGATCAAGTCCCGCATCGAGTCCCACATCGGGCTCCCTGCTCGGCGGGGAGCCTGCTTCTCCCTCTCTCACTCCCCCTGCTTGTGTTCCCTCTCTGGCTGTGTTTCTCTCTGTCAAATAAATACAAATCTTAAAAAAAAAATGATGAGAGATCATTTATTATAAGGGATGAATTATTTAATGTTTCTGAGTCATTATCTGCTACATCATCATGTTATTTCCTTTTATTTTTACTCATAGACTGTTATTGCTTTTTCATTATTAATAAATCTTTCAAAAAAATCACACAAATAGTACATGCACATCACTGTTTGACTTGGTGGCTGTTACTCTGTAGAACTCCTATTAATATCATATCCATGGAAGTGTCTCAAGATGACAGTATAGAGTACAACTGATGGTTCATAAATATTTTTTTTTTTGGTCAGAGAAAAAAAATTTCTGTGGAGCAAACGTTTACTTTATGAGAGAATGAATAATTTTAATGGCATTTGGTATATATTTCTAATTATCATAAAGGATCTTAATATATGTAAATTAATGTTTATCAATAGCTATACCAAATTTTTAATAATATTTGACTTAGGTACCAAGCGTTTATCAAAATAGTCAATTTCTATGAGCTTGTAGTAGATGAATAAGAATAATAGCTAACATACAGGTAAAATATACCTATGGCTGTTTTTCACTGGATAACACATTTTTTTCCTTTAAAGGAGGAATAATGCAAGTTTCTATATAATGGATACTTATTTTTTATACTTTTAGTGTGTATATTATAAATGTAGAATGAATAAAGATTTGTTGTGAAATTTCTATTGATACAGAAATGATTAACATAGAAAAATCAATAACATTTTAAATTGTCCTTAATATCAGTTTATATTGATTCAGTCTCCAAGTAGTTTGTAAAAAGCATTGCAGGAAATGAGATGTTGGGGAAAACTTGAAGCAATGGTTAATTTTATGTGTTAATTGGACTGGGCCATGTTGTATCCAGATATTTGGTTAAACACTATGCTGAGTGTGTCTGTGAGGGTATTTCTGGGTGAGACTGATATTTGAATTAGAAGGTTGAGTAAAGCAAACTGCCTACCCTAGTCTGGGGAAGGGGTCTCTTCCAATTCACTGAAGGTCAAATTGACAAAAGTTCTGATGGACAAAAAGGCTGATTAAGGAGGACTATGTTCTTTCTCTGCCTGGCTGTCTGTTCTCTGTTTGACTATCTTCAAGCTGGGACAGAGGTCTTCTCCTCCCTTTGGAACTGGTTTGGAGCTTATACCATCAGCTCTGTCTTGGACCTTTGGACTCAGACTAGAACTAGTACACCATCTTCTCTCCTGGGTCTCCAGCTTGTTGACTATAGTTCTTGAGACTTCTCAACTTCTATCCTGATTAACAAATTTATTATAATATTATCTGTATCTATCTATCTATCTATCTATCTATCTATCTATCTATCTATCTATCATCTATCTATCTATCTTTATCATCTATCATCTATCTATCATCATTTATCTATATCTGTTATTATCTATCCATCATCTATCTATCATCTATCTATCTATCATCTATCATCTATTATCTATCTATCTATTTATCTTTCTTTCTTTCTTTCTTTCTATCTATCATCTATCTATCATCTATCATCATCTATCTATCTATCCGTCCACCCATCATCTAACCATCTATTATCTCTCCTATTGCTTCTCTTTCTCTGGAGAACCACTAATGCATTAGCCTTGATTTAAGCAATCTTCTCATCTAAGACCCCATTCTGGAGCCCTCCTGTGTCATCTCTACAGTCTGTCTGGTGCTTTTGCTTCTTATTTCCCAAATCACCTGTCTTTGAAAACACATACTTATGTGATTTTTTCCTCCAAATACACAGTGAGCACATAGAAGACAGGGATGGTACCACTTTCCTTTTCCCTGACACTTAGTAATGACTCAGTAGATTTTAGTAGACTCATACATGCATATGAAAAGATATAGAGATCAAATTTGCCTTAATCTGCATCCTGTCTCCCAATTTTCTCTATATATTTCTAAAAATCAAATCTGTACAGACAGGACAAACAGAAGCAGGGCAAAGCACACTAATTATTCCTTACCAGATAAATATAAATTCTTTCTGAAAGTCAAGCTAAAATAACTAATAAATTCAATACTTTGAATGATCATTAAATTCAATGATATCTCTTTTTGAACTCTGTTATCTATGTTAAAAACCAGGTGTGTGAATATTGCCCTTCCCCCATTATAAGTTTATTTTAATGGTTCTACCTTTTTTGGTAGTAAATAAATTTTCTATATGGAAGCTGGAGTTTGGGAAATACTCATAAATAACCCATGTCTCTTACAAGAAACAACAAAACAATGGCTCAAATAGGTAGGAACAGAAATGACTTCAGAATAGAAATAATGACCCAAACAAAATTTCCGGAGCATGAAAAAAGTAATAAGGTATGGGAAACGAGTCCAGATAAAGGATCCTAAGTTTGAGTGGGTCTAAACAAGTGGGGAGAAAGACTTATGAGTGTTTGGCATGGTTGAGTTCAATGGGTAAGAAATCGAGTAGGATGTCTTCATGAAAGGTAGAATTGACTGGGATTTTTAGCAGAAGCCAGATTAGAAAATATTGAGGAGATTGCCTAGGTGTTCTGTGTTGAAACAATTTGGATTTAAGATATCCAGGTCAAACTTAATGGTTATTAAGATAAACTGCAATAACCTACATACTTGTTTAGAGAGCAGAGGTTAATTTTGTTCTGAATCACAGGGGAGAAGCAAAGTGCCAGGTTGACAGAGGGAGCTGAACAAATAATTATTTGTTCAAGTTTTAAATTTCCTAACACAAGAGAAAAGCACATTATTCATTGAAAATACTCAGCTTGTTTTCAAAGTTCAGAATAAGGCTGATCTGTTTTTTTATTTTTTATTTTTATTATTTTATTTATTTATTTATTTTTTTAGAATAAGGCTGATCTTGACCTAATATAAACAAATCTTATAGCTGTGAAAAAAAGATGATGATCAAAATATGCCGGGCATAAATCTTTGAAAGTTTTATAGAATAAAGAGTATTGGTCCAGCTCATGTCTGGATATAGAGGATGTTAAGACTTGAAGAGGACTTTGACAGAGAGAGTGGCAAGACCAAAGGCTTGAAGGTGGCAAATAGAAGACAGGATGTGGAAACCTCAAGTTGTCCAGTTTGGTGAGGATATTAGGGACATAGCAGAGGGCTTTAGTACCAACAGGTAATGAATTTGGATTTAATTCTCTGAAAGCTAATTCACTGAATGCTGTTTAAAAAGCAAATGATGTGATCACATTGTGTTCTTTTATAGGGTACAATGAAGAAGGCAAGACTGGGTCATCCAGGACAGAAAGAATAAGAACTAGATCTGAGGAAGAAGCACTGAGAATGAGATCTGAAAAAGAGGAAATGTAGTTAAGATCTACTGTAAAGGATTAATTAACTTGGTGACTGCTTGGATGGGAGATTGTGCCTAGTATCTTGAGGAACTGTTGGGAGTTGATAAAATAGGTTTTGATATTTAAGAAAGAAGTTGTATACGTACATAATAAATCCCCAATACATATTTGAGTTAATGAAGAAGAAGTAAAGATACCAAAATATATAAAAGACCCTCAGTACTGGAGATAAAAATCTGGAAGTTATTTCTAGAAGTTGATGAGCAAAATTATAGGCATAAGGAACTTCTGTGTAGGTTGGAGTATTTGGCTTCAAATGAACAGTGGTGTCAAGAACAAGTAGAAATACTGAATAAGGTACAAAAATCATATATCTAAAGTTATAAGAGAACTGCCAAAGCAAAATGAGGGTTAGAGAGATGATATTCCAGTGAGGGGAGACATCAGAAGTGAGTTGACAATTTATAACTACTTTCCCTCAGGGAGTTAGTGGCGGGGAGGCTATCAGCTTCTCTGAAGCATAGAGAGTGAAAATCCAGGCTTTATTTAAACAAAAGGAACACTTGGAGAGACAAAGAAGCTGGCTGGAGGGAGAAAACAGCTGTAGTCAATCTTGTGATGATGAAATAAATTTTAAAAGGGGTGAGGGTATATAAAAAGTCTTAAGTATATGGCTGGTTTATTTCTCAAGAAGTTGGTTGAATTCTTAAACTTCATAGGGTAAGAGGCTTAGTAAAAATAACCTTTACATCTCTGAAAACCTTAGAGTTTCTCATAGCCAATCAGTGCTGAGAAGACAAAACCTGACACTCAGGTCCTACCAAGAATCGGGTCCTCGAAGGAATGCTAGGTCCAAGGAAAAATCAGATGTCAACTGAGCCTTGCATAAATTGAAGATGGTTGCTCCTCTCCCCACTCCAGGTCATCCTGCCCTTCTGAAAGCTCTAAGGAAGAATGAACGCTGCCTTTTCTCAACTTCTGGTGGTGACCTGCTGTTTCTTGGCTTATAAATACATCGCTCCAATCTCTGTCTCCATTGTTACATGGTCTTCTTTGTTGTGCATGTTTCTACATTTTCAGATCTTTCTGTTTTCATGACACAAGTCTGTGGAATTAGGGTCCATACTAATCTAGTATGACTTCATCTTAACCTGGTTACATCTGCAAATATTTTATTTCCAGATAAGGTCATGTTCACATGTACTGGTAGTTAAGACTTGAATATGTCTATTTTTGGGGGGGAGGACAAAATTTAATCCAAAATAAGGGGGAAGGTAGAAAGCCAGTGGGCAGATAAATGGATTAGTTATGACTCAGTTCCACAGATTGTTGCCATCTGGGCTTGCTGACTGACATTACCACATGTGAACTGCAAGTTTTCATATTTTGCTTTCAGGAAAGGATTTACCTTGAAGAAGGTGGTTTGTTACTGAGGATTAATAGAAGAAGTCAATTGTGAGCAGAGAGCCTTTAGTTTTACATGGCTTTAGAAAATAGTAACTATGTCCTACTATGTAGTAGAAATATTCTGGAACGTCAAGACTGGCACAAATACTATAGTTTTGGAATGTCAGAGAGCCCTATCATAAACATTTATAGATATCATTAAAAATTACATCTTAAAAGATGTAGTGCACATAGACTCATGTATAATGTATAGTATTATGATCAGGTTTTCTTAGAAAGTTTCCCCTTACATGTACCTGAATCCTTAGTTATTGGATTTATTGCCCCCCCCACCCCCAGCCATGACACAGTCAAGAGCTTGACAAGGTCACTTCAATACAATCAATCTTGTTTTAACAATGATCTCCAAAGCATGGGATGGGAATGCAGCATGTTTAGATTTAGAATCAGTAATGTGAACTGTATTTTGGTAGTTCCCAGTACTTCCCAGTGTGAAAATGATCTATTCAGAGGAATACTTACATGTAACTCAAAGAGATTACTCAATATTAAAATCCCATATGGAAAATTCCATTGGTAGGGAGAGACAGTACTTGAAATCTAGAGAGATTGCAGGTAAAATCACAGTTCATGTCTGAGGCTCACAATGTCAAAGGAACTAAATGAACAAGATCCAACCCAATCTCTTTCCTAGGGGTCAATTATAAATAACTTCTTGTGGAGTAGACATTCCTTAAGGCCTTAAAATTTTGAACTCTATTGAGTTTTTCTCCTGCTGGAAATAGTAGAACTAGGTAGAACATTTCCCCCAGACACAGATAATTATACATTAAATCTTTGTTGTTGTTTTTAATTGTCTTTTTTTTTTTTTTTTTTTTCCTAGAAGCAGTAGGGCCCTCACTCAACCATGGACTTTGCTGATGCGACAAAATTTAAAGACGGCCTTTTTAGTGGACTTTCACATTCTCATTGCCTAAGTAAGCTTACACCTTCTAACATCCACCACCTGGCTGTGGCTGTTTTAATAGTTATACTGCAACACAAATGTTACACAAATGTAACACAAATTTACAGCTCACACGGTGGTTAATTCCACACGCAATTTTAACAAGTATCTTCTCCATCACCTTTGCTTATTCCATCCCACTATTTCCCACTATTAGATTGTAAATTCTGTCAAGGGCAATGAGACCTTTTCTTTTCTTTTCCTCTCCCTTTAGTAATGTGCTTTCATGTATTAATCATTTAGCAAATATTATTACAATAGCTCCACAACACTAGCTGGCAAAATGAAATAACTCATTTTTTTCTCTACGAAACTATTAATGTAAAACAACACCAAAATATAGTTGTAAGCTAGGACTACACTGTAAAGTCAAATCATTATTAATCACCAAGTAAACCCTAAGCTGAGGCAAGTGGATTATTTGTGCCTAGGGAAATTGTTACACTATGACATCTCTACTATGTCCCATGATGGAAACACATTTAATTAATTAATTGACAATACTCCAATTGACTTTATGAAGCAGTAGATTGTGCTTTGAAACTGAGGAAGAATTTTCTCTTACCCAAAGCAGTAAAATATGTTATATTTGTGTCATGGAAGAAAAAAAACAGTCTCTGAAAAGATTTAGCTCTTTGGGAACTGCAGTATTTCAATTAATGACACTCCTTCAAATCTCTTAAATCCTGCTTTTTTGCTTAAAATTCTATTATCATAAATTTATTCTGTTGTGTTAGGACAAGTCTAAACTAGCAAAGTGAAGAGGAAAATAGAGTCAATTATTCAGATACTTGAGTGAAATACTTTTTTCTCATTATTGTTTATTTTCAGAAAAATCTTTTTAAAAACCTGATTACATGTGGAATTACCCCAGTTTCCTTTATAATAATGTATAGTTAGATTATATTATTTAAAATTTCTGATTCTTATGAACTTTCTGACTTTGAGACTTGTTCTATGCAGGTAAATAACTCCATTAGCAGGGCTAAAATATACTTAGAGAATTGAGCTCAAAGTAAAATGATAAGCTTCAGTTAGTGAGTTTAAGTATTTGAGAGTTTACCCAAGTAGGTATATAAAAATTTCTTCCCTGGAATCTATATCCACATAAGTCAAATAAAGTAAAGTATCAAAGTAATTATCTCAGTAAACAAAATCTCAAATTCATCCCTTAGATGCAAAATATGCAAATTGAAGTTAAAAAAATTTGCTTGAATCATCTAAATTTGCACTTCACCTTACATTTTGTCATTTATATTTTTGACTTTTTTTCATTTAAAATTAATTTTTGTTTCCTAAACTTTTTTCTTCATTTCAAAATAAGATATAATGTTGTTGTTGTTTTGTCTTGGTGTAAAGTAGAAAAGCATTTGTTTTTTAGAATAAAAATTACCTACCTAGTAATCCAAAAAAAATTATAAACTACATTTTCCTCTTTATTTACTATATTCACCCTTATAGGTTAGTTTTCTTTTTGTTTCTAAAATATTCCACAATTGCTTATTTTTTATTTTATTGAGTTATTAAAATATTTATTTAAAGCATCAGATACAGTGAATTGGAGATAGCTCATTTTACAGGAAAGATAAATTTGTTGAATGTATAAAAAGGCATAATTAGGTAAATTAAAAACATAAATTTGAAAAGTAAAACGAGAAAGACTTAGAAATTTGTAGTGAAGGATTCCTTAAATTTAAAGACTTAACCATAGGGATTTCTGGTAGCTCAATTGGTTAAGTGTCTGCCTTTTGCTCAATTGGTTAAGTGTCTGCCTTTTGCTCAGGTCATGAGCCTTCTTCTTCCTCTCCCTCTGCCGCTCTCCCTGCTTGTGCTCTCTCTCTGCCAAATAAATAAATAAAATTTTAACACACACACACACACACACACACAAGACGTACCATAAAACAAAAATGAGGGATTGAACACATCAATTAAGGACTTCTATTCAAAAAAACGGTAGCTTTGAGAATATGAGTACAGGTTGATATTGTTCTAAAACTATATCAGTTATTGTTCTAAAAATGACAAATTTAATATCTAAAATATGACTCATACACATCAATAAGAAAAAGAAATAAGAAACTGAGTAAAAAAATTGTCAAGAAGGAAGAAATTCAAATGGCTCACAAATATATGAAAAGATGATTAATCTTATAACTAATCAGATAGTTGTAAATTAACACACCAATTAAGATATTTATATGCATCTAATTATTTAAATTTAGAAAGTACCTATATTGGCCAGGATGTCAGAAAACACAATTCCTTAAATCATTGCCTATGACAATGTAAAATGGTATAACATTTCATGAGCCATATTTTGTAGGTTTTGATGAAATCAAATATGCATATAATCTATTATCCAAAGATTCTACTACTGAGTATTTAACAGAGAAATTTTTGCATAGCCTATTGTTGCCTTTGTGTGTGTGTGTGTGTGTGTGCGCACGTGGTAGCAAGAATACAGAAACAAACTAGTTGTCTATCACTATGGAAATGGATAAATAAAAAGAAGGTAGATAAGAGGATGTGGTGTTATGATGGAGCTACAGTCAATGAACCAGATATACAGAAAAATAAATAGGTCCTCAAACTTTGGGTGAAAAAGCAAAAGAAATAGAACTTTTATAGCCTCACACCACATATGAAATTAAAATACATACATATACAAAACAACATCACATTATTCAATGGTACAGGTATTACCAAATACATATAGAAAATGATAAAAGAATATGTATAGAGTAAGAGTGAGCTTTGTTAATGAAGGAGAAAAACTAATAAAACAGGACAAGAATCTCATGTAGACCAAAAGTGATCATGTTTCTGTTATGCAAATAAAACAGCATAAACAAGGCCTTTGTATTTTATTCCTCCTGATATCAGAGACACTTACTATCTCCTCTGATACTCTCACTCTACCAATTCTTATAATGGTATTTATATTTCTCAGATCTGTGATTCCTTTGATTGACTTCTGCCTTATCCACCTAAACTTTGTCTGTTTCTTTGTTATCCTCTGTGTCTTGTTGACTCAGTATCTCTTGTTTTATTGTACTACTCTAAGTCTAGGTTCCATGACCAGCAGGGAACCTGCTTCTCCTTCTTTCTCTGCCTGCTACTCCCCCTGCTTGTGCACATGCTCTCTCTCTCTCCATCAAGTAAATAAATAAAATCTTAAAAAATATATGAAGGCTACATATTTTTTAGATAGTAAGCTCTTGATATAATTAACTCATAATTGAAATATTCATATAAAGGTTCCAAGTTTTAAAAAAGCAAAAGATATTTTTTTTCTATAATACACATTGACTGCATGATGAATCATGGATTAAATCTAAGAAAAATGATTCCACTATTGGGATTGTTTACTCCACATAAAGGAGGATATCAGAGGATCAAGGAAGACTCTCTGCCCTCCTAAGTATTTTCTCCATATTCTGGCTATTACCTACACTTTATTTACAAGTTATGTCATTTTTCTACTCCACAATTAGTCATATAGCTCACATATGTAAAGCTCCGTTAAGAGCAATGGACCTTAAAAGAACGAGTGGGAGGGCCAGGGAATATATAACAGAGAAAAAGACAGCATTTTCTGTTGTTCTTTTACTTATCATCCTGAAATATGAAGAATTCTGTAACTCAGGACTAGATTTTCTCCATTCTTTCCAAAAGAATATAGGATGAGGTACCAACAGAGACCACATAGGGTTTCACGACTTTGGTTTCCACCAGGAACTAAAGGTAACAAGGAACCATATTCCTGCTTCACTGCTTGTGTTAGATGAGGCCTGATGGAGGTCAGAAATTTTACTACCACCCTGAGATTATAAGGTTATACTTCCATAGATTCACTGGAGGCCACATGGGGAGCAAGAATTCTTATTCTTACACAGCAACAATTAGCAGGCTCCCCCTGCCTCACCCCAAGTATCAATGGAGGCTGAGCAACATACCTGGAATTTCATAACCCACTGTCATTCTTCACTTTCTCCACCAGAGTGTTGTCAGAGGATGCCTATTAAAGCAAAATATTTGAATAAGATTTGAATTTTCATAACATACCCAAAATGTCAGCTTTTAATAACAAATTACTCAAAAGAGAAAAAAGACACAATTAATAGATGTCTGCACTGAGGTGAAAAAATTAGTTTATCTGACAAGGATTTAAAATTAGTCATCATAAAAATGTTTCTTTAAACATTTAGGAATACACTTGAAATGAATGAAAAAATAGAAAGTCTCAATAGAGAAATAAGAAATATAAAAACTAAATGGAGAATTTAGAGTCAAAAAATACAATCACCAACATGAAAAGCTCCATGTATGAGCTAGAATGTAATTCATTCACAGAATGAAAAGAACAGAAGAAAGAACAAGGAAACTTGAATAGACAAAAATCTGTAGATCCAAGAAACCAAGCAAACAACAAACAGGATAGAAAGTAATCCATGTCGAGATGGATTACAATTAAACTTCTGAAAACTAGTGATATAGAAAATGTCTTGAAAGTGATGAGAAAAAAAAAAAAACCTTATCTACAGGGGGGAAATAATTTGAATGATAGAGATTTCTCATCAGAAGCCATGAGGACTAAAGAAAGTCCTACAATATTTTTGATGTGCTGAAAGAAAAGAACTGTCAACCCATACTTCTATATATAAGGAAAACATTCTTTAAGAATTAAGATAAATCAAATAATCTCAGATGAAGTGAAACTAAAAGCCAACAAATCAAATTTAACTTAAAAGAATGGATAAAGGAGCTTCACTAATTAGAAAGGAAATGATTTGAGGAGGAATTTTGGAATATTAAGAAGGAAGAAAGAATAAATAAAAGAGGGATGCTTGAGTGGCTCAGTTGTTAAGCGTCTGCCTTCAGCTCAGGTCATGATCCTGGAGTCCCAGGATGGGCTCCCTGCTCTGCAGGAAACCTGCTTCTCCCTCTCACACTCCCCCTGCTTGTGTTCCCTCTCTAGCTGTGTTTCTCTCTGCCAAATAAAAAAAATAAAAATCTTACAAAAAAATAAAAGTGTGAAAATATGCATAAATCCAGTTGACTTTCCTTCTCTTCTTGAGCTTTGGAAATTATATTAGATAATTGAAGTAAAATTGTAATGTTGTCTAACATGGTTCCCAATGTAGGTAGGGTATATACATATTGTGTATATGTGTACCTCAGCTACTAATAAAGCTATACAAATCCCCCCAAAATGATTATAAGTCAAAATGAAATTCTAATAGATTTTTCAAGGATCCTGTAGGAAGATAGGAAGAAAACCAGAAATATTTAAAAGAGTAAAAGACAGAAAACAAAAAATAAAATAGCAGACTTAAACCCTAACATATTAATAATTTCATTCAATGTAAATTTAAAGACAGACATTGTGGAGTAGCTAAGAAAAGATCACCCAACTCCATGCTATCTACAAGAG
The DNA here is from genome assembly GCA_004023965.1 of Spilogale gracilis. Lineage (NCBI taxonomy): Eukaryota > Metazoa > Chordata > Mammalia > Carnivora > Mephitidae > Spilogale > Spilogale gracilis. The sequence goes on from PITA01000173.1 coordinate 331,657, forward strand.
ATTCACTTCAACTATAATGGCATAGGTAGATTGAAAGTAAACGCATGGAAAAAAAGATAATACAATGTAAACATTAATCAAAGAAACCAGGACCAGCTATACTAATATCAGGTAAAGCAAACTTCAAAGCAAAGAAAATTGCCAGAGCTAGAGACAAACATTACATAATGTTAAAGGGTAAATCCACCAAGAAAACACAACCATCCAACTGTGTATGAACCAAAGAGCAGAGCTGCAGAACATATGAAGCAAAACCTGAAAGAACTGAAAGAAGAAACTGACCAGTTCACTATAGAGACTTCAATACTTCTTTCAATAATTGATAGTACAACCAGATAGACAATCTGCAAGGCATAGAAGAAATCAGTCACATCATCTATCGACAGAATTTAATCAACATTTACAGAATACTCCATCCAAAAGAGCAGAATGCACTCTCTTCTAAAACCCATGGAAAATATACCAACATAGACCATGTGCTGATTCATAAAACAAACCTTAACAAATTTAAAATGTTTGAAATTATGCAAACTTGTTATCTAATCACAATGGAATGAAAATATAAATTAAAAAAAGAAACATAAAGGAAAATTTCCAAATACTTGAAAAAATAAATAATATATTTCTAAATCATCTGTGGGTCAAAGAGGCGATTGAAAGGGAAATAAAAAATACGTAGAACTTAATGACTTAAAATACATAGAACTTAATGAGAATACAACATATATCAATTTTTCTGGACACAGTTAAAGCAGTTGTAAGAGAAATTTATAGCAGGAAATGCTTAGATTAGAAAAGAGAAAAGTCACAAATCAATAATCTAAACTCCCATCTCAGGAAAGTAGAAAGATAAGAGCAAAAATATGTCCAAAGCAAGAAGGAATCAATTAGTAAAGGTACAAGCATAAACCAAAGAATTGAAACAAAGAAAAAATTGGACAAATGAAACAAACTGATGCAACACAATGGATTCTTTAAAAAGATCAATGAAATTGACAAACATTTAGTGTAATAGATAATTTTATACGTCGACTTGGCTAAGCCCTAGTACCTGTTTTTAGTAAAAATCTAGTCTAAATGTTGCTCTGAAGGTATTTTTCAGAAATGATTAACCTTTAAGTCAGTAGACTTTGAATAAAGCAGTTACTCTCCATAATGTGGTTGGACCTTGTTCAATCAGCTGAAAGTCTTCCCAAAAAAGAGTGAGACTCCCAAGGAAGAAGGAATTCCACCTTTAGACTCAAGACTGCAACATTAACACTTGCTGCCAGACTGCTAATATTCCTTAGAGATTTTGGTCTTGCCAGCTCCCATAATTTTGTGAACCAATTTCTTAAACAAACAAATAAAATTCTGTATATATTTATACATCCTGTTGGTTCTGTTTGTTTGGCGAATTCTGACTAACACATCTAGCACTACTGATGAAAGAAAACAAGAAGACAGCAATCAGCAGGAGTAGGAGAAATAAGGGCTATCACTACAGACTATGCAGATATCAGAGGATAATAAAAGGATACTATGAATTACTATACATATAAATTTCACAAGTTAGATGAAATGGGTCAATTCCTCAAAATGCATAAACTATCACATTTAACACAAAATGAGTTGGATGATTCATATTTAATAAACCTGTAACTATAATGGAATTAAATCCATCATTTAAGAATTCATGAAAGGGATACCTGGGTGGTTCAGTCATTGGGTGTCTGCCTTCAGCTCTGGTCATGACCTCAGGTTCCTGGGATTGAGCCCTGCCTCTGGCTCCCTGCTTGGCTGGGAGCCTGCTTCTTCCTCTCCTATTCTTCCTTCCTCTCCTGAGTTCCTCCCTTCTCTCACTGCATCTCTCTGTCAAATAAATAAATAAAATCTTAAAAACAAACAAACAAAAAACCTCATGAAAAAGAAATCCTGACACCTACCTAGATGATTTCACTGGAGAAAACTATCAAACATTTAAAGAAGAATTTACATCAATTCTACACATTTTTTTCCCCCAGAACATGAAATTGAGAAAACACCTGCAAATTCATTTTATGAAGCCAGCATTATCCTGGCTATGTGACTGTAAAGGGGTAACCTGAGGGGGATCTTCATGGTTATGACATTGTTCTATATTTTGATCATGATCTATGCATATGCTGAAATGGCATAGAACTGTGCATACTAATTGTTCCAGTGTCAATTTCCTGGTTTGATATTGTACTATAGGTATAGAAGATTCAAACATCAAGGTGAAATCAGGGAAAACTGTGTGAAGGATACACAGGGTCTCTTGTACTATCTTTGTTATTGCCTGTGAATATATTATTTCAAAATTTAAAATTAGGAAAAAATAAAGGGTGTCTGGGTGGCTCAGTTGGTTAAGCCACTGCCTTCGGCTCAGGTCATGATCTTGCACTGGGCTCCCTGCTCAGCGGGAAGCCTGCTTCTCCCTCTCTCATTGCCCCTGCTTGTGTTCCCTCTCTAGCTGTGTTTCTCTCTGTCAAATAAATAAATAAAATTTTTAAAAAATTTTTAAAAATTAGGAAAAAATCTTAGAATTTCATGTGCTCTTTCAATTAAACTTCGTTGTATTGTAATATTAGTGAAGAACTAAGATTTCTTGGAATTGCCTGCCTTTGGAAACTGTGAAACAACTCTAGAAAGTAAGTTCTAGATAATTCATGCAAAAACATTGAACATAGTGCCAGATTCATGTTAGGCAAATACCAAGATACTATGTAGTTTTATGAGTTCAGAACACAAAAGAACACAAAATGGGAATTTGTAAAACAGAAATTAATGGACAAGTTATCTCTGAAAAACACATGATGGACTGTTTTTCTTGATAATCTTTGAGATGATGGTCTCTCTCTCTCTCTCTCTCCCTTTTTTAAATTGTGTTATGTTTGTCACCATACAATACATAATTAGTTCTTGATGTACAATTCCAAGATTCATTGTTTATGTATAACACCAAGTACTCCATGCAATACATGCCCTCCTTAATACCCACCACCAAGTTCACTCATGATCCCACCCCTCCCCCTTCTAAAATCCTCACTTTGTTTCTCAGAGTCCATAGTCTCTCATGGTTGATTTCCCCCTCCAATTTCCCCTTCTTCACTTTTCCTTTACTGTTTCTAATGTGGTCCATGTTATTCCCTAATGTTCCACAAGTAAGTGAAACCATATGATAATTGACTTTCTCTGCTTGACTTATTTCACTCAGCATAATCTCCTCTAGTCCCATCCTTGTTAATGCAAAAGTTGAGTATTCATCCTTTCTGATGGCTGAGTAATATTTTTGTATAAATGGACCACATCTTCTTTATCCATTCATCTGTAGAAGAGCACCTTGGTTCTTCCCACAGTTTGGCTATTGTGGACATTGCTGCTATGAACATTGGGGTACATATGGTCCTTCTTTTCATTACATCTGTATATTTGGGGTAAATACCAGTAGTGAGTGCAATTGCCAGATCATAGGGTAGTTCTATTTTTAATTTTTTGAGGAATCTCCACATTATTTTCCAAAGCAGCTCACCAACTTGCATTCCCACTAACAGTTTAAAGGGTTCCCCTTTCTCCACATCCTTTCCAATATTTATTGTTTCTTGCCTTGTTAATTTTTGCCAGTCTAACTGGTGTAAGGTTGTATCTCAAAGTAGTTTTGATTTGAATTTCCCTGATGGCTAATGATGATGAATATTTGTGAATATCTTCTCCCACTGTGTGGGCTGCCTCTTTGTTTTGTTGACTATTTCCTTTGCTATGCAGAAGCTTTTTATCTTGATGAAGTTCCAAAAGTTCATTTTTGATGATGGTCTCTTATCAGAGTATTATCTAGTCTACTGTCACTCTCCTTCAACTGTTGGATACTTCTCAAACTAATCTTGCCATTGTCCACACCTTAAATTAAAGATATAAAAACTACTACCTTTTGTTTATTGTGGGTATTATCTACCTTAATGTATGTTATCTCATCTCATTTAAACTCAAGTAACCCTAAGATACAAAAACTATAACTACATATATATGGGAATCTTTGTGAAGAAAATAAAAGAATGAATAAACTTATATGGCTAATCAGTGATTTTTTTACATGAAAAATGCAACTTCATATCAACAATCTAGAGAAAGAATAAGAGTATGTACAATAATCCTTAAACATGGATGATTGCTTACTCTAAAGTTGGTTAATCTTCAGTATGTTTGGATATATCTTTAACTTTTTGGCAATAGAACACAAAACTGTGCAATCTCAGTTAGAGAAAGAAATGACATTTGTTTGCTATAACATAATAATGATATAACCTCTTAATGTGTTTCGGACATAAAATATTATGATGTCAATGATCTTTTCATGCTTGGAAGTAGTAAGAGCATTATAAGAAATTTTGGTCTCAATGTTTTAAATAGATGTTGGACTGGTAATCCATAAAAAGTAAGACGCTTAAAGGAATAAATACTGCGTTCATATGAAGGGAAAAAAAGCACTTCGAGCTCTATAGTTCACAGAGGGGGAAACAGAGTAGGTCTTCAAATGTATTCCTCCAGAAAACCAGTAATTCAGCAGCTTCACTGGTGAGGTAAAGGGCATAGAGCCTTTAGATACAACTATTCAAAGTGACAGCTGTGGAGATGTGAGCCACTGAACAGTTTGAATTTTGTCTTCCTTTAGACCGACCAAGCACTGCCATCAGATAATTTCTTGAGTTTTGTTTCAGAATTATGACATTTAAAAAAATGGACAGAAATGATGTTTCGGAACACGTACACCATTACCTTAATTAAAATAGAAACCCCAAGCCTATCTCTAGTGATTGCCATGTTTGACTTCATCTCTTTCATAAACTTAATTGTCTCTTTAATTAAAGAATTATCTAAATGATCAGTTTTAAGATGGAGCCACAGTATTAGTTAGTGCACTTATTTCTGAACTTGTAAGGAAAAGTCAAAGTCCAAGGTTAGGTAAGACAATATAGTACACTTTTCTTTAGATATCCAGGCATAGTTTTGTTCTCTAATCTTAACACTTAACGTGTTAAGAATCATTCTTCCATCCCTTTCCAAAGCTTCTGATAGCTGCGTAGTTGACCAGAAAGAAGTCTCAAGCTAAAGACTGTAGTTCCATAAGTGTGTGGAGGAAGATTTTTTACTCACTTGCTGAAGACTTGGGTTAATGGTGTTTAGACCATTGGCTTTCTCAAATTTCTAAGTGTTCTTTTACTACAAACACACACTTAGCATGTAACAAAGTTTTGTTGTCACTGTTGTTCACAGCAGGATCAAGTGGAGTTTACTAAAGAGACCTTAAACGAGCTTCTTGACAATCCTACCAATGCCAATAAAAACTGTATAATGAGAAATAGGTGCCAAGAATTATTTTACTCCAAGGAATTTGTCACTTTTCTAATGGGGATGTTGTAAATACCATTTAAAAAACAAAGCGATTGATGTTAAAATACATGCAGAAGGACTGTGAAATATTGTAAAGAGCCCAGATTAAAAAGTCAAGAAAACTAGAATTAAATCTCAGATCTGCTTGTATTAATGGACAAGTCATTTAATCTCTCTGTCTCGTTTTTCCCATTTGCGGACTGGAAATAATACCCATTTAAAGATAAAATATATCATTAACTATGACTAAAGAATAAATCTTGCTTTTATTAAGAGGGAGGTTTTAAAGCTTGTATTTATACCTTTTTTCTTTCTGAAAATGTAAATAATTTTCTTAAAACAGCAACAACAAAAGAGGAAAGAGTCTTCGTTAATATGACATGATATATGACACATCCACGTTGGTTACTGATAACACACCAACACTGAAAATTGTCTGAGTTTGAGACAGCTCAATAGGTAAACTAAAACCTACAAGCCCTCACATGGACCTGTATTTACACACAGATGCACCCGCCTCTCAAAGTAATTGTTTCCTAACAAAGTATTGTTTATATGTTTCATGCAAATTGCTTTCAAGTGTTGCTTAGACAATCTTATTATATTTAGGAGTAAAAACTTCCATCAAGAAATTGTACAAAAGAAAATGGACACACCAGCTGGTTAAATCTATCATATTGGGGGAGTGGAGGGGGGAAAGCACTTTTAATTAGCTGAGTGAATACAGTTTGCTGAACAGAAAGCACAGCCTCAGTCATATTAAAATGTGCCTAATTTTCTGTGAAAAAGTCCCATCTGAGCAGGCCTGACCACAGTCAATCATACTAAAAGCCACTGGTGCTTAATTTGATTTACCAATATAAAATGCAAATTAGGTTATTAAGTGGAGTGGCAGACTGAGTAGGGCCCCTTTCAAGCCATCAAGTTAAATGCAAGCAGACAGCAAACTGGCTGTGCAAAGAAAATTTTAGCATATTCGTTTGATTAGTGCTACAAAAATTTAATTAGGTTGGCTAATTACTTGACAAATTGCTCTACACGAGAGAAAAGGCAGAGGAGTTTTTTTTTTTCTTTTTTCATTGCAAATATCCTGTGTGTATTTTAGCCCAAATGCTATCTGCCAATTTGCAAAAGCTTTATTAAATGAATGGAAGATGGTCCCCAACAATGGTAAATCGTATAATGCATATAATTAGACAAGACCCACACAACTGTACCCATATGTCCATACTCTCTCTTGACTAAAAATATTTAACACAATATTTTTACGTAACTACTGTCAAAACAGATTATTACAAAGCAGTCAGTTGTTCTTAAGAAAGAAAATATTGTGCATAATATAGAAAAGAGACATTTGTGAAATTCCTCTTAGAGGAGTTCATTAACTATTAAACGAATTAATGGTGACATGCTGAGGTTTTATCATCACAGAATGGACCTGTCCGCCAAAACATGCCTGATTGAGGCCAGAGTTACAATGGAGTAGAGAAAATTGTCTCTTTGTGGTAGATTCAAAATCTAAAACTATTAATTAATTCCCAAAGTCTACTGACATAAAATGAATTTCCCTTTTTTGAATGTTATTAGTCTTCATTTTTTCCTCAGTCTTTTCCCAGTCACTTTGTAAGAGAGCAGACTTGTGATACTCATCTGGGGAAAGCTTGCAGGTTGTACAACCACAGAATGAAAGAACATTTTTAGCCCATGTCAGTATTTTGTTGAGAGTTTAAGAATGACCTCGAGTAATGGAAAGTGTCTTTCTGTGTTCAAAGGGAAACTTCAATTTCCTAGAGAAAGTATATGTTTTTATCAATATTCAAGAGAATAAGAAAAGGGTTCCATGCAATCATAGCATTATTTGGAGGATCCCAATTTTTTTCATATATTTATTTGATTTTTGTTGATTTTCTACGGAACTAGTGACTGTTCTAACTCAAGCACCATGATTTTACACATAGATGGTCACTATGCCTGTTCAAGAGGAAAACATAAGTATCATGTTTTATAAACATAAAGCTTAACAGTTAGTAATTAGATACTGTATTTAACCTGTTCTAATGTGACATTCTAAGAAACTACAAAAGTACAAGAAATATTTGTGACCATTTATGCAGGCTGTGCCTTTTTTTTTTGCAATTAACATTTTTTAACTTCAGAACACAAATGTAATGACACTGTACAATGCAAATGTGGAAAAATTATTTTAAGTAACACCTTTATCATTGCTGCCATTTTATCCTAGCCTAACAATTATTACTCTTTTTAGATTTACAACCATTACCAAAGGAAGTAGGGTACAGATTATGTGGGTTATGAAGACAACTTTATTACTGTAAAATAAAGTTCTGGGAAAAAGTTGTGGTCTTCTAAGCATACATTTGCCATGAATTGCTGGCATTACATATAATGACCTTGAGGACTCCATCTCAAGTGGATTCTGAAAACACTGGGTCTGAAAACATAAAATGTGTGGCAAAGCAATAGTATTTTTTAATATAACATAATTATACAAACCCTTGAGGTTTTTTCCTTCAAAGTATTGGCTGATTTTCTTCACTCTTTCTTTTTCTATTCCTTATTTTCAATTTGATAAACATACTGATAAATTTGGTAGCTATAGTCTAATAAAAATTTGAAGTCTGAGACATTTTGGGGCATTGGTATAAAACAGTGAAATTACTTACTTGCAAATATGTTAATTGCATGTTGATGCAAATGTATTTGTCCAATGAATGCTGGCATACTAATTGCAGAAGATGTGATACTTTGAATATAATTGTTGTGTGTTGCTTAGAACCAATTCCGTGCATGAATAACAATAGCCGTTATCTTTTATCAAGCTCCTACTATGTGAAGGCACAGAGTTTAATGCTTACATTTATTTTATTATTTAATTATTTTAGTAAACTCAAGATATAAATATTATTGTCCCCATTTTAGAGAGGATGAGATTGAGACTTAGAGAGTTTAAGTAAAATCCAAAATTGAAGACCTAGCATCTGACAAATCCTGGGATTTGAACTGAATTGTCTGAAGTTTAACATCATGTTCTTTCCCTATTCCATGAGTAGTTTTTGAAGATATATTTTTGTGTGGTTTTATGCATGTATGCACTTGTGATATATAATTGGTGTGTTTGTATATAATTACAGATTTTATGAAACCATTGTGATTTGTATAGAAAGCCCATAGATTTTAGGAAGTCTATGTCAGCTAGGGTGATTTAGTCTGACAAGAATCTTTAGGAACATTGTATCTTCTAAAGTTGCATAGACAGAGTCAAATTATTTGCCATATTGGAGACATCAAAGGAAACACACACACACACACACACACACACACACACACACACACACAAGGAAGACAGGTATGGGACTGTATTAAGAAAACTGAAGTTTCATCACCATGACAACAAATGCACTGGGGAAGAATACACCAGTGTATGAGGATATGAGTCTAAAACTAGCATTAGCCTATTAAAGGGCTTCATTTTCTTTCAGTATAACTATTTTGTGAATAAAAAAAATCTTGGTTTCCAGATAGGATAATATTATTCTTATTAATATTTTAGAGGCTAAATTTAAGAAGGCTTATTTAAGATACATACATATCTATGGGTAGTAAACAGTATTTAGTCATCTGAATGCCTTTCTACATGTTATTGATATTCCTGAAAGCTTTGTTTGAAGTATTTGATAGACAATAAATAATTTTTTCATATAGAAATATTAATCATTTTGAATATATTTGAATCAATGGTAAAAATTTCCATAAATTTCAATTTGAAAAGCATTCTTCAGATTTTGGATTGATTGGTAAAGTACATGACTCTAAGATACACAATATTGCAACTACTAAGTCACTACATTTAAAGTCCACTAAACCATGAACTGCATGGTGCAAACTCAATCATTAATGCATATCATAATTCCTTCAATACTTTCATATGCAGAAAAAAAATCTTCCCATTTCAGTTGAAAGAGGGGATGAATCCTGTGGAATTTCAGACTTTAAAAAAATGATTTCGTATTTTGATCAAATAGTTTCTAGTGTTTGGTTGTATTCCTCAAGTCCCCCGACTTTGTCCAAGAAAACAAATTTCCTGTTATAAGGAGGTCTCATATTTTAATGAGTAGAAACTTACCAAGTGTTAAGTCCACCATCTGCAGGGTACAGGGAACACTTCCTCTCCCACTGTGGGAATTCTGCTCATGCAAAATGGCCAGTTGTGCACAGGTTCTATTCTGTGTTCACAAAGGAAAATTTAGCTTATGACCTGTAGTTTCCTGTTACCAAGTATTGTTATGTATGTCATCTGTGATGCAAAATAGAAATACAAAAGCTGCTATGCAGTTAGAATAATAAGTGCATGTACTTACTGAGTTGAGAATCACCAGGAAAAAAATGCATGATCTTCCCCAGTTATTCATAGCCAGAAAAATATTACCCTGATATTTAAGTGTATAAGCAAAAAGAAAAATAGTTTTTCCAGCAAAAACAAAATTTAAGCATGACAAAGAAGACCATAAATTCTGAACTAGTTTATCCAGATTTAATGAACATAAAGAAGGTATTCTGATGAAAAGGAAAGAAATTATAAAGAATTATTGCAGTTCAATTTCAAAACCTCAAATATTTGAGGTATTAATTCTAAAATTTTTACCTCTTTTCACAAACACAAAATTAGCAAGAGTATCATTTATTATTTATTTTCAGAATAATTCATAATTAATGTATGATAAGAGAATACCTTGACTTTAACATTTGGGAACAAATATCCAATTAATTTACAGTTAGTTGAATAAGGCGGACAGCAGGCCAATGAGTGCTAGAGAGACCATGGACACAAGACTAGCTGATTGTCAGGTCTTAGAGCTCCGTGGCTTAAAAACAGCTTCTGGTATCACAGAACTTCATTTTCATCCTTTAAGTTAGGACCTTAAAAAACCAAAAAAACCACTATACTTTGTACAATAATAGTCAAGTGATTACCAGAAGTTGTTCATGAGGTAACAGCTGTGCTTTGTGTGTGAATTGCTGTGGTGGCTTTTCCATTCAGCATTTCTAGTCAAGTCCAGACAAGAAGAGGTAATAATAAAACAAAAATAATCGTTGAACCAGAGAAAAATGAACTTGTATCAACTTAAGTTTCAATGAAAATCATAGGTTGGCTCACTTGCTATAAGAATGGTCTATATATCCAGGCTCTTATTTGTTATAAAATCCAGATAAATTTTTATCTCACATGTATTAAGTAACTTTCTGAAAATATCTTGAAATTGCTTTGTATGACAATCTGAGCTGATATTCAGTAACAGTTACTAGTCTTGACTTAGCTATTAGCCCCATTTATAGCTTGAGAGTGACTTGGAAAGACAGAAGACATTACATTAGATTGTCTATGTTCAACTGTAAGAGTATCTGTTTGCTTCACTAGTTTTCATCTTGGGGGCAAAAACCATGTCATCAGCTTGTGGTAGTGCTGGGTACAACACTAGGTATGATTATATCAGCTTAACATGGCTGCAGGAGACACTAGGTATGATTAAATCAGCTTAACGTTATGGCTGCACAGAATTAAACCAACATAATTATGACCAAATATTAATTCATGGTATTCTCAAATTGATAAAAATTACGTTTTATTGGAGAGGTTAAAAAACAAATTTACAGTTTTCTACTGTAAATGCCGTAAAATCCCTGGTGCAAAACAAATGCTTTCCTGCATTTTCCCACCTTTCCCATTCTTAAATGATCATTTTTTAAAAATTTTACTTAAATGGTCATTTTTAATGGCAATTGTTTTCTTTCTTTTTCTTGATGCTAAAGAAATTATTGCCTAAGCTTAAACCACATAGTCTATTCATCCGAGGGTGTTTTAACTTCTACAGAGCCAAGAACCTTTGGGTTTTAGCAGAACTTAGAGATTTCCAGGAGGTTTTTGCTGCTTTAGGGCTAATTTTGTCTTTGTTTCTCCTCAAATTAAAATCAGTAGGTGCAAGTCAGTTTAACAAAGACTTACCTGTACTGAGATTCTAAGGTGAAATCCAGCTGGGTTTGCTGCTATCACGAAGGCACAAATTAATCAGCACAATCTTTCACTCACCTGAGAAAACAGCTTCTTTTTCAAAGGTGTAGGTAAGAACAGAATCACCTTAATGGGGTTCTATAGGAAGGGCCTCCTATAAAGCCAAATATTCACAGTGAAACTACAAATTGTCTCTGTTTTTCCTTTAAAAGTAAACCACTGATAAGGATATATGAGAATAATATTTTATACACAATGAGTCTTCTAGAACTTGATCGTTGTTCACTCCTAAGAGTGTTGAATTGTCTTCCTGCCTGATAAGGTACTGGTTTCTTTTATTTCCCAATATTCTCTTAAGTATTGGTTACACATATGTGAAACATTCTTAGTTTATCATGATACTGGAAGTTTAGCATTACAAGCTGTGAATAAGTTTTAGATACCTGAGAAAATAGGTACAATGTGCAGAATGACCATTCGGCCATCTTGGTCCTGCTACGTTTTCTTTGCAAAGGCATAAAAACACCAGATCTTGCTTCCAGACACTATCATCTTTCTTTACTTTTCTTTAAATGGGAAAATTGTATGGAATTATAAGAAGAAAAATAGTTAACAAATAGCACAATATTAAAAAAGCCACCGCCGGGGTGCCTGGTTGGCTCAGTTGCTTAAACCACTGCCTTCAGCTCATGTCATGATCCGGGAGTCCCAGGATCAAGTCCCACATTAGGCTCCCAGCTCCGTGGGGAGTCTGCTTCTCCCTTTGACCTTCTCCCCTCTGATGCTCTCTCTCACTCACTCTCTCTCAAATAAATAAATAAAATCTTTAAAAAAAAGCCATCTCCCCAAACTTGTGAAAATTTAAAATTATTTTATAAAGAGGCTCTTTTTAAAAATAATGATTAAGCTGCTCTGGCATCAATTTAACTTATAAACTTAACTTTTGTTTTTCAACTGAGTAAACTAAAACAACTGTAAATACTAATGTCTCTAAATTCTAAGACAGAATCCGAAACTTCAATGTTAACTGCATTTGCTTTCTAGGGAAAAGTAAGAAGACATTTAACATATTCTTGAGTAAGATTGTCTTTAGCTTCCAAGTGTTTGATTTTCTCCTGAACTTTTTATGGTGATTGAATTCCAGTTTCACGGCATTGTGGTCAGAGAATATGCAGGGAATAATTTCAATCTTCTGGTATCGGTTGAGCTCCGATTTGTGACCTAGTATGTGGTCTATTCTGGAGAAAGTTCCATGTGCACTCGAGAAGAATGAGTATTCTGCTGTTTTAGGGTGAAATGTTCTGAATATATCTATGAGATCCAGCTGGTCCAATGTGTCATTCAAGGCTCTTGATTCTTTGTTGATTTTCTGTTTAGATGATATGTCCATTGTTGAGAATGGTGTGTTAAGATCTCCTACGATTAATGTATTTGCATCAGTATGATTCTTTATTTTGTTTAACAGTTGGCTTATGTAGTTGGCTGCTCCCATGTTAGGGGCATAAATATTTAAAATTGTTAGATCTTCTTGACATATAGACCCTTTAAGAATGATGTAGTGTCCTTCTGTGTCTCTGACTACAGTCTTTAGACTAAAATCCAATTTGTCTGATATGAGAATCGCTACCCCGGCTTTCTTTTGGGGTCCATTGGCATGAAAGATGGTCTTCCATCCCCTCACTTTCAATCTGGAAGTGTCTTTAGATTCAAGATGAGTCTCTTGTAAACAGCAT
>PITA01000174.1:0-141490 GCA_004023965.1 Spilogale gracilis
TGGTACATATATACAATGGAATACTATGCCTCCATCAGAAAGGATGAATATCCAACTTTTGTAGCAACATGGACTGGACTGGAAGAGATTATGCTGAGTGAAATAAGCCAAGAAGAGAAAGTCAAGTATCGCATGGTTTCACTTACTTGCGGTGCATGAGGGGTAAATTGGAGGACAGTGGGAGAAGGAAAGTAAATGGGAGCTAGGGTAATCTAGGGAGGGAAACGAAACAACAGAGACTTTGGACACAGAAACAAACTCAGGGACTTGGAGGGAGGGGGGTGGGGGGATGGGAGAGCCTGGTGGTGGGTACTGGGGACACCTAATGCGTGGAGCACTGAGTGTGGGGAATGGGGAATTAATCTTGGAACACTGGAAAAAAAATCTTAGTAACAATTAAAAAAAAATACATATATATACTAGGCATTCAAAGAAACCTTAAATGATGATCAACAAGAAAAATGAATCATTGTTTATTTTTTAAATGGGCTATAAATACAAAAGTACATAAATAAGAGTTATGTGTCATTGGAAACATACATTGTGGACCCCCAAAATGAAAGTTTGAAAGTGGCAGAATATGTTTATTATGACACACTTGTAATATCACTTACTTTATAAAAGTTAAAACCAATATGGAATTATATACTTTTGTTTAATGAAATTATAAAGCAATAAATAGTGATAGGATCAGCCTTGTGTTTTGGAAAACTATTTGTAGAAATTCAGAGGATGGGTTGGGTAAGAAAGATTAGTAAAAAAGAACTGGGAGGAGGTATTGATTAAGAGGCTATTTTACAGAAAAATTTGATGAGAAGGAGATTAATAAGAACATATTCAATGGGAATGGAAAAAAGAGGAAAGCCTCATAAAATATTTCAGCAGGAGATCAATAGGATCTGTTAATCCATTTGAAATGGGAGGCAAGAAAAGAGGTAATATATGTTTATGAAATATATACGCTTTATATGCTCAGACACTATACCAGGTGTTTTACATATGTTATGCCATTTAATCCTGATAATAGTCTTGTGTGATACACATATTTATTTCTATTTTACAAATGAAAAAAAATGAGACTCTTGCAGGTTATTGAATTTGCCCAAGGTCAAATGGCAAGGAAATGGAGATGCCCTATTCAAAGCCAGGTGTATTTGATTCAAAGGTCATGCTGTCTTCATTTCAGAATGCATCCTAATATATCACATAGCATTTGAACATTGTTGCTTCAGTGAATGGTGATGCCATTAACTGAAATAGGAAATTCAGGAAAGTAGCATGTTCCAAAATATATAGGAGAGGAAGTGGATGGTTAGGCATCTTTTAACTTTGCAAACTTAATGTTTTGAAAGAAGTTAAAAATAAAAGGTCTAGAGTGGTGCTGTCCAATATAGTAGTCCATGGTCATGTGTAGATATTTAAATTTATATTAGTCACTATTACGTGAAGTTTAAAACTCAGCTCCCCCTTCACAGTAGCCACATGTCAAATACTTCTAAAGTCTTACATGGGTAATGGCTGTCATGTTGAGCCTGGATTCAAAAGTCACCATGTTAAGCTAATATATATATCATTAAGAACTAAAGTAATTATAATAATAATTTCCATTTATTAATTAAAGTTCCTGGCACTATGTCAATAAATTTGTAGATATGATCTTATTTGACCCTCATTAAACACTATGAAGTCAACACAATTATTATATTTATTTAACATTTGAGTCTCAAAGGCTCAGAAAACAATTTGCTCAAAGTGACACAGCAGTATATGACAGCCTCAGAATCCAAGCAGAAAGTGTCTGGTACTAGGATTTAATCACTTTAAGATGATGAGTACTACAAAGAAATATAAAGAATGTGAAAGAAACATAAGGTCACACAAATTTTCAGAAATGAATGTAGGAAGAAGAGGCTATGTAATAAATTTAAATAAATCACTAAAAGACAATATTACAGTTGAAGCTAAAGGAAAAGTCCTTTTTCAGTGAGTGGTTGTCCTCAGAGTCAAATGCTGTACAGATATTAAGTATTCAAGTTGGTTATGAATAGAGAAGGAGCTGTTAAAATAAGCCTTGAGGAGATCGCTACTGACCTTTGGGAGGGTCTTTCAGTAGAAGCCTGCGGAAGCCAGTGAGAGGAGATTACATCTTTAAGAAGTTTGTCCGTGAATAAGAAAGAGGTAGTAGCTAAAATAAATAAGAGGTTAGAAGATGGGCTTTTTTTTAAATACACTGAAATAATTGAAAATACTTGTAATTGAGAAGATAAAAAGTTAGTAGAAATGAGAAAATTACTCAAGAAGTGATAACTAATGGTACGAGTTTTGGAAGAGTAAAAGCTATAAGAGAAGAAGTAGGTTTGGGAGAGAATAGATCCATTTCCACGTGTGAAAGGAGGAAAATGATAGATGAGAATTTGAATACTTGGAGGACAAGGATTTGCTTTTTAGAAATGTTATTTTCACAAGTGTCTTCATTGAAAGTTTAGTAACTCTCTGGATATTATATAAACTTTGTTAAGAAATCTTCCAGATTATCTCCAGAACTTACATTCACACCTCTCCTGATTGCTTCTATGGTACTCAGTTCCCTCCAGTAGCATAATAAGGATCAATTACTCTCATGGCACCCAGCACTAAATGTTATTTTAATGAAGGAATAAATGAGTTCTAATGGGTATGTCTGAATTTTATCATTGTTGTCACTGCCATGAGGTACAGTGGATAATGAAAAACTCCTTCACCTACCAAATACCCCAAGAAGTAAAATGGAATGAGAAAGGGCAGAGTTTGAGTGGAATACTATTCATTTGGCCAAAGAAAATTGTCTTAAGTTTTTATCTTGGGTTGTTAATATCACCCAGGTTCAAACCAAATAATATTTCTTTAAAAAATAGAAAAAAAAGAGAGAGAGATGGCTAATATTTGGGTCAATTTTTTTATTATACTGACTTCAACTTTTTTTCCCAGAAAATGCATTTTTTTTGTTTCTTGATCTCATTTCTCTATTGCAAAGAAACATGAGAAGCAATAAAACATAATTCTTCCTCTATAGATTCCAAATAAAACAATATATGAATGTCTAAAATCTTGACTTCTTTTTCATATTTTAAAGTCCCAGTTCTCTAACATACTAATGTTTTGAAAATAAATGTACTTGTTTTCTAAAAAGCCAAATAAGTCTTTATTGTTCTATATGTTTCATGTTCAAAAAACCATGTATTATATCTAAGATAATGTGAGACATGGCTTTTTTTTTTTTTAAAGATTTTATTTACTTGACAGAGAGAAACACAGCGAGAGAGAGAGAACACAAGCAGAGGGAGAGAGAGAGGGAGAAGCAGGCTTCCCGCTGAGCAGGGAGCCCGATGTGGACTCCGCCCCGGGTCTCCGGAGTCGTGACCTGAGCAGAAGGCAGTCGCTTAACCAACTGAGCCACCCAGGCGCTCAAGACATGGCTTTTTATTACATTGTCCCCACTGTATGAATGGCTTACTCAAAATAATTCCTTTTGTTTACTGCTTTTACACATATATTTAGTTCTTAAATTAGAACTTTGGTTGAAATTCATATTTTCATCATTGTATCTCTATCCACATATATACTGAACAATTTTATATCAATAAGTATATCTTTACATTATCATTTTTGTCCCACTTTAAAAAATGTTAGCACTAGCCTATTGATGGGAAATAAAATAATACCAGCTACCCCACACACCCACTCTTCATTGTCAATATCATCTGTTATCAATTTTAGGAAGTATGACTTCTTTTTTTTGAAAATCATTTCATATTTTTCAATGTAAAAGCAAATTTACTCCAATGAACATGAGAATGCAAACATCTCTTCAAAATCTGTTTTTCAGTTCTTTTGGATAAATACCCAGAGATAGGATTGTGGGATTTTGTGGTAGTTTTTCTTTTTCTTTTGGTTTTTGAGGAACCCTCATAATATTTTCCATGTGCCTGCACCAGTTTTTATCCCTGTTAACAATGCACAAGGTTTCCAATTTCTCCACATCCTTGCCAACCATTATTTTCTGGATTTTTTGTGAATGGTCATCTCAACCATCTCATTGTGACTTCCGTTGGCATTTTCCTAAAAGATTAATGATGTTGAGTGTCTCCATACTTCCATTTTCATTGCAGCATTATTCATAATAGCTAAAAGATGGAAAAAAAAACCCGTAATGTTCATTGATGGCTGCATAAATAAAGAAAATGTAATATATATACAATAAAATATTATTCAGGCTTAAAAAAGCAGGGGAAATCCTGCTATAAGCTACTACATGGACGAAACTTGATGACATTATGCTAAATGAAATAAGCCAGTCTCACAAGGACAAGTGAATCATGATTTCATGTATGTGAGCTATCTAAAGTAGTCAAACTCATAGAAACAGAAAGTAAGATGGTGGTTGCCAGAAGATGGGAAAAAGGAAAATGGGGAGTTGCTGTTCAATGGACATAGAGTTTCAGTAATGCAAGACAGAGAGTTCTAGAGCTCTACTGTACAATAGTATGCATAACAATACTGTATTATACACTTACAAATTTAAGAGGCTAGAAACATGCTATGTGATTTTTACCACAATTTTTAAAAATCTTTTTCATCTCAAAAATAAATCCTCCTCTACTTATTTCTAAAGCAAATCAATATTCACTCACTTTTATCAGGACAAAAATAGCCAAGATTTTCGATGGAATCCTAAATTATTCTTAACATTTAGAAACAAGTTTCAAAGTTAATTACATGGCTTTTACCATCTTCATATCTAAGTAGTATAGACCTCTCCATAATGCACAAGTATGTCTTAATTTGTTAATAAATATATTTATGATTTTTATTATATGTATAAATGGAATTATATATCTAATGTACTAGGAAAATTGTTATTTAAAAGTAGCTGATGGAAATCCCCTTCAGCACCTCAGTCTTTTCATTCAACTAATACAATATTAGATATATACATCAGCTGCCATTTAATAAAGCAAATAAAAAACTACTGGGACATTTTAATTTTAAAGTTATAAATCAGTATTTTTCATCACCAGGGTAAGTGCAAGATTTCTAATCTTCCCCTCTTTTCTTCTTGCCTCCCACAAACTCCCCACACCCAGGAATTGATCAGAATCAGGTGGAAGAAATATCACCTTCCAAGCATGAAAGGCATTACTGAAGTGGGAGGGAACTGATGATATTTTGTAGGAGATGAGTGAGTGAAGAGTCAGTGCAAAGAGCATGAGCCCTCTTTTCCACCTGTCCAGTCAGAATGGCAAGAAGACCCCCTGTTTTCATTTGCCAAGTGTAGAGCTTTGTCTTCTTGAAACTTCCTCCTTCAACAGAACAGTGGAATGCAAAGCAGCAATCATAGCCTGAAAATTCTTGTGGCAAGCAGCTGAGATCTGATCAGCACAAGGCCTAAGTGTAAATCCTATTTTTGTCTTCTTTCTCTTCCATTTTCTGTGATGCTGGCGGTTTGTTTATTTGTTTCTCATTAGAGTGGTCAATTCCAGATTCATGTTTGGTTTAAGAAAAGATGGTCTTCTGGCCTTGAAAAAATGTGTTCTCCTGACCCAATTTCAGCTGAAGTATAAACTCAAGGGCCAGTTTTCTAGATAATTGTAAAGGCTTATTTTACTTCTTTTGTATATATATATGAAGGGAGGAATAAAGAGACCAACATAAGAATTAGGTATTCTGGGGTACCTTGGTAAGGATAAAACTCATATTATTATTCTTTTTTTTTTAAGATTTTATTTATTTATTTCACAGAGAGAGATACAGTGAGAGTGGGAACACAAGCAAGGAGGAGCGGGAGAGGGAGAAGCAGGCATCCTGCCGAGCAGGAAGTCCTATGCGGGGCTGGATCCCAGAACCCTGGGATCATGACCTGAGCTTAAGGCAGACGCTTAGTGACAACCAGGCACCCCTCATATTATTATTCTTTAAAATAACTCTATCATTGTTTGAGTTTACAAACTAGGAAAACCACACCAGATTCAGTCATGCAACAATTCATATCATATTCATCAAATGTGGGCAGGATATTCTTCACTAAAACCATTTCACACCACACTGGAATGTCCTATTTTTTAAAGGAAAGTTCAAAGTAGAAGTTGAATGAGTATGTGTATATTATTGTTACAGGGAATATAAAATGGATGTCGATCTTTAGGGCTAAACAGTTGCTCATTTATATTGCCAGAGCACACCATATGGACAGTCAAGTTAAAAATCACTCTAGAAGCTACTGGTTCTTTAAGAGATATTGTTAAAGACTAATAGTAGAAAGACTCTAGAAGCCTTATGAGAAAGATAAAAGATATGTGGATAAAGTTCATGATGTGTGTTAGACATTAATAAATAATAAATAAATAATAAATTAAATTAATAATAATAAATAACTGCAGTCAGATATTGCTATTCAAAGTAAAAGTAGATGAGCGAGCAAGTACTGGATTCTGTACTGGAACTTTGCAATAGAGGTCATCCATCTCCATATCACTTAATCCTTGAGGATGAACATTACATGGTTTTGTCTTTTGGCTCATGCACACACTAGCATGTAAATGCACACACACACACACACACACACGTTATCATTTCCAAATGAAATTTGGGATTTGGATTGAATGACACTGAATCAAATTATCTTGTGGATAAACAATAACAAGAGAGTATGAACATATGCAATTAATACAGGAAAAGCATTCCCCAAATGGACATAGAGCAAAAAAAAAAAAAGTATCAAGAATAAAATGTTTAGAAATTACCTATTTGCACACTTTTATTCCACATATGAGGCATAAGATTTAGAGAAGTATGTAACCTGTTAAAAAAAATAACATGGATAGTGGTTGTTCTTTAAGCCTTGGTCACCATGTGATATATTTATGTGGAGCTCCATGCTGACACTACAAAAATAAAAATAGTGATGACAGTTTTGTTCTAGAAAATGAATTGCTGAACTATTTAGTATGAGATTGTTGGTAATAAATATTATTTTTATTTTTCTAATACAGTAAAAATGATGCACTAACAAAGGTGCCATGATTTTTTCCCAAAATATTTATCAACTTAATTGAAATTCATTTTTCCCTTTAGAAATATGACATTTTTAGTGTAATTCTCCAGATCACTCCAAAATGGTCTTGATATACTAATCACTGTTCCTATATTTTTTAAGTTAAGAAAAAGTCACTACTTTTATATATCAATACTTTAAATCTACTTCTGCTATACTTTACACTTATGTAGGAATTACTAACAAAATAAAAATAAATAAAAACCAAAATAAAACAATTCTTCACTTTAATAGACACCTGTGTTAGAAGATATTGGCATAACTTTTTCTGTTTGTGTAATCTTTCAGATCCTCTCTCTTTTTCTTTTAGGAGTTTATTTACTTGTTTGACACACAAGCACGGCGAGCAGCAGGAAGAGGGAGAGCGAAGTAGGCTCCCCACTGAGCAAGGAGCCCGATGTGGGACTCGATCTCAGGATCCTAGATTATGACCTGAGCTGAAGGCAGATGCTTAACTGAGCCACCCAGGCATCCCAGATACTCTTTAATCACAGTAAATAATGTATGGTTTCCTAAATTATGTCTATGCCTGACTTAGAAATATTCTAGTGGATTTCCAGTAATTTCAAAAATGTAAAAAAAAAGATAATACGAAAAGTTGTTCTGTAGATAGCAATTTAGATATTTTTTACTTCTACATTAAAGTTGTTCCCAATTAAAAATAAATTTGTACAATTCATCATTACTGCGTAAAGCCCTTGGCTCTTTCTTAAATACTGATAAACCAATGTTGTTACAAATTCTATAGGACATGCCATTGTGAGCCTGATGAAATGTCTTATTCAAAACAATTCCAATTGTTTGTACTTCATGAATTTGGAAAGTTTGTCACCACCCTCTCATCTTTTCAATGATAATAAAGCCCAAGAAATAATTTTAATCAATAGATTGTCTAATGTTTATATATTGAAATTATACAACTTAACAATAACTATATATTTTTCATCAATATTTCAGATTTTATTAATGAATGTTTGGAGGAGACCCTCATCTAATTTATTTAATATGCTGAAATGTGTTAATCTTTACTATTCCACATTTTGAAATTGCAAAATCATGGTAATCAACCCGTAAACTTCCAAAATGAAATCATTTTATTCTTTCCTTTGTGGACTGAAATGTGGAAAAGTTAGTTGCCTAGAGGTTGAAACTGCAACAGTTTTCCTTATAAGCAAGAAAACAGGAATCCAAATTGAGGGATTCTGCTGATGGGGACAGCGAAAATAATAAAGTTTTTGATAGTTTCACAGTGGAAAAAGAGAAAAAAACAAACTTCAAGTCTTGAGGGGTTTCAAGTTTATAGCTTGAGTCCCTATCAAACAGCTGCCTAAATTCTGAAATTGTATGGGATGGAAGGTTAAAAATTGGAGCCAAAACCTCTGTAGAACAAAGAGTATTACCTGACATTCTCCGTGTTGAGAAATAAGCATTAAAGTTTAAGTCATGCTATCATAAGGGCTATAGTGAAAACAATCAGGTTCTCCTCTGAGCTCTGGAGAGCTATGCCTGAAGAATGGAACAAAGCTAAGGTAGACAGAGTCATACTAAAACTGCAATCAGCATAATCCCTGATTTGATAGCTACCACATCTATCTACCTACTAGAAGAAAGGTTGGCCCTTCTCTGGAGCAAGTTAACACTATTTGCAGCCTATCCACTTTTTAAACAAAACATATGTTATATGATGTCATTATAAGTCATTTCCAGTCTAATCATTCAATAGGAATGACAAGAAATGACATAAAATAACCCAAGACCAAGAGAAACAATAATAGATTAAGATACTGGGGTTCTTAAAATAGATTTAACATAACAATTCATATACTTGAAAAATAGAAGTAAAGAGAAAAAATTGAAAGATGGAGAACTTCATCAAATAACTGGAATCTACAAAAATAACCAAAAGGAATTCTGGCACTAAAAATTAAATGAAATTGAGACCTCGACATACATGTTTAACACCAATTAAGAGAAAATAGAGGATGGGGTTTTTAGGATTGAAGATGTTCAACAAAAATATGTAAACTAAAAACAGACAGAAAAAAATGGAAAGTAGAGAAGAGAGGATAAGACCTATAAACGACCCAGTCAATTAGTCTAACATACAAGCACATGATGCCTAGAAAGAGAGGGGAGAAAGAATGAGGCAGAATCAGTATTTGGAAATTTTACCAAAGATTTTCCAAAATTGGTAAAAGATTGTATACCCACAGATAAGCAAGATAAACCCAAAGAACATTAAATTTATCCTTTCCCTATCCTTCCTATGTCTTACAAGAGGATCCCCTTTAGAACTTCTACCCAGAACTTTCCACCTCAGAATCTGTTTCCAGGGTATCCAATTTAAGACAGGTATTTTTGTAAAGATAATATTAAGAATAATTTGATTTCAATTAATGGCAAACACACTGCACTTGAGTGATTTAAAAAAGAAAAATGAATAAAATGTTTTCCTACATATTTATAATATACAAATTTTGGTAGTGTTTCTTTTGTGTATTGATTATGTGTTAGGCTATATGCAGTCTTTCCTGTTTTTTGGTATAGAGTATTGTTGATTCGTGTTGCTAATATATTGGTTTAGTTTTCTATGTGCTCCATTTGTTCAAAACATGAGGAGACCCATATTACCAAACCTCTAAAGGAACATTCATAAGCTTTTCTTGATATTCTATATTTAGAACTACTCTCTGGTCTACACTTGCAAATTTGTGCAGAATCAACTTATTGAGGCTTTATTTTCTGTTAAAGAAAGGGAGGGATTGGAAGATCATTTTTATAATTTCTCAGCTGTGATATTATGTGGTTTATTTTTTTACAACGAACATCAAAAAAAAATCCAAAAACTTTTCAAAGCTGTGAGACAATGGTCCCAAAAAAGTCCCTGCATAAAAAGAAAATGTGTGTCATAGCAGTATACAAAATAACCACCTGAAACCCATGACAGTTCTTGACTTGCAAACCAAACCATTAGGGAATTTTCTTTTGTGATTAGAGGAGACACTTTGGTTGGGGTTTAAGTTATTTTTACATATGCTCTTATTGCACAATGTGTTTTTCCCTTGCAAAACTCATCACAAGTAGAAGTAGATAATTTTATTTTTGGATGTGTCTCTTCAGTTGGATGTAAGTAAGCTCCATTAGGAAAAAGATTTGTGTCTGTTTATTTTCTGCTATATGACAATAAATATTTGTCAGTCAAAGAAAATGAGTAAATGAAGGAATAAATGAATATTGTCTATACAAATTTTTTATTTGGATATATCATATAAATATGTATACATACTTGTGAAGGTTATGGTACAATGTCATACTAAAATTGAAGAGAGACACATGGAGAAAGTAACAGATTCAGAAATATTGGAGGTTCTAAGGGAATGTTAAGTACTCCACCTAGTTTCTTAGAAATAGAATACAAAGTCCATAGAAACAGAGTATAAACAAAAGACCACGATAGGACCATGAAGCTATTGTCTAGGGAGCCTAACTGTGGTAAATGTATATATTTCTTTTCTTAATTTGAATAGGTTTTACTGTTTCTTTGATAATTTCATCAATGTAGCATAGGCATGTGTGTGTGTACAGACAAAGAGGTACAACTGTATTTATATAGATATCGTGAATGAGAAGGCAGTATTGTGAAGGAACTACTTTTAAGAATCTATCTAGTTCATCTGGATTTGTAGAAAAAAATCAATATGCACACATTCAAACAAAGTGGAATGCACTTCTGCTTAGTGGTTCATGCATAGACTGGATTCTTTGTATGTGTGTGTAATTTTCAGGAACTATGATATCTCAGGTAAACATTAGAATGATCTGTGTTAAAAGCTTCTTAGTGATTTATTAGTATTAAGCCAAAATAATATCAGAGATGATTTATATATTTTCTATAAAAGTAAAGATTACCTTGTCAGTGGTTTCCTTTAGACTTTTCTCTATAAAAGTTACTGTGAGTTTTAGTTTTCTAATTTTCCTTTTTGTAGACTCTAGTGCATAGAATACTATACTATATAGTGCTATATAGTACAAATAATAAGTATTCTTTATTATTTATTATACTGCTACAAGTCTTACTGTAGCTTTATCAATATTTTCTTAATTCAATCCCTAAGTGTAAAGGGAAAAATATGAAATTGTAACTTACAGAAAAACCTCCATGGCTAGAGGGACTCCAATATATTTTGCCAAAGAATTTCCTGGCGTGATAATTAAAAAGAAAAAAGAACCCAATACATTAAAATGAAATGGAAATAGGAAACCTTGCAGTAGAATGAATGCACATTTCTATTTCTGGGAAAACTAGACATGCTAGATAGAGACAGCCATCTGAAGTTTGGCATATATTTGGTTTAAAGAATGAATTCTGCCTATCTGAGTCAACAGTGATTGGATACCTAGTTGGGCAGAACACTGTTCTCTATGCTGAGAATATACAAAGAGGCTTATTAAATAAGCGGACCATTGGTTTTAACTGCTGGTGAAGGAAAACCAAGACTAATGAGGAAACATTTTTTTCAAAATTCTTTTAAACCTTAACAGTGTTATAAGACTTGAGTATAACATAATTGAATAAATGCTGGCCTTGAAGTTTGAAGTCCTGGATTGAGAACTCTATGCTGCTGCTGATCAGCCACGCAACATCAGCCGAGTTAAATCACCTCTCTGACCCTTTTTGTTCCGCTGTAAAATGATTGGTATATGATGTATCAGAGTTTCCAGGAGCATTCTTTTAGGACATGTTAAGGAAGAGTAAGTTCAGTATTGCATGTTCAGCCTTAATATATTAATATACTAAACAGTGTGTGTATGTGTGTGTGTGTGTGTGTGTGTGTGTAAAACCCATGTTAAGTATATTCAACATACTAGTATATAATTGTATATATATAGTGGTGTATAATATAATTAGTATATATTAGTTTATAATATATTCAGTATATTTAGTGTTGCATGCTTATTACTGGAAATATAATAGATTGAATCAGTATTCGGAAGAGACAGTTTGACAAGATGAGTGAATGATTTTACCCTCTGTAATCCTTAGATTGATGATTCTGTTGTAAGGTAGGACTTACCTCTTGTAGCAACCTTTGCAGTATGGTTTTCCCATGTTAAGCAGAAGTGATTGGGCTAGTTTCTAACTAAAGATTTGATGTGTAAAAACAAAACAAAACAAAACAAAAAAACAAAAAAAACCATTTGATATGTAGAGAGAAAAAAAAAAAAAAAAAACAGAAACTCAAGACTTCAGCCACATGTACCAAACTCAAACATAAAGCTGTTTCCAAGAGTTCAATCTCCCCAAAGCTTCTAACTCCAGTTTATGATGGAATATATATATATTATTAAATTCGGGGTGAGTACCACCATGATGGTTTTCTAGGGAATGGGACATTGCAACAAAACTTAAATTCACCAAGTTATATGGAAAGAAAGAGATCTTAATTTGAATTAAACTTTTACATGTGTGATCTTTCCTTTAAATTGTATCTCATTTATTATAGTGCTTCATGGATACTAATTTAATTACTACTCACAGTGATATTTTAGGAGTTAAGCTTATTAAAACCCGAATGATTTTTTTCTTCAATGTTTCCAAGTATACATCTGGATGAAATATTTTAAGAGCGCAAGACCCAGTCAAAGGAGCAAAGAAAGTATGAAGCCCAATAAAGTGTTTTAATCAATCAACCATTTATCATTAGATGACAAATATCACACCTCATATGGAGACAATAATTCCAACCTATCTCAGGAAATAGTGAGGACAAGCCTAAAGCATAGAACTGCATGTTTCAACAATCTGAAGCAGCTATTCTGATACATGTAACGAAACTAGTATGTATATGCGTAGCCTTCAATTTCTAAGTCTTCTCTTCCTGTACTCTTCCATGATGGGCCTAAAATGTAGGCTCAGACTCAGAAAATAATAGGGCAGTGTAGGGTAGCGCAATTAGATTGTAAGTAGAACCATGTTCAGAATAGGAAGCAGATGCATCCTCTGAAAAAAGCAAAAAGAATGTGAACTCTTGTCAGCAGCAAATTAATCAATCTCCTTCTTCTCACAAAGGTTACGTTAAAACTATATCTACCATAGTTCGCAAAATACTGAATTTGAAGAGAGTGCAAGTTTAAAGGGAATGCTTTTAGACAATCCTAAGAGAACCAGATTTTTCTTTTGCTAACAGAGATTAATAATATTTCATATGTGTTGCTGGGCTTTGGAAGAAAATCCTTTGTTTTCTTGAGGCTTATGCCAGGCAATAACCCTAGTGTAGTTGAAACTCGCCAAAAAGATCTTCATTTGGGGGTTGCCAGGGACTACTTTATATCCATTTATCAGGATATAAATAAGGGCAATATCCTCTAACTACATTAATCTGCTTAATCTTGTATCCATTATGTTCCAATGGTGGATTTTTTGTTATTAGAAAAGTTGTAGCATGTTTTATCTGATGAAACAAACCTTCGTTTCTAATTTGACAATGTCTACCAATTATTGAGAACCACAACTGTGTCAGGCCAGTGCATGACCTCTACAAAATTTGGTCTGTCTTCTCATAACATCCCTATGAGAAAGATATTATTATCTCAAATTAGAGATGAAAATACTGAGTCTTAGAAGTAAAGTAATTTGCTCAAAGTGGCAATAGCTTATAAGGATTCCAACTCAAGTGTATCTGACTCTCCAGTCCATTATGAGATGCTCTATTATTTTAAAGAAAAACAAGTAATTCATCCAACATATTAACTTTAAATCATTTTTATAAGCCAAACAACTTTATGTGGAGTTAACCATACATATTGTTTACAATTATATCCAGCAAAAATCCTTTAAGAAGAGTTACTGTATTACTATTGGGCAAAAAATGCATTTGTTCATCTTTTGTCTATTCCTGTAGGAGCAGCTGAATGCTTTGTTCCTTTATCTGCTGCAGTGAAATCCAACTAAGAACATTTGAGCTTAGACACCTAAAACTTTCTCTTGTGCAAAGCCAACATTTCTCCTGAGCCCAGTCAAACTCAACTCCGAGTGTTACTGTGTAATTTACACAGTCTGATATTTAAAACGAGGGCAGAGGAGAACTGACTACTTGATACAATTTAGCTAAAGAGATTTTCATTTCAGAAAAAAACAAATATTTCTTTGGATAAATGTATCTCCATTAGCAAGTGCTTTATCATGCTACTCAGCGATTTTGATTCCTCAAGGCCACTTATTAATTATATGAAGGAAAATAATATGCTACATTTTACCTAAGCAGAATTTATTTCTTGCATGAGCAAAAATTTCCTTTAACCTCAAGCATAGAATAACATATTTGAAATATTCACCTAAGGGTAAGAATTGTTTTGCATTTTATAATCTTTCTACTTATCTACTGAACCTCAACCCCCAGATTCATACTAAGCCAAGTGCAGTGGAAACACAAAACCCTTTGGTAAAGGCAGTTTTGTAAAATTTAGACTGCATTTTATAGAACTCCTAATTAGAAGATTATTGAGATTCATCAGATAATCAGTTTCCAGTCTCAGATCCACCACTAGACACAAAGTAGTTCATAGAATTTCTCTATTTTGATTACCACATAATTTTTTAAAAATGGAAGCTCCTGCAAATCTAAATTATTGATGCATAGTAATTTTCTGTAAGAATACTAGAAATTAAAATTTCTATAAAAATAGTAGAAATTAAAATTTCTATACAAATGCTACAAATACTACAAATTAAAACTGTATATGTGAAGCTAAAATGCAAAAAAACTCTGTAATTTGACATCTTCATTTCAGTTTTTTTGGCCTTATTCCCTCCTTTTCTTTTTTTTTGTGCCTACTTATTTCTTAAATATGTTCCCTTCAAGTCTGGGAATTGCACTGTTACACATTTTTTCTTATCTACACATATACAGTTGAATTTAACAGTGGAGTTATAATTCCAGATCCATCAAGGAAAAAATAAAAGCTGTTCCAAAATATCTTGTCTTTGCCACAGCAGGCTAATGCAGTTGTCCCTCTCCGCATAAAGCATCCTGAAGGTCGGAAGCAGTGGAGATATTGTGAGTAACAACTAATCCATTCATTCTTACAGGGGGATTTCACAAATTTCTTTTTGTTTCTCAATAAAATGCTATTCACAGTAAGACATCGGGCCAGAAATCCTGGATAATTATGTTAGGAGGAAAATATAACTGGGCAAAGCAATATATGTTTATTCAAGTTCATAATCTGGGAGTAAAAGCAAGTTTTCCTGAAAATGCTTTTATTTATTTATTTTTAAAGATTTTATTTACTTGACAGAGAGAAACAGTGAGAGAGGGAACACAAGCAGGGGGAGTGAGAGAGGGAGAAGCAGGCCTCCCGCCGAACAGGGAGCCTGATGTGGGACTCGATCCAGTGGCTCCCGGATCATGACCTGAGCTGAAGGCAGTCACTAAACCAACTGAGCCACCCAGGCACCCTGAAAATGCTTTTAGACAAGCAAATTAACCCAGCCTTGTAAAGTCATGAAGGTAGCATGGTTCTTTGGTGAGCATCAAGAAAATAAACCCCTGCATACTTGTTTTCTTCAAAATAATGAAGGTTGTTGATTTGGCACAATTATTCCGGGTGTTTACATCCTGTTTCTGTTTGTTTTTTTGTGGTTTTTGTTTTTGTTTTTGTTTTTGCCAGTGGGGGTATATTCCTTTCCCAAAATAGCATGTTTTCCCCCTGGAACTTCACAAGGGGCAGCTTTTTGCCAGGATGGTGGAATGGAATCGATCTCCCATCCTTCTTAGTCTTTGTCATCTTGATATTCCAGCTTTGTCTTGGGTCCCTTTTCACAACTGAAATTCTAGCATCCATAATCCAATCATCAGGCATACTGCATTTTGGCCCACATGCTAACTTGCTGATGTCAGGTGCACAAATGCAATGATTTCCTGGAACCACTGTGCTTCTTCCCATTTTTGCCTTATTTTTGTTTGTTTTATCATTTATTGCTATTGAAAAAAAGCATGTTGTAATTTTAAGTCTTCCCAAACTCTTTTTGGATTTAGCAAACCAGTGCATTAATGTGTATTTTATGTTTTGAAAATATATTTGTGAACACCTTAAGAAAATTAGAGAAACCTTAAAAGAGTAAATCTTCAGAATTTTTCTCAAAGTAGAGTGGTAGGGTCTTAGTTTTGTTAAATTTCAAGTAAATATATAATAGAACCATTTCCAGTGTCAAGATGAAATTCATATTTCTCAGTTTCTACAATTACATTACTTCCCTGATTAAAATTAGATTGTGTTACACATAGCATGTATGTGTGTATGTAATAATAGTTACTGTTTGAAAATATCCTGAGAAAATGGTACTACTCTAGCATTATAAATAAAATATTTTATTTTATTTTTTAAAGTTTTATGTATTTATTTGACAGAACGATACACAGCAAGAGAGTGAATACAAGCAGGGGGAGTGGGAAGGGAGAAGCAGGATTCCTGCAGAGCAGGGAGCCCAATGTGGGGCTTGATCCCAGACCCTGGTATCATGACCTGAGCTGAAGACAGAGGCTTAACAACTGAGCCACCCAGGCACTCCGGTTCAAAACATTTTAAATAGAATCATATTTTCTGGTCCAGGCAAGGACTGGTTGATCTCTTGTTAAGGCTTTTTTTTATTTTTCCCTAGAGAATCTTATAATAGACATGCTAGAATTTCTATTTTGTGTTTAAAGCTTAGTTTTATAGTCTTTTCATTGTTTGTTTTTCTCCACATTTATAACTTATAATTGTAGCAATACTATGTGCTTATTGGTATAGCTCACAGTTGCTGAAAAGAAGTCTTTGAGTCTGGAAGCTCCTATTTAAATAAATATTCTACAGCTTCACCTACCAACTAAGTAATTCTTCACTGCATATTTGTAGTTTAAAACTAATATAATTTATTTAATGCTTGAAAATGTTTCTTTTTTTTAAGGTTTTATTTATTTATTTGACAGAGAGAAACACAGCTAGAGAGGGAACACAAGCAGGGAAAATGAGAGAAGGAGAAGCAGGCTTCCCGCTGAGCAGGGAGCCCGATGAGGGGCTCCATCCCAGGTCTCCAAGATCATGACCTGAGCCAAAGGCAGGCGCTTAATGACTGAGCCACCAGGTGCTGCAAAAATATAAGTTTCAAGGTATAATTACGTAGGTGGTAAATTTCAGGTATGGACATGCCAATAAATTCTTTAATCTCTATTAGCCTTTAGTTTCCTTACCTGAAATTGATAGCAATAATATTAATTTTAATCAATTGAGATGAAGATTAAATGAAACAATGTATGTAAGACAATTAGTATAGACTCTACTATATACTCAGTGCTCAAAAAATGACAAGTATTTTCATTAATTATAATGAATTTTGAATTCCCATTAAATAATTTTGAATAATTTTACCTTATGGCTTAAATTAGATACAACTTCAGCTTAAAAAAAAAGAGTGGTTATTTGATTATCCAAGAGTTTTCAATATGTTTCTTATTTCCATATTTGGATCTATGATAGAACACCACAAAATTTTCTCCTAATTACAGTTCACATTTTCAAGTTTACATAGTACATATTTTGCTCACTCATTCTTTAGGGTTCCAGCCTCTATTTTAAAGAAGTGAGACATTTTTGATGCTCTTTATGAAGGTCTTCAGTTATGCATGAGTTTGACTTTCACTTCCAGTTAAGGATTTGAATGGTTACAGAGACTTATTGGACAAAATGGGGAAGTCTCTAAGACCACAAAAAAGACATATCAGGCTTTAGTGTGAGGGGAATAAAGTAAACACAAAACAAACAAACAAAACCAAATTATTCCCCATCAGCAATAGGTATATTAGCAACTAATTTGGTATGTCACTTAGACACCATGCCATAGAAACATTTAGTGTTACTTAAATAAGTAAATCCAAAGATTTTCTAAGATTTGTGTTTGACATTTTATTCTTTGAAAATAAGTATTTGGAATCTTAAGTTAATTGGTTTCTGGATGGATTCTTCTGAGCTCCCTTGAGATGTCTACGTAATAGTGGTAGACCAATCTTGACTTATCTGATGCCTTAATTCAAATCAAGAATAATCCAAAAACAGGGCAGTCACTGATGGTTTGATCTACCCCTGTTTGAGTATTATATAAATGAGGTATAAGGAAGGTGGTTCAGGCCTTCAGGAAAGGAGAGAGAGTCAGTGGCAATAATGATAAAGGATAGAATAATTTTAATGGAAAAATTAGGTTAACTTAACCAGGAGCAAAAGAAGTGTGAGGAAAGGGGGCTACTTGGCATGTATGTGAGATAACCCCCAGATTCTAACACTTTGGATCTGTCTCTGTAAGTGAAGCCAGGAGAGCAAGGATAAAGAGAAAAGCCAGAAGAAGAAAGACCTGGACCTGATTTAAAAGTCGTGCCAAACTTAAAAGAAGAGAAAGACTAAAGATGTCTGCCAATACAAATGAAAATGTGCTTTGGGCATGTATTCTAATAACTTGTCAGTCATTGCTATAAAGTTTTCAGAGCTTTTAGTACAAGCAAGCCTTAAAATATCACCTTTTCCAGTCTTCAGAAAGCAAATAAATCAAAAACCCAAAGGGATGAATGCCTGGGCAGAAGATATTTTCAGAGCTGGAGGAAGCTATGCCATATAATATTCAAGTCTCCTCTAACGTGATGAGGAAAACTATAAAATCCATGAAGGATACAAACTACACTATATAATCTTGCCATAGATCTATTTTTTTCTCTTCGTTATCTACCTTCCCACTAGAATATAACCTCCTTGAGCACAGGGACTTATTTTATTCCCTGTTTATACCTAGGGGCTTAGATTAGTACTAGGCACATCATAGGACCTAAGGAAGTAATTGTTAAATGAGTGAATTGGCATTTTAGGATTCACTTAAACCCAGTAACCCTTACCCTATAAAATCTTTATATCTATGTGTCTAATTTTCCTTAAGCATGCATTAGTATATACTCCCTTATCAATGGCTTCAACAGTTTTTGACAGTGCTGTTCACTGTTCTCTAAACCTCCATAATACTCATTCCATCGGATGATTGTGTTTCAAAAACCATTCTCGTTTGCTAAGCGTACCCTCACATTTCCCCTATATCTTTTTCTATCATTCACCCACATTCTATAGTGCTCTATATTTACATATCATAAATACCTGTATATCATCTGATTTCTTGCCCTATCAATTATTTACTTTCTCTCTTGTATCCTCCATGTCTACTAGTCCCCCACCCTCTGTCCATCCTCAATTCATATCTATATGGCAGAAGGACCTAGTCCTCCCTTACTCTTAAGTTACTGCTCCTTTTTCCTTGTTTTCCCCACCTGTCTTAGTCCATTTGGGCTGCTATGACCAAAATACCATAAACTGGATGGTTTATAAATGACAGCAACTTATTCCTCACAGTTCCATAGGCTGGGAAATCAAAGATCAAGGAACAGATTGTGTGTCTGGTGAAAGACCCACTTCTTGGCATATACATGGCTTTTAGTTATGTCCTCACAGAGTGGGAGACAAAGAAGCTTTCTCAGCTCCTTGTACAAAGGCACTAATCCCATTCATGAGAGTTCCACCCTTCATAACCTAATCACCTTCCAAAGACCCCACATATTAATATCAGTACACTGAGGGTTAATGTTTCAACACATGAATTTGAGGGGGACACAAATATCCAGGCCACACCAACCAGACATTAAAAGTAAAACTGAGTATCTTTTCCTTACTACTCAACTTACATATTCTTTCTTTCTTTTTTTTATAATGTAGTACTCCCTGCCTTATCTATTGCAAGAAACCTTCCATTTTTATACCTTTTTTTTCTCAGTCTTGAATGGGTTGTCTGAAACAACATGTAAGCTAGAGATTAAAGTCTGTTACTACACTTGGAATAGGATCCACTTTGATATTCTCACTAGAAGTTAGGGGTCGGCCCAGCAACTGACCATGTTTCACAAGGTGATGGATAACATATTGGACCAGGCACACAGCGAAATTCATTCTCTACATCTATTCCTAATCTAATCAAAATTAGTTAAAATATTGTAGTGCCCACAGTGGTCTGGCAAGGTTATTGAAGATAAAGTCACCCAGTGGGGGAAATGGACCTTTATTCATATAACATTAGGTAGAATGAGAGAGACAGCCCATCACAGAGTATGCATTAGGTACTGTGTGGGCACAGAGTATATAACATATTTGAGTCTGAATTGAGTGGGAGGCAGCCACAGGGAGGCTAAGACATCAATATTTAAAAATGATTAAGAATACACACATGAATTATTAAGGGAAAAGAGAGATTCAGATATTGCTCAGATGCACTAGTCTGTTCACAGCTTCTCATAATCTCCCTGTTTATTTCTAAGCGAATTATAAATTCCTAAAACTAGCATCAAGACCACCCCCCTACTTTTCTAGACACCTAAATGTTGTCCACAACATAAATGACCACTTTCTAGACCAAAAGTATACCTGCTCATTGTTCTTTCTTCTTAGTCTTTTTGCCTATAAAATACCTTCTCAAATATTTACATATTTTGAAAATACAGTTACTAGTCATTGTCCCTTTAATTACCCCTCAAGGGATAATTGTTTCTATAATATGCTAATTTTCCATTACATTTAATGGATACATCACACAAAGGTTAGTTTTGTGAACATCTATTTCTTTTTTTTTTAGATTTTTTTTTTTTTAATTGACAGAGAGAGAGATTGCAAGTAGGCAGAGAGGCAGGCAGAGAGAGAGGAGGAAGCAGGCTCCCTGCTAAGCAGAAAACCCCATGCGGGCCTCAATTCCAGGACCCTGAGATCATGACCTGAGTCGAAAGCGGAGGCTTTAACCCACTGAGTCACCCAGGCGCCCGTGAACATCTCCTTCCAGGAAATTTTCCCCTGCTAGCTGATGAGTGCTTCAGAGTAAAAAAACCACATCTTAGCTATTTCTTGTATCTTGCACCATCTAAAGAAATAGTGCCTTTAAAACATTAGTTTTTCTTTCTTTCTTTCTTTTCTTTTTTCTTTTTTTTTTTTTTTTAAGATTTTATTTATTTGACAGAGAGAAACACAGCCAGAGAGGGAACACAAGCAGGGAGCATGAAAGAAGGAGAAGCAGGTTTCCTGCCGAGCAGGGAGCTGGATGTAGGACTCGATCTGGGTCTCCGGGATCATGACCTGAGCTGAAGGCAGTCGCTTAAACAACTGAGCCACCCAGGCGCCCCTAAAACATTAGTTTTTCAATACAATGTGAACCAATATATAGCTTGAGCAATGAGTTTTCCTAAGGAATACAGTTCTGGTCATTTTGTTTTACTTAAGAAAGTCGTTCAAAATTTTAGACTAGACCTCCATGATTTTTAATCAAATCCTTAGTTAGTTACCTCATTATTAACCTAACATACCATTCTTCTAAAAACAAACTGGACATGCTAGATGTACTACAAAAGCCAAAGGCTTGTAGTGAATCTCACTATAATTACCTCATATAATTTTTACAATAGAATACAAAATGTGCCACGATGAAAAATATTGCTTATTGCTCTGAAATGGCAAAATTCCATATTACTCAAGATAAAACTTCTTTCTTTTAAAGGGGCCCCAAACATTTGAAGCAGACAAATAGAGGACAGAATGTTTACCCAATTTATATTTGACTCAGTACATTAAGGAATAGATTCATAGGTCATAGGTAACATAGTTAAAAGTTTGGGAGAGGGAAGTAATGTAATTTTAATCCTTGTCATTGTTTTTTAGACAATATATTTAATTGACAAAATGTACAGAAGAAGCCTATATTTATACTCGGTTTCACTGTTGATCTCCCCATATACTCCATTCGTAAAGTCTACAAATTTCCAATACTCCAGTGGATTTTAATGCTTCAGTTTCAGATTTTTTAGGGACATCAAAAGACCACTCTTTGATTTTGTTTTTCCCTAAATACTGATTCTACACCTAAGTGTCCACCACAGGCTAGGCAGTGGGTTTCTTAAAATGCTGCATATCTGAAAGACAATATGGGGAGTTAATAAAATTTTCAAGTTGGGAATGTCGCAATAGGCATTTGTTTCCATTCATAAAGTATGTCTTGAACACACACAAACTATCCTTTGTCATCTGTTTCTGTCCCATTTCGAAATTATTCTCTGCTATTAATTAGAAGTGACTACAATTTGATTAATCTCAAACATGTGTCACATATAAACAATGTGGAGAACTGAATTCAGTATTTTTTCACTTAGAGCATGCATGGTGTTCATAGAAGGAAACCAAATATATATTTAAAAACAGTTTGAAGGGCGCCTGGGTGGCTCAGTGGGTTAGGGCCTCTGCCTTCAGCTCAGGTCAAGGGTCTCAGGGTCCTGGGATCCAGGCCTGCATGGGGCTCTCTGCTCAGCAGGGAGTCGGCTTCCTCCTCTCTCTCTGCCTGCCTCTGCCTACTTGTGATCTCTCTCTCTGTCAAATAGATAGATGAAATTTTTTTTAAAAAAAAATAAATAAAAATAAAACATAAAAAATTAAAAAATAAAAACAATTTGAAATCTAGTATTATCACACAAAGGGAGAATATTGTCAATGCCACATTTTAGTTTATTTGAAGTATTAAATTTACAGAAGAACCTAATTATATATGGTTTCTTAGACTGAAAATATAAAAATTAAGTGAACGTTTTCCTCTCTTGTTTTCCTACTAAAACTGTCATTACTGGAGTCTGTTCCTTCATCTTGAGAATCTACCTGATTTGGGTTCCTGTTGGGTGTTTAACTGAACTCTTTGGAAAAAACTTTCTAATACCTGCAAACTCAGAGTGGACAAATACACATTGCCTTAGCTTAGAGAAAGGAAAGTTCCAATTAACAAAGGAAAACTATCTTTTTGCTTAATTTAAATTATCATTATTAATATAGGATATGTACTAAAACACTCATTTTTAAAAGTGCTAATTCAATTTCCATAAATGCACTAAGCCTTTAACCAGATTATAGAGGAAAAATTATATGATAAAGTAGTTGTGATTCAAGAAACAATGATTCCATTTAGGTTTTTCTGTTCAACTTTCTAACAAAAAATGTTTTTCTTTCTTATTACACAGCCCGCAGTAATAAGTGAAATATAATCCTAATTAATTTTTCCTACAGCTGTGTATAAATCAATAGCTGCAACATCCCAAAGGAAACACACACTGCACGGTCCTCCAGGTTCCTAATGAATGCAAATAGACTGACCTTTTTCTGACAACTATGAAT
The DNA here is from genome assembly GCA_004023965.1 of Spilogale gracilis. Lineage (NCBI taxonomy): Eukaryota > Metazoa > Chordata > Mammalia > Carnivora > Mephitidae > Spilogale > Spilogale gracilis. Next base: position 23,348 of record PITA01000174.1, read on the forward strand.
ATTATTTCACAATTTCACCATTGAAATCGCTGCCATCAGCAATTCATACAGCAAACATGGATACTACAATAGTTGGAAATAACTATTCATTGTGGAAAGAAGGGAGTGGAAAAGACTGCGCTTGAGTTATGCAACTTTTAAGCCTGGAGCTTCATTTTTATGTTTCATTTTGATATGGAAATTGCCTTAAATGTAACCAATCTTCATTTTAGTTCTTTCTGTTTTAAAAAAATAAAAGATTAAAATGACTCAATGTTTTATCCCATTTAACGGAGAAGTTCAATATTGAAACGTTTTTATAAATGAAATAAAATCAATCAGTAATATAGTAAAGCTCTAAATACTACACTCAAGTTATTAGGAGGCTATGGTTAACTTCCATCAGAAATACCTGGCAGAGTGGTACCTGGGTGTCTCAGTTAGTCAAGCAACTGCTTTGGCTCAGGTCAGGATCCCAGAGTCCTGCTCAGCGGGGAGTCTGCTTCTCCCTCTCCCTCTCCCTCCCCCCTCTCTGTGTGCGTGAGCTCTCTTGTGCGCATGCATGCTCTCAAAGAAAGAAATAAAGCTTTTTAAAGAACTAAATAGATAAAAAAAATAAGTTAGTTTTAGAAATACCTGATGGAAAAATATGAGCAGAAAACCCCACTGGTGTATTTATAAAGATAAGACTATTCATGCAGCGGACATGCAGATGGCTTTAGAAGCTATGAAAACATAATGACATAAAGATGACACTTGTGGGAACCTGAGAAAAGGTGCAAGTAATTAAATCACATTATTGTTCATTTTGACTGAAGAACCACTTATTCCAAAATACAATAAAACTGCATGTTTTATGCTAAATCATACTCAGTTTGCCATAAAATTTCATTATAGCCATGGAGTTGTCTCATTAAGTAGAAGTTAAATTCAAGATTTTTTTTTTAAAGAAAAGTGATTAAACATGTTAAACCTAATTCTAGCCGTGCATCTATATACTGAAAACTCCCACTAGTGTTCATGAGAGCCAAGAATATAATTAGCCAGCACAGCTCAAACACTCATTAAAAACAGAACTCCCCAAATTGCAACAAGTTTCAAAAAGGGACTCACAACAGGAATATTCCATTCCCATACAATTCCAAAAATGTCTCTTCCACCCCGTTTCTATAATTAATTTTCATACCTCCACACAGGACTGCGGACTACAATCACATAATTATTTGATATCTCGAATATGGATTAATGAATGTATAGAATAGATTTATAGATAGATAGTTACTTACTTTAGTGAGTAGTTGCACTACTATTTTAGCATACAGTCAGCTTTCTATACTCTCAAACCTGGGAACTGTTTTAAACTCCATTCAAACAGTTTCTTGAAACAGCTAAGAAAGCATTTCTGTGACCATTGTCTGGCACTATGAGACACAGATGGCATTTTTTAACTGTATTAAACAGTCTCCACTTGATGACATCTCCTAAAGATGTCTATACTCTCACACCTGTAATGCTTTCATGTTCAGAATGAATCCCTGCTACATCTCACTCAATATTGATCTTTAAGGCATTTCTCCCAATCCTTTTCCCAGTGTGGTCACTGAACAGCATCAGAGTTCAATAGGAAGATCAGCTGCTCATCCACTTTTTGCTAAAGCAATTTGTATTATGGATTTATTTTAGCAGTCTACAGTGGCAGTTGCTGTTTTTACTATTTAAATGCTTTGATTATCTGACCTTGCTTACTTTATCTTTCTAAGTGCTATGCATGGGCTTTAAATGATCGATAAGTGGGGATTCCTCTACAGAATTATGCTGAAATCAATCTCAATTCAGACTTTTTGTATTTTATGTTTATTACTTGATCTGTCCTAATCACATTCCTTATTTTGGTAAATAAGTTCAAAACACATACTTGATTACTCAGGTCAGAGTCTTCTAAGAGTCACATGTGTTATAAAGTAACATGTATTCTTTATATGTCATTTTAGTCATTCTTTTAATGTGAAGAAAGAATTCAAACACCTTTTCATTATAAATAAAGACCTACTCCATTAGAAGAAAAACATAATTTTTCACATGCAAGTAATTGAAAAATCTTGAAACACATTAATGTACTATAATAACTGTGATAACTATGGAACTTCAAGAAGCCCTGTTTTTACATATAAGTTGCTCATAAACATGCTTATAAAACTTGTTACAGAAGAAATTAAAGCATCATATAAGAAAAACCAAAGCAAATTCTCAATAATCACATCTTTGAAAATCAATATGAAGAAAACAATAAACATGTTGAACATCATTTAAAAATTTAATATTCAATGTAATAAAAAAATCAGGGCACCTGGGTGGCTCAGTGGGTTAAAGCCTCTGCCTTTGGCTCAGGTCATGATCTCAGGGTCCCGGGATCGAGGCCCGTTATCAGGCTCTCTGCTCGGCAGGGAGCCTGCTTCCTCCTCTGCCTCTGCCTGACTTTCTGCCTGCTTGTGATCTCTCTCTCTGTCAAATAAATAAATAAAATCTTAAAAAAAAAATCAGTTTTATACTCTCACCACTGGTTACACAGTTTTTAATTTTGGATTAAAAGAGCAGTAAATTGGAAGCTTTTAAAATCAAATCTATGAAGTTTAGAACCAAAATTCCATAATAATTATCAATAATATTAAATAAAGGTAAACTAAAATTATAAAGCATTAATGTCATGGAATATGAATTATCACGCACAACTATTAGAACTTGCTAAATTTTTGGTCTAATTTAATTATATTTTATATCTTTTGGGCTGAGGTAGTCATATGAACCTCTTGAATTTTATCTTTGGTTCAACTTATTCTAACATGATTTTTCAACATCATAAATAAAAGATATGCAGATGTGAACTAAAAAAAGGAATTGATGGCACACTTCTTTTAAAAAATCCCTTTTTTCAAATCCAATCTAATATCTAAATATCTCTGTCACCAGTTCTTACATAAAATTACAGTGAAATATTTTTCCACCTATGTAAAGTATAAAATCTGCAGTTTGTTCCAATGACCAAAAATTCAAGGAGTGAAGAACCTGAGGTAAATAAACATATGATTTTATATAGAATATCTGCCATATGTTCACCTGTGCAAATACATTTTTTTACTTAAATGATTTTTAAAAACTCTCCCTGGGTGAGGGAATATCACATATGTCCAATAGGTATACATTCACATTTTCATACTTTGAAATTGCTAGCGAAATGATTTAGTATTTGACAATTTTCATTTCAGACTAAATTACAGACTATGGGTACAATTATTTTTCTCCTGCTGCTCACATTGAATAAGATAGAAAGTGTTAATAATAAAATAAAAACAAGGCCATCATAAGATACTCCATTTCAATAGTTATATGCATGAAGTTAGGGCAGGATAATTGAGATGCTTAAACATGAAAAGAATGAGGAAAGAAGTTTAATTACCCAAGAGTTGCTATAATGATTTTCCCCAAAACTCTGATAACCAACTAGCTCCTTTCTGTAATTTGCAGTAGAACAGCACTTAAGTTTTGCATCTCTGCAGATCACAACTCTGGCAAGACATGTCCATACTTTTTTCCTCGAGTGGGTAAATGTTAAGAGAGAAGAATCCAAGTTTCATGATGCAGCAACACAAAGCTGGGAAGTGAAAATTATGTTGCAGCGGAGTCTTGAAAATATGACTGTAAAAGTTAATCAATAAAATGTCTATTCCTGTCTATTCACTGGAGGCCCCAGCTGCATAGCTTCACTCAATCGATACTACAAATTATTACGATTTCCAGGTTCCCACTGGACATTCAGAACAAATCTTTCAAGTGTAACAGGCTTATACTGAGTATATGGTGTGTGTTCTCCACATTTAGTTCAAAAAGAGAGGAGAAAAATAAAATCTAAATCCTATATGTTCTTTAAAATAAAACATTCAGCTTTATAAGGAACCAATAACTGGCAAGGCATATTTTAAAGTGAAAGACACTCTTTCCTTTGATTGCCAAATGCTTTACTACTTTTTTAACTGTTTCACATTTAGTGAAGAAATGACTCAACTTAGTAATAGATCTGGGTATTAGAACCTGGCGAGTCCTGAATGACTATTCCCAAGTAAATGAACAGAGGAAATAATTTTGAGATAAATACTCATCAAAAAGTCACTTGGATACATTATCACTATTAGAAAGATGAATGTAGAAAACTTACATACATTTCAAATTGTAACAGGTCTTTTAAAGTATACATTCTAGTTACTGTTTTTATGACTTATTATCAGCACATTTCAAAAATTATGTTTCAGGTCTTCATTTTTTTCTATTTTGATGAGATTAAACAGTCATGATTTCAGAATTGAGTTTGTCTTTTCGAAGGAAAAAAAAGAAGGTCTCAGAATGTTTTGCTGTTTTGCTCTAATGAGATCCTCTGCTCCCTATAGCAAAATTCAATAATAATTGTGCACTCTAGAAACTACTCAAGCCTTTCACCTTAACTTTCTATACATTTCACCCTGGATCACTTAGTCAAAACCCAATGACTTTTCCAAATAAAGGAATGACTGGTTAAGAGAACTCACTATAATGTCCTCATGTCATATGATATCTGATGTGGTTTTCTTTCTCTTTACTGGTGAATACCCTGATGCCTGAGACGGCCCAATACCAAATCAATTGGTAAATCTGACCAATCCATGCCATCTGTCGATTGAGTGGAGAAAACAATAAAAATACATAAACTAAATTAGGACTTTTTATTCTGACTAGGCTAAAAAGCCTTTGATTTCATTTTACATTTGAATAGTATGTTTTTTCATGTTTAGACACATACCCAGCATGGAGTCATACCCTGTGACAATGCATGTTGAGACTATATATATTCTTAAAGGTGAACTTACTTCTCCTAAGAAACAATCATTGGTTTGATTATGATCATGTTTCAGTTTCTTTACATTCAGTAATATACTCTTAAAACATGTCATAGTAATATTTATAATTTTTTGATGTCTAAGATATCTAATTATTAAAAAACATTGCAGATAGTTGGGCAAAAAAAAAAAAAAAAAAGTTACAACTTTAACTACTCTCTTTGGTGATATTTTGTACCCTGCCAGAAATTTCGCATTGAGAGAAAACAGCGTACTTTAATTTTATGATCAAGCTATACAGGAAAATAAGATAAATACAGTTCAAGTATATAGAACTTAAGTTTAGTCTTTCATTGTTATTTATCTGGACAAATAACTCTCTGGTTTATTTACTTGTCTGGACAAATAACTATCTGGTTTATTTGCTTAAAAAAATCAAAGATTGGAAACAGATTTTTGCATGCCAGTTTTCAGATCAAAAATAGTATTTTTTGCAAGTGCACTGAATTGTATGCCATTATGTGGTATTTAACTGTAGAAACAAAATCCTGGCATTATTTTGATAATATTAAATTCACATGGACCACTATCATTAGCTTCATATTAGTGTTCACAAACATTTTAATATATTTATTATCTAAATATATCTTAACTATATTATTCCCCTAGTACAACTCAGCTTTTTAAAAGACCATAATATTTAAACAATAATACATGACTACAGCCATTCTCAAAGAAACTTTGCCCAATATGCTTTTAATTCTTGGTCCAATTTCTACCTTTTAATATTTGTTAAATGTGGCTTTTTTGTTGTCTGAGTTCTGGTAACTGACTAAAGGTACATTAATGGCAAACAGGGATTTATCTGAGTGTTTAGTTTTATTTAGAAGCCTATAAAATGTCATCCTAGATTGTAAAATTATTTTTAGTGCCTTCTGATATTAAACCATAGGAATAAAACACAGAAATAAATTTCTCATGAATAAATTTCAAAAATTTTACTTTTATATTTTAGCCTTATCAGATAGCTTTATAAACTATAAATCAAAGAAAATTTCAGCATTCATCATATACAATATTTTGAAATCCTATTGACAGATATATCAAGATATGTAATTAGTAATGAAAGTTTAGAATCTAGCTTCAAAAAATTAGTTACTATCAAATGCCTTTTTAGCTCTGGCCTCAGGATTGTTTTCAAAGGTGTGAGTGACAGGAGAAGAAAAAAAAAAAGTTTAGGTATGTGTGCTTTATCTAACTGTGATTACTCAATTTAACCAGTGTTCCATGAGCAAAGTATAATTCTTGACTGGGAGAGAGAAAGAGAGAGAGAGAGAGAGAGAGAGAGAGAGAGAGAGAGAGAGAGAGAGAGAGAGAAGAGGGAAAAGGGGATGGGGAGGGGAAGAGAGGGAGAGAGGAGTTCATCTGGGCTATGCTACTTTTAAAAAATTATTTAAAAAAAAAACAAACGCTAAGAAAATCAAGCAAAAGGCACAGAGGATAGAAGACCTAATTATCAGAACTTTCAAAAAAGAAACTAACAATTGTTTGAAAAGTAAATGATAAAATCTGAAAGCATGGTATTAAGTATAATAATTACATAAAGACTTAGATGATGAAAGCAGAAATTAAACTACTGGAGGATGTTTCACTAAAACAATTCTCATGAATATTTCAAAACAGCATAGATCTTTGTTACTTTTCTTCATAGTTCCTTACACGCCTCAATGGTCTGACCAAAAAAATTCTTCTCTAAAGGTCTCTCAATTTAATAGTGTCTTGCTTAGAGCTGCTACTTTAACAAAAAAGAAAGGCAACAAGAGCCATATGTAACCTTTGGACTCCAAAACTAGAAAGATGAGAATGCCATTGGCAGATAGGTGCTACAGAAACACAGTGTATTCTTTTTCTTGCATCTTACCTTGAACATTTCTTGATAGTTAACAAGAAAGTTGACGGCCACATCATTATTTAAAATCACAATAGGACAGTTACAATGTTCAGCATGTGCCATTTCAGTTAGGAAATGATGCAAATTTAAAGTTTCTCTATTTTGGAGCCAACAATGTATTGAACAAGCTAGCACATTTACACAGAATCTTTTGCAAGACAGAGTTAAATATTTAGCAACGAAAGGCAAAGGACTGACTTGATTTTAGTATGTAAAGTAAAACTTTCTGAAATACTAAAAAGCAACTCACTTGTAATCATTTTTTTCTTCTTCAGAAGCAATAATCCCTTCTGTCACTGTCTTCAGCTCTGCCTGGGGTTTTCTACTGTTCTGTTCTTGGCGAACTGTTTCTGCTATTTGCTCAGTTAGCTGCTCTTGAGTAGCTTTCAAGCTGGATTCCATTAGAAGAAGTTTTTCATCTTGACTGGCAAGTTCTTGGGCTGAAAGATAAAACAAGAACATTGCCTTTTAAAAAACCAAGCTAATGTGTGTTTTTTTTTTCCTTTTGTTTTTGGTTTAAATTTTATGCAATGCAACTTTGAGGAAGATTTAAATAGATCCCCCTTGTCAAGATACAAGCTCGTGCATTCAATTTTCAGATTCTTTTATTTAAAGCATGAGTAAACTAAGGTATGTATGAAGGAATTATAAGATGCATGTCCATAATCTGAAGTTTACAAAACATTTGAATTAAAAAATTAGATACCTTAATCAGACAACAATTTGCTGCCTTTAATTGTGAGATTTCTGTTGCTACATAAGTGCATTATCACAGAATAACATTAATACAAAGTATTCTTTTTCTTTCTTTAACATAGGCCTCAGGTGTACTTACATATATTCACATAGACAAAGACGAATATGTTCTAAATTATGTCAAAATGATGGCTCTTCACTGATTTATTTTTATGTATAATATTTATGAAATTTAAGCACTTTTTCAAGGTCATCCAATAGATGGCACTCTTTCATTAGACCAAAGCGGACTTAGGCAGTATGCTTCAAGCTCTCAAAAAATAAGTGATTTAAGACAAAGACATTTTCCTTTGTTCTTTGTTGACCATATTCCTAGAGATATATATCTGTACATTGTGTTGAATATTTCCCCTTTATAAGAGTATTTATCTGTGTTTTTTTTTTCCTATTTGCCTCAAATACATGCCATCAAATGTAAATGTGTTTTTATTTTATTTTAGTTCTTTGATCATATATTTGGGAATATATTTATATGAATTATGTTACACAGGACAATTGGGGATCTGTTTAAATCTCACTAGATAGATAATCTATTGCATTAAAAATCATGATCTTTTATGAAAATCAGTCATTTCAATCTTGCAGTCCAAAATGAAGAAAAAAAGAAGAAATACTTTTAAGCTCCCCCAAATCAATATAAACAGAAATGGAGAAGGCCATATTTTTATAAAAAAGGGCCTCTTCCCTTTTAATGAGTCTCATTTTATGTCCAAAAAAATGTTTATACTAAGCTTCAATAAAGTTAGAAACCAGGTATCTTTTATAGGCGACCTCATAAAGAAGGTACTCTATATAAATATTCTGCATTTATCACTCATCTTTGAAGTTGAATGATGTCTCCCTTATAAATTAGATCTAAGCATATCTGATTCTGTTTCTCTTTATAGATCTCCAGCAACTGTTTATATTTTAATAAATATGTGCATGCAGGTTCACTTTGTTTTCTTGCAAGTGTTCAAAATGACCAGTTTTGCCCCAGAAGAAATTACAGCATCTACTATTTTTATAGCTTAAACCTGCTATATATTAACAGTTTAAATTTGTGCCTCAGGAAACCACAGAGCTAACGCAAACAGCTAAATATTTAACAAGGAAGAATGCATCACCCAGAGCTCATCTTTATTAAATTCCAAATACATCGAAATTTCTCTGAACAAATGAGTTAAATGTTTAATAATTTCAACACATGTTAAAGTGTGGGGGGAAAAAATCCAATAAAGGACTTACAATGAGTTTGCTTTTAAAATTAAAAAAAAAAAAAAAAAACCTTCAAGCTTAAAAAATATGTAAAGGCACTCTAGCTTTCCCTGTTCTTGACCAATAAAAAATGTACTCAAATGAAAACAAGTGATTTTTTTGTAGTGATATGTTTTTAGCATTACTGATATAGTTGTAAAACTTATTTGAGTGTAGTATTTCATTTTCTATGCTTTTTCAGCTTTTTAAAATATATATTTCTTATTAAAAAAGGAAACGACACCAAAACTTTTTAAATGAATTTTGAGGAGAATTTTCAGACACTGAAATCGAGAGGTTAATGGTCTTGAAGTTAGAAGAACTTTGAGCGATCGCACCACATACAAATGGCTAGGGATATAAGAATACTTGAGGAAGTTTCTTTTTTTAGAATTTCCTTGTACCAATAGATTGACTTAACGACGACTTTGAGTCACCTTGTGGTACCTACACAGAAAAGACCTTTTGTCAAGTATGCATGATGTGAATTTTCTATGAAGTTTGCCGATTCTGAAATGACTAAGAGATTTATGCCTCACGGTTCTCCTAAGAGTCTACTCTAATTCATTATGTGCTGGTTAAAGGGGGTAAACTATTTTAAGTTTACCTATGCCTTGGACTTGAGCCGGAGTTGATCCCAAGCCAGAGGCGCTCGAAGCTGCATGCTTTATTTACAATCCCTTTGTCAGACTTACAACTGCCCCAGGCTATAACATAGTGTACCTAATGTTCAAACTGGCAGGTAATCTTATGTCAAACATACTTCTTTGATTTAAAGTGATCAATAGATTCTTGTAAAGAGGTAATTTCTCTGATGTTTCCACCTTGCCTTTTTTACAGGTGATTCACACAAAAGCCTGCTTATATGATGTACGAACAATAAACAGAAAGCTATAATCATGTTTTTTCAGATGTTTCCGGTGCACAACGATTTTGGATCGATACACTGTGTAATACAATTATCTGCAATGATCTGGTTGTATTGAAAAAGAATTTGCAGAAGACCTCTAGGGGGTTTTATCCAGAAACACGTATCTGGCAATGTTGTGAATGGTCAAAGGAAAAATTAAGGGGTTGACAAATGCTGTCTATTATGTACCCAGTAACGTCATTCATATTTTATTGCATAAAAGTATTACACTACAAAGTTTAGGCAAATAAGCTCAAAAGTAATAATGATAATGATGCTCACAGCTTCATACTATTTGTTTATATGGAATAGCAACAAAAAGAAAACCTTAACAAACATGTGGACTTCACAGAGGTAAATGTTATACCGATACTATACATCACACATTATAAGCAATATTGATTATTTATGCTATGACATAAATTCTCATATTTTATCTAAGTTATATAAATACCAGCAGATGTAAACTACTTTTTTTTTTACTAGAATGATAAAATTCTAGACTAAGAATCAACTTGAATTGTTCACGAGCACTATATATTATGTCCTCTTTTTCAAGCCTTCCTCCCTCCCACCATGAAGATTTGCAACATCAGGGAAAGAGCTAAGATATACAGTCTGTATCCAAAAGACATTGCACATTTTCTGCAAATATCTCTGTGTGTAGAAACAACTCAGTTTCATTTTATGGTTCTCTTGAAGATGCTGACTCCTTGCAGCATCTACCTCAAAGGCCAAAACGATCCGCATTTCCTATTTTGAGCTTCTAATCACATACCTGTGATGTGAAATTCTCTTTGATCAGGCTAGAACAGATTACATTCTGGTGAAGCTCACAATTTAGGGGACACTGGTCTCTCTCAAAAAACCCTGCTCTATGCAGATTCTGCAGGTCCCCATCTGGCTACCGCAGACCCCATCTAAGACAGAGACTGTTCTCGGGTGCTTTCCTCCCTGTATATCCTGGATGCTTGCTTTCAGTCTCCTGCCCACACTGTCAACGCTCATCACCTTACCACTTTGACTTTGATGGCTTCCTGTGCCTGCAGGAGACCAGCTTCTGACTTTCTTAGAAAGTCCTATCTTTTGCGTATTGCCTGTGAAGACAAAAAGCATTCCAATAGTGCCTCTTATGATGTACTTTTCATATTGCATCCTGCTATTTTGAGCTATAGGATACTGGAGATTATACAGCCCCTTATTAGCAACTGGGTCAAGTATCCACATCTCTTTTAGGATCAAAACCTTAAAGGGACTCTCTTAAAAAAAAAAAAAAAAAGTCGGTTGGAAGGAAGAGTCACCATTAGCTTAAATGTAGTGTTAATCAATATGTAAAGATTCAAAAGATAAAGAAAATATTTCCCATAATTCTTTGGGAATTAAAAAGGAGACTAGTTGGATCAAAATGAATTCTTTCTCTTTAAAATATGAAGAAAAATTTAATGAATACAAAAAGTGTATTTGATCTCTTTGAGTTAACACCTATGTAGGTAGCTCTTTCATTTAGCTTTAAGGCAAACTAATGTGACACAGGGAAATCCCTTCACCGTAAAGATAATTATGATAGCCTCCTAATGACTTCTCTACACCACTTAAACTAATTAGCTTTATAAGAACACAATGTTTGTCACTTTCTTTTTCAGTTTTATTATCTTTTTAACACACCATGTCTCAGCTTTAAATCTGAGCGGGAAAAGACATTAAATAATCAAAAGAACAAAAGGATAAACGAACGTGCTTCTTTAAAGTAAAATGCACTAAACTTTGCTGGTGCTGATTTTGTATCCATCAATATGGTATTCCTGGCTGGGTTTTTTTATTGGCTTCCTGCCACACCTTGACTCTCTATCATGCTCCATCATGCTTCTTTTAATCTGAATATTTAGTGTTCTTTCATGTCTTAATTACAGCAAATTGCGGCACAGTTGGCACCATTTCTTGAAATTAATCCCAGAGTACTTTGTTTCTGTCAAGCAGTCAAAGCCTTGGAGAATAATAGTAAATGTTATTGCAGATCTAAATTTAAATGACTGTCTATGTATTTAACTTAAGCCTTTAATTATTCGTGCCGAACTGTTTTTGGTTCAAATGTTAAACATTATTCATTGAGAATGTAGAATTACTTTAGACAGCTTAAACCTGCAGATATGTTTGGCTATAATTTGAACACAACAATTATTTATATTAACATATTTTCTCAGGTGTACAAAACTTAGTAAATGGCATGTGATATCTTCTTATAGATATATATTTCAACATTCCATCACTTCTGTCATTATTAATAAAAGGTATGGATTTAGGTTCAGTCAATTCCAAATGGCTTTTCCCTAATGAATTGTTAAATTGTAAACTAGACTCAAAAAAAAAAAAAAAGACTCGGTATTATTATTATTGATGTCTTTAAAGAATTCTAGATAATGAAGCACTTCAAATGTTCTTACCAACCTAAGTTGCATCATTTTGTTTGTTGGTTTTTCTATGGAAAACGTAACGGTCCTAGAATTCTCAATGACCAATTCTTTCATTCCTCAATTCTGAGCAGATTCTACAAACATCCGGGTTCAAAAAGAAAGCACTGTTCTATAAAATAATGAGTTTAAAAAGTCTAAGGTAGTAGATTCACTACTCATGTTTTAGAAATGTATGCTGAAACAATTACAAATTGCAACATCCTGAGACATAGAAAATACATATTTGCTGATTCAAGTAGTTGACTTTCGTGTGAATATTTTAAAAAGGAAAACTTAATGAATGATACAAAATATATATTTTGTAAAAGGACTATACTTTTCAGTGAACCACATGGTAGGAGCCTGTGAATCACCATGATCCACTCTGTGAACTCCCACCAGGTTATGAGCTCCATGTACATATTTATCCATCCACATTTTGCCAGCATTTAGCGCAGTCTTATATACCACTCTATATAATAAGCACCTACTGAATTGAATTGGATAGACGGTGTTAATTTCACCTGTCAAACATGTGTCATTTTTCTCACTGGCAAAAATGTGTCTTTTGCTTTGCCTAAGAAATACAAAGTGAATAGGAAAGGATTTACATTTACAATTTTGGCAAATTTATCTTCCAGCCGTCTACAGGCATAAGTTAATAAATACCAGTTTTATTTAATTTTAATCTCTATCTAAATGAAACTTGATGGCATTTCTGTCACCCACACTTAAGGTATGCATTGGATTTAGGGACAAGCAATGAGAAAAAGATGGATTCACAAAACTGAAGGTAAAATAGGTATTTTAAAATCGATATTTCTCAATAATTCAGAAAAAGTGTACAAAGTGGTATGTTTCCAGTTCCCTTTCCTTATCAATAGCAATGTGATTGTTGAACAGATATCTGTTTCCCTGTTCTCGCAATCTCGAGGGTGTAGCTGATCTTTCTAACTACAAAGTTTCCCGGCAGCTGCAAAGTCGCTTTCAAGCTGTGTTATCTGCTGTTCTAGCTGAGCAAGTTCCACTTTGTGTTTCTGTTGGGTAGCTATTACATCCAAATGCAATGACTGCAAGCTCTTTTCTAGCATTTCAATTGCAAAAGCAGCTTTCTCCCCTACGTATCAGTCAAATGGATTAGTTGTTGGCAGCTTTTTCTTCCTCTGTGATCTACTCATTTCTTAAACTTCCATCAGTGTTTGCATTGCATTTAAGATCATGATTAATATGAGAAATTTATATTCATGGTACCAGATATGTCCTGTTTATTATATTCTCTAAATATTATTATAGACCTACTTAGGAAAAAATAAGTGTGTCACTCTGGTAGTACGGTTAATGTAAATGTAGAAACTGAGAAATAGCAAAGGGAAGCTAATACCTCAGCCCTGAGGTAGTTTCACAAATGCTGTTGAGATATCTTAGGGAATCAAGAAGCTATAATATTTTTATAACAAGTCTAAAAGCAGGACTTCTATATATCTGTTTTATCTAATCACAGTATTTCTCCTAAGATTTATTCCAATATGCTTAGTCAATTTGATTTTTTATTTTACAATTAATTATCAGGTACTTAATCACTTCAAAATTTTTATTGCATTTTACAAAAGAATTTTATATAAATTTTCTCATTTCATCCCTATTATAAATGTAAAGTACGATCATTCCATTGTATAAATAAACTAAACTCCAAATTCTTTGATGTTCCTACTACACCATGCTATTATTTTTGAAAGATTTGAGTTTTATGATACACAATGATGAGTTAATAAACTGGCTTTTTAAAAAAGATTTATCTATTGGTTTGTTTTAGAGAGAGAGGCAGGGTGCAAGCAGGAGGAGGGGCAAAGGGAGAGAATCTCAAGCAGATTCCCTGCTGAGCATGAAGCCCAACACAGTGGGATCCTATGACTGTGAGATCATGACCTGAGCAGAAATCAAGAGTCGGATGCTTAACAAACTGAGCCACCCAAGTTCCCTGGTAGTAAACTGGCTTTTAAATAAAAAAATTTGTGGGGTGACTGGGTGGCTCAGTCAGTTAAGTGTTTACCTTCAGCTCAGGTCATGATCTCGGGGTCCAGAGATTGAGCCCTGTATCAGGCTCTCCACTCAGCTGGGAGTCTGCTTCTCATTCTCTCTTTCCTTCTGCCCCTTCCCCTGCTGGTGCTTTCTCTCTCTCTCTAATAAATAAACATTTTTTTTTTTCTTTTTTTAGTGAACTTACTCAACTGCCTGGTATTCAATCCTCAAAACTTGCTTCAAAGCAATAAGTCATAAATCTGTGGGGGATTTCCTCGGAACCACAAATGCAGTCCTGATTAAAATCTGATAACACTCTTAGCCATTAATGTTTAGTTTGCCCACATTGTGACAGGGTTGTTGATCAGTCCATAAGTAGAGATGGATGTTCGATAATAGTAGAGAATAATTCAAGGAGATCTGAAAAATTGGGAATAATACATTGCAAGCAGTCAGCCCTGTGTGACATAAAGTAGAATCAGGAAATCTGAACTATAGGCAGTTAGCAAAAATAGTATAGGATGGAATCTTAGGCTGTTAGACTATAGACAGAAAACATCAAAAATTGTAAGTTTAAAATCAAGAAATAGTGGATGGCAGGCAGTAATACCAAGTGTCATTAAGTATTGACAAAGTAGAGTTTCCTCTAAATCTCATTTTACAAAGGTCCTAGTTGCAACCTGCTATTGCTTAGTATGTAATAAAATTAGGAAATTAAAATTTTAACTAGTCCTATCCTCAGGACCTTAGCTGATCATTATTGATTGTTGAGATTCAAAAGAACCCCTGTCTGTAGTTGTTAGTCTACACAATGTGCCAGAATTAAGCCATTATTTGTTTGAGGCCAGGGACTAAATTATTTGTTTTTATTCAGTTGTCCTTGTTTTGCTCTAGCATATAATAGTTGCTCACAAATACATATTGGATTGAACTGATGTCTTCAGCAGCAATAATAATAGTGATAACAACATGTTAAATACACCTCAAATTCCTGTATTTGGAGAACAATATCCGTAAAGAGACTGTATTGCAAAACCTGATTCACTAATTTGGAATTCATACAGTAAAAATCAAATGATAAATTACTCATAGCTTCCAAAATCTGGAAAGTGAGAAGGTTAATAATGATAGTTACAGCTATAATGTATGGTGTCTCTTAAACATACAATGAATGCTATGGGAATAAATAACTACTTAATTCTGAGGAACAAACATGACGATTGATCATATTTATGCCAAAGAACATATAAGTCTTTTAAAAGCAAAATGGAAAAATTCATAGCCAGGCTTGTTTAGAAGTTTAAAAGTGTTGTTCTTTGTGTGTTTTCAAATAAAATTCAGGGTGTGTGACTATAATCTTAAGCAGTACTAATTCTCACTGGAATTTCTGTGTCAGTGGTTTTTTTTTATTACAACATAAGTAGTAGAAGTATTATATATGCCAAAAGCTAACATCTCAGCCTACTGATCTAGAACCCAGGACAGGGTTTCCAAGCCAACTTAAATTTCCATCAAAGTTGTGTCACTTCATAACTATATAAACTTAAACTACTAAAACTCTCTGAGTCTCAGTTTGTTCACTATAAAACGAGCATATAATATCTCTCTCATAGAGATGCTGTTAGGTTAAAAAGAAATAATACATTTGGTATATTTCTGACACAGTAGACACTTAAGGTAAGAGCTATTAATATTTTTATACTGGCTTATTTTTTTTAATTAAAAGTATATTTCAACTTAAGGAATCATGAAAATTATTACAGTAATAAGAATTACTGTATTTCAAATCTCATTATTTTTTCTGAATCATGTGTTTAAATGTCTCCTTATGATGTTTTGTATAATGATGAAACAAGTCCATTATGGGGAGTCTATGGACTTTTTTAAAAAATAAGTTTGTCATATTATCAAGAAATAATTATAATTTAATAAAAAATTACTTTTGACAGAACGGAAGTGCCATCATTATTTTGTACGTATTTTCAAATGGAAGGTTCTGGGGCTTCCTCTCTGGTTACTCGGAGGTTTAACACTGGTAAATAGATGTTAACCCCACACTGATTTAATCTAGAGGTCAGATGTTAAGGGATAGATATAGGCCAATAAAACTGTCAGGTCAGAATTTGCTTCTCAAGCCAGATGTAGTAACATAGAGGACAGTATAGTATTTAGAAGGGAGAGAGACAGAGAGAGACAGAGACAGAGAGAGAGAGAGAGAGAGAGAGAGATTGATTCTGTGTAAGTATGTGAGTACAGTTATGATGGAGTCCTGAGAAGAAAAGAATGTAGGTCAATGAGAATTAGGTTAAGATAAAAAAAGAGCAGAATATCCACACACACACAAAAAAGGTGTCAACACCTAGCTACTCCTTTTTTTTTTTTTTTTAAGATTTTATTTACTTATTTGACAAAGAACACAAGCAGGGGAGTGGCACTCAGAAGGAGAGGGACAAGCAGGCTCCCCACTGAGCAGAGAGCCTTATGTGGGGCTTGATCCCAGGACCCTGAGTTCATGACCTGAGCCAAAGGACCAACTGAGCCACCCAGGGGACCCCAGCTGCTCCTTCTTAATAGTAAATAGTAAACTCTAATAGTAAGTTACACTTGAGTGATCTGCCTGAACTACTTTTCCTATAAAAGGCTCTGAGAACATATTACCAATAAACAAACAAAATAGACATTTCTTTGTTGTATAGGTTGATTCAAGGACTTTATCAATTGGTCTCTACTAAAGTTGAGTTTTCTCCCCATCTGGCAAATGGAACTATATGATATACTCAGAGCTCTTCATAAGAATCCACTTACATATGTGCCCGTTAGTCTTTTACAAATGAAGGAGGAAGAGATGGGGGCCAGACAATGTACATAAAAATGAAGTTTGGAAATAGTAAATAAATCTGCATACAACTAGAAGAGATTTCATTAAAAGCCCTTAAGAAGGGTAACATATATAACAATCAGCTCGAGCTAGGAAAGCACATAGATCTCTGTTCTTTCTCTCAGGACAGGTGTATCCATGGGCATATGGCTAGTGGAAACACTGACATCTAACCCATAAGTGGTGTTACTCAGTCTTGCTTCTTTACGACAGTTTCAGTAGGCTTTGGAGAAGCTTTGTGTAACTTAAATACACTTTGTGTAAGTTAAATACTAACTTAAACTGATACACTGTTTTGCATTTCTGTACCAGGCACTATTCTAAATGTAATTCCATTAATTTCATTTTACTTAAAAAAAAAATGTTAGAGTCCTAGAAGAAGTTCTATAGATAAGGTGCTAAAAAAGTAATGATCAATTGAATTATTCTCCAGGAAATGGGCAATAAATTGACAAAGAAGGTATAAGTCACTTAAAAATCCCTAGAAACATTTGTTGCCATCATTTGCCACTACACAAAAAGAAGAAACTTGTGGTAACTGCTCTCAGTGAGAATCAGTATGAACAAGAATCACCAGGTTACCCTGTGTTTACTGAGACAAAGAAGTGGCCTTAGGAAGCATTAAGAGGAGCCAGGATTTTGATAGTAACACTCTCCCATTTAAAGCACTGTTGCAGCTTCATGTTGTACATACATAAAGCTCAGTGCTTCAAATGGGCCATCTGGCTTTCGGGCTCTGTTAATCTCAGAAGTTTCATTTTTCCCTATTACACAACGAATTCCAGTTGTGCTGGTTTTCATTCAGTTCTTAGAATGCCTTCGATTCCTTCCTTCCCTTGTCAGGGCTAGGTACCCACTGTCCCTTGACCTTGAAAGCTCTTTCTCCACTCTTCCTTGCTCCCACCACCCCAATCCTGTTAGCTTCTTTTTTTTCTCAATATCGTCTTCAATCACAGGTTCTCAGAAAGCCCTCTGCACCTGATCCACTAGAAGAACGAAATCTCCTTTGACATTATCCTCATAAGTCTTGTACATTTTCACAGGATTTAAAATAATTATAAATACACATACATTTCTCTCCTTACTTGTCCAATGTGAACTCTTCTCACCAAATTGTATGTGGGCAATTTATCATATATTCCATGTACTTACCTTAGTGTCTGGCAAGGCCTTATAATCCTGTGTCTGATATATGGTAGGTAACTGAATGAATAAATAAATATACAATGAACCCCCACGAATGAACATTAGGACAGCGTTAAACCGATAAACCTGTAAGTGATTCAGCAATGATATACAGATAAAAAATGAAAATTATTATTTTCCTCTCTTTTTGGAGGATTCTTTTAACCATTCTTTAAGGGTAGGTAGGCTGGGGAAAAATTCTTAGTTTTCCTGCATCTGAGAGTGAATTCATTCCTGAAGATATTTCTGCTGAATACAGACTTCAGGATTGATAGTTCCTTTCTTTCAGCACTTGAAAAATGATATGTACTTCCATTTGACTCCATAGTTTTGGATCAGAAATCTGCTGTTATGCAAACCTTTGTCTTCCTCTAGACAATCCTAGATTCCTCTAGATATCTAAGATATATCATTTATTTCTAACTGCATTCATGATTTTCCTTTGCTATTGGTTTTCAGAAGTGTGCTTATGATGTGTCTTACTATAGATTCCTTTGGGTTTATTCTACTTGGGTTTTACTCGGCATCTTGAATCTAAATCATTTAGTCACTTAAACACATTTTGAAAAATTTCAGCCTTTGTTTCTTTGAATAATTTTTGAGCTCTATGCTTTCCTCCCCCCTCTCCTCTGGGATTCTGATAACATGAATGTTAGATCTTTTTATATTGGTCTATAGGTCACCAAAGCTCTTTTTGTGTTCACTGTTCAGATTAAGTAATTTCTTTTCTTTTTTTTTTTTTTTAAGATCTATTTATTTATTTGGGAGAGAGAGCAAGTGTGTATGTATGAGTGGGGGAGAGGCCAAGGGACAGGAAGGGAGGGAATCCTCAAGCAGGCTCCCTGCTGATCATGGAGACTGATGGAGGGCTCAACCCCAAAATCCTAAAATCATGACCTTGCTGGAAATCAAGAGTTGGATGCTCAACCAACTAAGACACCCAGATTAGGTAATTTCTATTGTCCTGTCATTAAGTTTATGATTCTTTCCTTTGTCATCCCTAATCTACTATTAATCTGGTCCAGTGAGATTTTATTTCATTTTTATTTAAAAAAAATTACTTTTCTACAAGTTTTATAGTTTCACTTTGTTTTTTAAAAAAATACATTCCAATTTTTGCTGAGATTTTTGTATTTTTTCACATACTATACAAGAGTTCATCGTTGCTCCCTGAAGCAAATTTATGATTGCTACTTTCAAAACTTTGCCAAGTAACTCCATTATCTGCATTGGATACCAGTGTTGGCATCTACTGATTGACTTTTCTCATTCAAGCTGAGATGTTTGGTTCATGGAATGATTTTTGATTTTTGATTCCATTCTACATATCTAAGATATGTTGTAAGATCCTGGGCCTATTTCATCTTCTTTTTCAACCAACAGTCACTGTGTTTAGCTATAGCACACAAGTCCAGGTATAATGAAACTATGCATGGATATTCATCTTCCTACAGGGCTCCATTGACCTTACTCCTGAAAAAAATAGAGCATGGCATTGCATTACCTTCTGCTGGATAGGTATAGAAACTCAGCTCCCTTGTGATCCCCACTAAGGAAAGCAGAGCGCCCACCAGCACTATTTCATACCACCTCATACTGCCTCACTGCTGACAAGGTAGAGGACAGTGGGGATGGAGGTTCATGCCTCCCCTGGGCTTCACTGACACTGGGAAAAATGAACAAGCAGGATGCTGATTGGCACCAACTTGCACTGCCTTATTCTACCTTCTTGCTGCCTTGTTGATGAAAGTTCAACTCTTTGCTTGGTCCAACTACGAACAATCTGGTGGGGTAATCAGAGCTCTATCTGTTGCTGCCAAGGGGTGGGGTGGAAATTTGGCTCTGTGTTCAATCCCCCTGATATCAGGGGGGAGGGGCAGGAGGGGGGGGAGTTTTCCACTGGTATTTAAATGCAGCAAAGCAGTTATTGTTTACTCATCTACTTGGCTACCTATTTTCTTCTCCTTTGGCTAGATGGAAGAGACTTTTCTTAAATCTTTTTTGTCTGCATCTTTTCATGGTTCCAGTTTGCAAGTCCTGGTTCTTCATACCGACCATATAGCAAGACAAAACAAACAAACAAAAAGAAACCAAGGGCATTCATTACCTTTTCATTCTTCAAATTCCATGGTACTAGTCCATCTTTTTCTTTCTATAATTCAGTCTTCCTGTGCTTACTCATTGTTTTATGTTCAAGTTTTAAGTAATGAGGAGGAAGACTAAAGGAGAGGCTATTTTAGTGCAGCCTAAACTGGAGGTCTCTTAAAGTTATTATTTCAATATATTCTTTGGTTATTTTATTATTATATTTTTCCATTAGAACATTTGGTGAAGTTGTTGGATTAAGAATCACAGAGAGTGGTTTTATTGTGACCTAACCCCAGATTTCTGATCATAAATAAGGTCTAGAAAAAAGAATGATTTCTAAAAAGAAAATAAGTTAAAAAAATTGCTTCATTTCTAATTTGCTTAAGTTCATATCCATTAAGTAATGTACCTTAGTAATTATATTTTTTTATTCAACACCTATCCAGTCTTACTTTATACATTACATGCCAAGCACTGTGCTGTTCCAAAGCCTCAGAAGAAAAAGAATTAATCAAGCAAAAAAATTAAATATAAAAATAAATGAATTAATACATCAAAGAGTATTACACTGTGATGCCTGGGTGACTCAGTTAAGTGTCCAACTCTTGATTTTGGCTCAGGTCATGATCTCAGAGTTAGAGACTGAACCCTGCATCAGTCTCCATGCTGGGTGTGGAGCCTGCTTAGAATTTTCTCCCTCCTTCTCCTTCTCCCTCTGCCCTTTCCTCAATCTCTCTCTCTCTCCCTCTCTCTCTCTCTCAAAAAAAAAAAAAAAAAAAAAAAAGTATGCTAAGATCTCCTGTAGAGTATTCTGAAAAAAAATAAAAATAAAAAGAATGCTTAATAGGAAAAATAGGTTGCTAAGTAGTTAAGCATTCAAATTGCTCAACTCCTGGGTAACATATATAGCGGAACAATTTAATTTACGAGTCTTATATTTCCCAAGTTATTTTTATTTTAATAAAGTATTCTTTGTCATTAAGGCAGTGTGAAAAGTAAAGTTGCCATTTTCTCAACCATTATGCTGAGTGAGGAGATATGATATATAACCCTATATTATGTCTTTGACAACTTTAGAAAATTGCAAATTCTACCCCTCTGTAAGAATTCTCATCTCCTATCAAGAATCAGATGGGGGGCCGCTGGGTGGCTCAGTTGGTTAAGCATCTGCCTTTGGCTTAGGTCATGATCCTGGGGTACTGGGATTGAGCTCTGCATCAGGCTGCCTGCTCAGCAGGGAGCCTGCTTCTCCCTCTCCCTCTACTCCTCCTCCTGCTTATGCCTTCTTTCACTTTCTCTCTCACTGTGTCAAATAAATAAATAAAATCTTAAAATGAAAAAACAAACACAAAAACCCGAGTTCAAAAAAAATCAAATGGCATTCCCCTTCTCATGTTCCTAGAAAAGGATTTCACTCCCTATCTATCTATCTACACATATATTTCTTTAAAAAGTTGATTTGTTGGGGCGCCTGGGTGGCTCAGTTGGTTAAGCGACTGCCTTCGGCTCAGGTCATGATCCTGGAGACCTGGGATCGAGTCCCACATCGGGCTCCCTGCTCGGCGGGAAGCCTGCTTCTCCCTCTCTCACTCCCCCTGCTTGTGTTCCCTCTCTGGCTGTGTTTCTCTCTGTCAAATAAATAAATAAAAAATGTTTTAAAAAAATTGATTTGTTTAATAATATGAATGCATTCATCCATAAGCAGGCAAAGAAAAAGATTTCCATTGTAGACACGAAAGATACCATGAGAATTCTAGATTTGGAAGGTTTACATCAAGCAGTGTTTGATGTCACTTCCAGTGTAATATGATTTTTACAGCATTATCTTTCTGTAGGGGTTTAGAACTGCTTAGCCAGTAGGCAAGGGTAGCTATAGCTGAGCAGATCCAAAGAAATAGGGCTACCTATATAACCATAAATCATATCTTCACAGAAGAGCTATATACTAACTCTATATGTATACATACATAAATAAATATGTATGCATATATCCCTATGTATATTTGCTTACAGGTAAAGCTACATATATCCATATCTAAGTATACATCTTTCTATCCATTTATCTATCTAGGTAGATATAGATAGATCCCTAAATATGCAATGCAATATAGTGGCATTATATATTTTTTTACATAATCATGTAGAAGGTGTCAGTATCTGTGATCTATATTCATAAGCAGCTTTTTCTTTTATTCTTTAGAGAATATGTGTTCTTGCCAGCTTAAATTAGCAAACTATTAGTTCTTAATGTTTTAACAAACAGAAATAAACTTGAAATTTTATTTAGCAAATTAACTCTTTATTAGCAGAAAGATTCTATATTGCATAATAATGAAACTAAGTTTATGCTAGGAATCAACAATGTGAGTATGAATTCTTTCATTACGACTCATGACTGTGGGCAAGTTAGACAATCTCCCAGTGTCACAGTTCTCATTTGGAAATGTTTTTTGTGGGTATGTGACAGAATATATTGTCTCTACAATCCTTTCTAGCTCTCAAGTTTTTCATAATATAAACTTTAAAATTTGCATACTAATTCTTTAGAGACACTAGAAATGAAATATTTCTCAAATCTGTCAAAAACAAGCAAATCATCTATTTGGGAATAGGGAGAATGAGTATTTAACACTATCTCACCTAGTACTTTTTTATTTTCTTGGAATCAATAAGATTTACAATAATACTCTTCCTTGGTCCTAGCCTTCTACGACAGCAGCAGCTGTGCCTTCTCTGAGCCCTCCCCACTGTGGTCGGTGACCTGCTGTTTTTGCTTTTGGAGACCTCAGAGAGGCTCTTGCTAATACTTAAGACCTATCTCTCAAACTTGAGCCTTATCTCTCTAATGAATGCTTGTTCCCCCTCAGAGCCAAATGCCCAGGGAGAACCAAACCTCTTGATCCTTGCTTTATGAACATCTACTTATTGGATCTCAGGGTCAGAAGCTCTGTGATGTAGTCACTCTGGTATTGTACTCTCTCCAGGAAATCTAGGGTTCAAACAGCCCCTGCGGCCATTAACTGCTATGGTGATAGATGGCCTCAAGCTGGTTTGACTGTTCCAGACTTCAGGTATGTGAATTCCTCTAAGTCTGGACTTGCAACCTCACTGCTCTAAAGCCACAGTGTCCTTCCGTCTCTCTAGGCAGCCCATCTTTAATGAGCTGCTTTCCCAACACCTTGGCTTCCATGTTCTCTAGGTCTCTTTCTGCCAGTCCAGGCAGGGCCCAGAGGGAACTAATGTGTTTTTAGTGCCCTTCCACAGCACCTATTCTAGTCTCACTTCTTTCAGCAAGAACAGAAAATGTGTATGAAAGCCATGCTGTATACTCTTCTTATTACACCATGATATACTGGTCAGAAGCTATGGTATTTTTCTCCTGAGCAGGACAGGCATTTACCTCCATTCGTAAGATAACCAGATACTGACCATTGCCCTCTGAAAGGAATCTGAATAGCTTAATCTGAACCGCTTTTTAACTCTTATGTGAGAGTAGGATTTTAAAGAAATTCAAGGATGTAAGGACCTGTTTTAAAATCCAAGCCATCATCCCATTTACTCATCCTGTTAACTCAGGCAAGCCAGGTTGGGGAAGAGACCCAATCAGTCAAACCCCTTATTCTTCCATCAGGGAGCATCCCTGGAGGTATTTATATGCAAACTTAGAATGGGTGGCCCATTACTGGAACTTGGGGTTGGATGGGAATGCCCAGGTGCCCTCACCTCTGAGGTCCAGGGCCCATGGAAGTGCAAATTAACTCAGGCAAGCCACATGAGTGGGTCAGCTTGGGTGCGGATGTGACCCTAGTCAGCTTGTGATTTGGGGGGATGCCCTATAAAAGCTGTCCTGAGAAGTCAGGTGGGGTCCTCCCCTCCCCCCCTCCCCCAGAGAAGTGACCCTGACTGGCCATGGAGCCAGCAAAATTCTGATGCTTGTGCGAAATAACCTTTCACTTAACCTTAACCTTCATTTTGTATCAGCTTCGTTCCTTTGACCACGGACCCCATTAAAGGAAATAGTTAGATAATAGCCCTATAGAAAGAGAGAGGTGTAAGTGTTAGATATAGGTTAAGGAAAGAGAGATGAAGATTGGCAGTTTTCTGCTTTAGATGTACTAGTTTTAATATATCCTATTCTGAGGATGACAACTAGTAGAATCAGATTTGGGTTTTTTCTGGTTTTTGTTGTTGTTGTTACATTTAAAGTTACATTTAAATATTATATATAATGTAATTATATATAATATAAATATTGATTTTTTAGTTTATGTTTAATGCAAAACTACCACTTTATAATTGGTTAAATAAATGGTATAAATAAATTGTATACAAAAATAAATAGTGTAGAACTGAAGGGCATAACAGTTATTTCTGCTCCAGGAAAATGTCTATTTTTTCTCGCAAACACAAAACAAAGCTGAGGTGAACTTTAACAGAAAATGCAAAGGAGACTATAGCTCGAGACTATATAGTCTTGAGACTTCTCAGAAGAAGAATTGGCCATTTACCAGGAAGTCATTTACTGAAGGCCATGATTCAAGATATGACCTAAGTGTTACCTGGATATTTTAGGGTATTTTAAACACTCCATGACTAGCAGTGGATAAATATCAAGTATCAATAAATAATATTTAAATGCCAAAATCTTGTGGATGGTGGGACTAGAGCAGAACCAGTGCACAAAAGAATAAAATCCAGTCTTGATTAATATGCTTCTGAATAATGTTTGCTAAATTTCATTTAATGCTTTTCTAAATTGGTATTCATGGATAAGACTGGTTTGGATTTCTCTTTATATTTATTTATTTGTTTGTTTGGGTCTAGGAGGAGGCTATGTAGCAGATGGAATGTATCTTTTATCACTGTTTGGTGTTAGTATTTTGTCACCTTCATAAAATAGTTGAAAGTGCTCATCTTTTTTCTCTGCTCTTGAGGATTTTAAATAGCTTTTAAATTAATCGTTTCTTAATAATTTCTCTGGGAAACAGTCCATTTTTGAGCATAGCTCTTTGATCCATTTGTTACTCTGATGGTTTAGATTATCTGCTCAGATTATCTATCTCTTCTGTGATTGGTGGTTGCAGTTTATATTTTCCTTAAAAAGAAAAAAATTACATATCATCCAGGTTTTCAAATGTGTTGGCATAGAATGGAGAAAATTAGTCTCACACAATTTTGTTAATATCCTTATTTCTGTGATTATTTGCTGCTATTGGTGTGTTATGTCATGAATTTTTGTGCTATCAATTTTCACCTGTTTAGTTTAAAATATAATTTCTAAATTATATCACCTTTTTTTTTTTTTTTGCCCCAAATGGATCATGGATACTAATTTATTTAACTTCTTTATTTCTGTCTCTATGTATTGTTTCCTTTCAGTTCTTATGTTAATTTTGTAATTTCTAGTTTATTGAGTTGGAGAATTACCTCATCTGTTTTCACTCTATCTTTCCATTAATATGAGTATCTTAGACCATGAGTTTTCTTTTTAAAAAGCTTTGGCTTTATTTTGTAAGTTCAGAGAAGGAGATTTTAATTATTTTCCATGTCTTATTTACACATACACATGCAAATAATTGGTGCATATACTATTTGTGTATATGATATAGTGTATATATGACATATTGTATAATGTACAATACATAATTATATATATATATTAAAAATCTCAAAACAAGCAAAAATATTCACAAACATTTCACCAAAGAAAATACATTATTTGGTAATGTGATATTGTGATTTATAATAAGAAATACTTATTTGTTCTTACTCCCTGTTCCTGGCACAGAGCTCCTAAAATCCTTGGAATTTCCTAAGTGAAGGGGGGGCTGTTTTGTTATGTTAATGAGGTGACTTTTGGAACCCTCAGGTAATTTAAGGATGGGGAGTTGTTGCCAGGGAAACCAACCATGTGATTAATGGGTTGGATTTCCAGGCTCATTCCCCACCCTCACCTCCAGAGTAGGTAGAGAGGGGCTGGACATTGAATTCAGTCGCCAAAGGTCAATGATTTAATCAGCTATACCTATGTAATGAAGCTGCTATAAAAACCCAATAGAATGGGGTTTTCAGAGCTTCTAGGATGATGAACACATAGAAATGTGAGGTTGCAAGGGCACCTGGTTCCAAGTGTACTAAAAGCACCAGATTTGACCCCTCAGCGCTGATGAAATCCAAAGGTAGAGAAATGAGCGGTGGTGAAACAAGAGAGGAATTTATTTCAGTGAGGTCAACACTGGGAAAACAGCAGACTGCCATCTCAAAGACTGTCTCCAAAATGCTGATTATACTTCCAGTTTTATAAAAAGAAAATGTGAGGAACAGATGGATGGGTCTGTCAGATAAACAGGAAAGGTCAACTTGATCACTGTCATGGAGTCAGTTAGGGGAAAATCTTGCTGGTTCAGGGCAGTCCTTATTGCTTGAGGGGGTAGTTTTAGTTCCCATCGTGGGATGCTTTGCCCTCAGGGACTTCTGCCTAAGCCAACACACCAGATGGAAAGAAGAACCCAACTAGAAAGTTGGACATCAAAGTGGAGGCTGAAGTCCTCTTTCAACCCTTCTACTGTAACTTGCCCTTTGCATCTCTCTCATCCAGATTTTCCTGAATCATATCTCTTTACAAATCAGTAATCTAGTAAGTGTAATGTTTCTCTGAGTTGTGTGAGCTGCTCTAGCAAATTAGAACCCAAGAAGGGGATTGTGGGAAGGTCCTACCTATAGATGGTTGGTCAGGAGCACAGCTGACAACTGGGACTCAAATTTGACCTGTGAAGTGGGGGCAGGGAGAGACTTACAGGACTGAGTCCTTAACCTGTGGCATCTAATGCTATCTCCAGGTAGATAATGTCAGGATTAAATGCTTGGGGGTATAGAGCAAAAACATACATCAGCACTAGTAAGTACATGACAAGATGTTAAGGAAAGAAATGTAAATTGAAACTACAATGAGATACCATTTTTTACCAACTAGATGGGCTTTCTGACATAGGACTAATGACAAACACTGGTGACAATGCAGACAGATAAAGCTTTTCATACATTTCTGGTAGAATGTAAGATAGTATGGCCACTTTGGAAATAGCTTGGCAGTGTCTCAAAAAGTTAAACATAAATAACTATAGGGCCCAGCACTCCTAGGATATATGAAAACATAAGTCCACACAAAGACTTGTGCATGAGTATTCACAGCAGCGTTGTTCGTAACAGCCAAAGAGTGAGAAAAATCTAAATATCCATCAACTGAAAATAGACAAAATGTGATATATTTGTATAAAAGAATACCACTGAGCAATAAAAAGGAAGGGATGACAAGCCACACTACGTTATGGATTAACTTCAGAAAACATTATTCTAAGTGTAAGAAATCAGACACAAGAGACTACAGATTGTACGATACCATTTATATAAAATATCCAACAAAGATAATTTCATCGAGACAAAAAGTAGATTAGCAGATACAGTGGCTGGAGATGGGGATGGGCATGAGGATGGATCATAAGTGGGCATGAATCTTTTTTGGAGAGATATAAAAATGTTCTGAAACTAATTAATGGTTATTATATATCAGTTGATAAAATTACTAAAAAACATTGAATTGTATACTTGAAATGGTTTAATTTTATGATATTTACATATCAATAACATTGCTACGTATATATATATATACACACACACACATATAGATTTTTGGTTTGTACATTATTACTTTTCATATCTTCTTATATAATTTGTGTTTTCTTAAGTTAAATCAAAGGGTATAGGATTCATTAGTTTGACTTTTCAAAGCTGATTTAAGAGTTTTATAGTCTTATGCATGGCCAAATCTTGGCATTTTTTAAAAAGAGTAGTTTTTATTAACAGTGTAGAAAGACTTAAAAATTATATTATATATTGATAATATTATTGATTATTTGTATATTTATTTTTGATTTATCAATTACATATAAAAGAAAAAGAGAAATATATTTTTCTGTTACAAATGTGTTTCTATTTCTCCTTGGGTTTCCTAATGACTCTATTGTTCTATCACTATATCATTTTTGAAGGAATATTCTCTTTAATCTTCATTATAATCTTCATTATAAATATATTATTTCTTCTTTTCTTCATTTAATTATTTTCTTGTCCTAAATTTAAGTTCTTGTGATTTAAAATTACTAACTCCACCATTTGGTTTTTGTTCATTTACATATTCCTGGAATGACTATATCTTTTTTGTATTTGGCTTTTCTGAGTTATTTTGTAATGAATGTATTTTGTGTATAATACATTATTAGATTTTATTCTTTCTTCTAATAGAGAGTCTTTTGTTTTTAATGGCTAAGTAATTAAACTTCTGACTATTAAAATAGTGGCAATGGAAAGTTCAGAAATGCTAATGAATTGCAGAAAAGCTGTCTATATTATTACAACAAAATCCACCAAGTTACCTATGAAAATATGATTTCAAAACCTTATAGTGTCATTTATTTAGCGATGAATGAAATTTTTTATAAGGAAATGAGGTATCATAAGGCTTAAGTTTTAATAAAACTTTTTCCTAAAGTAAAACTTACATAATGAGAACAGATGTATTCTGTCAGTGAACAAAGCAATTTCAACACATTTTTAGATGCTGAAAGGAGGACCACAGTCAATTCCATAGATGGCCTTAAAACATGTCAGACACAGATGAAGAAAATATTAGTGGACTAGAACATAATGGACAGAAGCAGAGAGGCAAAATGATGGAAAATAGGCAAAAAAAACCTCACAATATAATATGCGGTATTGTGAAAATGTCTAACATACATGTTTTTGGAATCTTAGAATGAAAAGAGAGAAAAGACAGAAATTTTATGGAAATAAATCATGTCAAAAAATCTGCAAACTATTTATGATGTCAATCTACATAATCAAGAATCTCTATAATATTAAAACAGATAAATAACATCATATTTAACTTTAGCATACTCAACATCCTATAAATAAAATAGAATATATTAAAAACAACTAAAAGAGGGGAAAATTAACTTTAAAGGAGAAAAATAAGACTAAATGCTGATATCTTAACAAAATTGGTAAAAGACCAAAGGCTTGTAAAATAACATCCATCAAGTGTTTACCCATTTTCCTATGAACCAGCTTTCTATAATGTCTCAAATGTAAATTCACAAACTTGCACAGATTGGCCCTTCAAATTAAACACATTTTCTTATTTAATTAAATTCAGGACCAGAATTCAGGCATGCTTAAAATATCAATTTTTAAATTATTTTGATTCCCTTTGATTTGAGATATTTTAATCTTTGGTTTATAAATCTAATTTATTTCTACTTCTCATATTCAACAGTATAAACTCACATAATTAAACCAATTTTTAGGTTGGCATTTTAAATTATATACTGTATTGTGCCCTTCCTGCACTATTTTTCTGAGCTCTTCTTATCTGGGGCAGAAGTGAAGTGTATCCATCCCTTCAGTACAGTATTTCTGTTTTAATGTTGATTTCATTATTCTGAAACATTGTAATCATGATTTTTCTAATAAACTGCAAACTCTCTGAAAGCACAAGTACTTCTTTTTCTGTTCATCGTCTACCAAAATGCCAGGTACCAAGTTAGTACTCAATAAGCCTATGACTTACAAATAATGAATAAAGAAGTGTTAATACAATCCCTACTTAATTTAAACTTTTTAGATATTCAAATGACTGTGACTAATTCCCAATCCATATGTAGAGAGACATTCACCCTTCTTCCCAATGTATCTGATCGGGATTCCATGGAAGGGAATGCTATTCACTACCTAGCAGATTAATGTTCATCTAATAAGGTAATGCAAGAAGAATGTTATATGTAATTAGTAAATAAAAGGATATGAATATTCTGTTTGTTTGGTTTTTTTAAAGCTTTACTTATTTATTTGACAGAGAGAAACACAGCCAGAGAGGGAACACAAGCAGGGGGAGTGAGAGAGGGAGAAGCAGGCTTCCTGCCAAGCAGGGAGCCTGATGTGGAACTCGATCCCTGGTCTCCGGGATCATGTCCTGAGCCGAAGGCAGTTGCTTAACCAACTGAGCCATCCAGGCGCTTCATGGACGTGAATATTCTGAAAGAGAAATTCTATCATCTTTTCATAAACTGCTGCTGATATATTGTAAAATTGTGAAGATCAATCCCATATCAATTTAGAAGGAGGAGAAATCAGTTGTAGTGTTGGTCTGACCTTAGGGTGAAACAATTTCAAAAAAACCAGACTTCCCAATTTACTGATTTGCCACCCCCATTTTTCTGTTCATCCAGAATATCCCCACCCTCCCATATACAGCATCATGGAGAAAAAGTTACTTAAATGGGAGCACAATGAAAAGCAAAATTTATTAGACCTAAAATCTTAGCATCTAATATCAGATCCCTTCCTAAAAGTTTGAAAACAGGAGACTGAGGGAATCATCACCAGCACCAGAGTAGCTCCCACTTAACTGCATGGCAGTTTTATTTCTGGCCCTATGCCGTATGGTTCTCTGCCACATCTGAAGTAGTAAGGTCTCTGTTTTACAACTGTGTGACCTGGAGCCTTCCAAGTAAGAGAGGGTAACTGTATTTTACCTGAAAAAATTATCATGAAAATAAAACAACAACCCGTTCAAGTGCTGAAAACATTTCCAACAAATAGCAAGCCCTCCATAAGTATCACCTATTATATAATGTCACAAAAGATCAATAAAAATTCATAAGTAAATGAAAGAAATTTTCTATCAACGTGTTCTTTCTCTCTCTCTCTCTCTCTCTCTCTCTCTCTTTCTTTCTTTCTTTTAGAGAAAATGTGCCAAAAATGGCTCATAAAACCACGATCTTAAACTTTTTAAAATATATAGAAAATTGATGAGTACATCAAGATTACTTAGAAGTACGTGGCATTCTAAACTTAATACATGAATAAATAAATTAAAGCAATTTTTGTCAGCAGATGATCTTAGATGGAAAAATATGTCACCTGACACAGAAAGATTAAGAGTTAAAAGATAGTTGATTTTTAAGAACTCAATAAATAAAATTTTCCATTTTATCTGAGGGCCTACAATTCAGAGGGGAAAGAGTTTTTTTTAGAGTGTAAGCAGTAATCTGTGAAATTTGAGTAATTCTTTTAGTTTATTGTTGTTGTTGTTTGTGTGTTTGTTTTTGTTTTTGTGGGTTTTTTTGAAATGCAGCCACAAAGGAACAAGCAGGACTTTAATTAAGGGTGAACCCTCGCACAAAATTCTGAAAGACTCACTTCTCCATTCCCAGCACAGGCACTGTACTCATAGACCAGGCCAAAGAGTGGCCCCATTCACAGAGAGCACTGAGTATCCCCTTTGGCAAGTGGTTTCCTGGCTTTGGGGCCCTAGCTCCTAGGCATGGCTGGTGGCCACCAGTTCAGTCCTTGTCCCCAGTCAGTGGCCATCTTCAGGCAGAAGTTGGGAAGCTGGCAGAGGGTCCCCCTACTTCTATGGTCCCAAGACACTTGGGAATATGTCTTATAATTTTCCCTTCTTGTAATTGGGAACATAAGAAATTCCCTTTCATAATTTTTCAAACCAGTCTCCCCTGTAGCCTCTGGACTATGACTGTTGTGGATCTGCTTGAAGCTTTTATAAGATTACCCATTCTTTCATGCACACACAGAAAAGAAACATCTCTTACGTCTAGCTCACCCTTCTAAGAGTAGTTCAGTACCAGTTAGCTGGTCTGAGAACAGCTAATCATGGACTGCATGGGGCAAGATAGGTACTCCATTCTGATCCATGATAGACTAATTAGCACGTCTAAGCGTTTGCAAAGATAGCACTTGAAAGCATAGATGTGAAAGAGACTGTGTCAGTGGAAAGTCAGTACTCTTAGGTCTTATACTGTTTTCTTCTTGCAGGAGATGAAGCCTAACCATGCTGCCATAAAATATTACAGGGATGATAGAAACAAGATGATTTATAAACAAAAATCTATAGATGTCTCCATTCTTAAGGAGAACAGTATCTATCAATAAAAATTTGTGAAAGTCTAATTTCAAAATAGTGTTTTTTAGATCGTCCTTTTAAGGGTGAATTATTTCTAAGTTTCAAGATAGGAATACCTTTCTACTCCATTTGTAATCCGATTCTATTTTTTATATTTACATAAAATGTATTATCACTCACTTATACTAATCAAATAATTTCCATCTGGTACTTGTGATTATAAACTGTTTATCTCTTCACCTTCACAAAATTTATGATCTATATCCAGTCATATAAATTTTGAAATCCTGATTTAGTTTATCAACTGACAACTGTCAACGGAATGCATTCAACCTGACAAATGGAGTCATCATTGCGACTGGTTCAGTAGGTCACATCATCCAGGTTCTATATTCTGAGGGAAATCGTGAATTCACCTGTATTGAATAGCTATCATATATCTGGATCTCTACTTTCACATAATTCATCTCTGATTTCTGAAATACTTTGCAGAAGTAATGACTTACCACAATGTAAAGAAGGAGACGCCCATGCTCTCATTCTCCAGTATTATGAATGCGAAGCTTTTTGGGTTTTTATTATCGTTGTTCCACGGCGACCTCACAAGTCACGTGTTGAAGATGGCGGTTGTATGAGACTAAGTGAACCTGGTGTCCGGCAGAACGTCCTCGGCCACCTGTATTGGATAGTCTAAAAGAGAAAAAAACTTAGATCATGCTAAACTACTGAGGTTTTCGGGGTTTGATTATTGCCCCATTTCACAGTCCCAAATATTTTTACTAAAATGTACTTGACCTATTAGTTCCCGATACATGGCGCAATGATTTGGTATTTGCACATATTGTGAACTAGTCACCACAATGACTCCTGTGAAAACCAATTGTCACACAAAGTTGCAAATTCTTTCT
This sequence comes from Spilogale gracilis, assembly GCA_004023965.1. Lineage (NCBI taxonomy): Eukaryota > Metazoa > Chordata > Mammalia > Carnivora > Mephitidae > Spilogale > Spilogale gracilis. Next base: position 56,553 of record PITA01000174.1, read on the forward strand.
TATGATGAGAACTTTTAAAATCTGTTTCTCTCAGTAACTTTCAAATATACAGTATGTATTATTAACTATAGTCACTATGTTGTACCTTACATTCACAGGACTTACTGATTTTATAACCACAAGGTAATGACCACCTTCTCTCATTTTTCTCACCTTCCACCTCCTGCCTCTGGCAGCCACCAGTCTGTTCTTTACATCTGTAATTTTTTTTTTCTAATTTGTTTTTTTAAAAAATTTTTAAAGATTTTATTTATTTACTTGACAGAGAGATCACAAGTAGGCAGAGAGGCAGAGAGAGAGAGAGAGGAGGAAGCAGGCTCCCTGCTGAGCAGAGAGCCCAACGCAGGCCTCAATCCAAGGACCCTGAGATCATGACCTGAGCTGAAGGCAGAGGTTTAACCCACTGAGCCACCCAGGCGCCCCTCTAATTTGTTTGTTTTAGATTACACATGTATGGGAAACATATGGTATTTGTCTTTCTCTGTCTTAGTTATTTCACTTGGCATAATGCCCTCAAGTGTCATCTACGTTGTTCCAAATGACAAGACTTCCTTCTTTTTATGACTGAATAATATTCATTACACACACACACACACACACACACACACACACACATCACAGTCTTTTTATCCATTCTTCCATCAATAGACATTTAGGTTGCTTCTGTATCATGGCTGTTGTAAATGATGCTGAAATGAACAAGGGGTGCATAAATCTTTTTGAATTAGTGTGTTCATTTCTTTCAGACTAAAAAACAGAAACAGAATTACTGGGTCATATGATAGTTCTAATTTTTTGAGCCATTGTTTTCCATAGTGGCTGCACCAATTTACATTCTTACCAACAATGCACGAGAGTTCCCTTTTCTCCCCCTCTCACTAACACTTGTTATTTCTTGCCTTTTTGATAATAAGCCATCCTAACAGGTGTGAGATGGCATCTCATTGTACTTTTGATTTACATTTCCCTGATGATTAGTGAGGCTAGGTACCTTTTTCCTGTATCTGTTAGCCATCTGTATGTCTTCTTTGGAAAAATGTCTATTCAGATTCTCTGTTCATTTTTTAATCAGATTATTTGGGGTTTTTCTTTTTTTTCTATTGAGTCGTATGGGTTCATTATAGATTTTAAATTTTAATCCCTTCTCAGGTATATGATTTGTAAATATTTTTGCCCATTCATTAGGTTGCCTTTTATTTTGTTGATTTCTTTTGCCATGCAGAGGCTTTTCAGTTTGGTGTAGTTTCATTTGTTAATTCTTGCTTTTGATGTCTTGCTTTTGGTAACAAATCCAAAAAACCATTGCCAAGACTGATTTCAAGGAGTTTACAATCCAAGTTTCCTTGTAGAAGTTTTATGATTTCAAGTCATTATGTTCAAATCTTTAATCCATCCCCAGGTAATTTTTGTGTATGGCATAAGATGGTGATTCCATTTCATTTCTTTCCATATGGTTGTCCAGTTTTCCCAAAACCATTTGTTGAGGAGACTTTCTTTCCCCCATTGTGTATTCTTGGCTCCTTTACTCTAAATTAATTGACCACACATGAGTGGGTTTATCTCCTAGCTTTTTACCCTTTTCCATGATATCCATGTCTGTTTTTATTCTAATACTATGCTGTTTTGATCACTGTAGCATTTTATTATAGTTTGATATTAGAAACCATGATGCTTTCAGCTTTGATCTTTTTTAAGATTGCTTTGACTTTATGAGGTTTTGTGGGGTTCCATACAATTTTTAGTATTGTTTGTTCTATTTCTACAAAAAAAAAATGCCCTTAGAATTTTGAGACTGATTGAACTGAATCTGTAGATCACTTTGTACAGTATAGATATTTTAATAATTTTAATTTAATAATATTAATTCCTCTAATCCATAAGCACAGAATATCTTTCCATTGATTTTGTGTCTTCTTCAATGTCTTCCATCAGTGTCTCAAGAGTTTTCAGTGCATAGGTCTTTTGTTTCTTTGGTTAGGTTTGTTCCTAGGTCTTTTACACTTTTTTTCTTTTTTTAAGGATTTTATTTATTTATTTGACCGAGAGAGAGAGATAACAAATAGGCAGAGAGACAGACAGAGAAAGAGGGGGAAGCAAGCACGCTGCTGAGCAGAGAGCCTGATATGGGGCTCGATCCCAGGACCCTGAGATCATGACCTGAGCTGAAGGCAGAGGCTTAACCCTCTGAGCCACCCAGGCACCTCTACACTTTTTTGATACAACTGTAAACCAATTTTTTAAAAATTTATCTTTCTGATAGTTCATTATTGGTATTACAGAAGCACAACATATTTTTATATTGATTTTGCATCCTACAACTTTACTAAATTGGTTTATTAGTTCTAACCATTTTATTAGTTTTATGGTGGAATTTTTAGGGTTTCATATATGAAGTATCATGTCATCTACAAATAGTGACAGGCTTACTTTTCCTTTCTGATTTGGATTTATTTATTTATATTTATTTTTCTTGCTGAAACTTCTTGACATGAGTTCAGATCTGGCCCTGGTGTCCACACTATGTTGGACCCAAAGTCTGACCAGCTTCTGCAGAGCCAATGCCATTCCAGGCCCTACAAGACATGCATTCCTCATGGCTCCTTCCATAGGGCACCATGGTTGCTGCCCACTCAGAGTCTGAGGAAGTGAGTGAGCTTGTGGGCAATATAGGCTTCTCATTAGAGCAAATCCAGTGGCTCAACTGGAGGTTTAAGCAACTAAGTGGAGACCAGCCCACTATTCCTAAGGAGGACCTCAACAAAGTCCCTGACCTGGAACTCAAATCAGATGTGATGCAGAATCAACCATGCCTTTTTTAGCAACAGGAACCTTGGCAAAGGGTCCATCTGCCTGGCTCACAAGATCAACTTTGGGCATTTCCTGACCCATCATGTCATACTTCTGATCCATCCACACCACCAAGGAGAAAAAGAAGGTATAGTTAAGCTAGAGAGAAAAGCTGAGATTTTTGTTTACATGTATGTAATGTCCACATCATCCCGGAAAAATAAGAAAATGTGGTCAAAGAGGTCTTGAGAAATTGCCACAAGGAAAATAATTCTGCTCACTGAATTGCAGATAGGAACATGATGGAGGTGGCCAGCATCTGCATGGGGCAGATGGAGCAGGATCCAGTGTAAGAGTCACCTTCAGTGACTTCCTGAAAATCTTGCAGGGGACAGAAATCAGGAACAAGATGCACATCTGCTTCATTTACATGGAAACCATTACTGTTTGTCACTGACCCACTAACTCCCCAACAGAGAAATTACACTTGGCACTAGGGCAGCCTCCCCAGATACATGGAGCATCTGAGACCCCTTAGGCATCTTTTTGCTACAGCTCTGAAAGTTTTCTTGTTGGTATGTTCTTGTTCTATTACATATTGGGTTTGTGTGTTGGAGGTGGATGGGGAAACAGTAGAGGGAGACAGATAATTTTTTAGTTTAGAAGTTTATGGCCCATGATAAACCAAATTCATACCCAACAGGTTGGACTGCATATTTCCCAAAGATTCTAGACTTTGAGTAAGATACAGTAACTGGATAGGACATTGAGTTTGACTCCCTGTGGGAGCCACAAGTGTTTTCAGTGCATGAAAAAAAGGTTGCAGATGGACATTTCAGAGAAGTAAAATGTAGACTAGTAAAACTTACTATTTGCCCATAATACCCATGCCTTTTCTTCCGTATTATTAAAAAAAAATGTTAGATGAGCACATGGCCCCCCATAGCGAGACTGTATTTCTCAAGATTACCTGCAGCTAAGTGTGGTTATATGTCTAACTTCTGTTCCATAGAATATGGGCAGAAGTTACTAGTCAGTGCCCTTAGCACCAATAACTATGTCTTTCTATTTCTCCTTTCTGTAGTTGAAATGGGAATAAAATGGCAAAAATTGGAAGAAACATTTCAGACCAGAAGATGGAAACTAGATATTGAGGGTGATTAGCAACAAGGTTAATTAAGTGTGGGCCCCCAATGACTACATGGAGAAAAGCCTTAATAACAGAGGAACTTCTACATGAATAAAATCAGATAAAATAAATGAGCAGTAAACTTTTATAATGTTTATGGCTCCTTGTTTCAGTAGAAAATGCCATTAGATTTTGGGGTTTTTTTAATTATTATTATTTTTTAAGATTTTATTTATTTGACAGAGAAAAACACAGCCAGAGAGGGAACACAAGCAAGGGGAGTGAGAGAGGGAGAAGCAGGCTTCCTGCTGAGCAGGGAGCCTGATATGGGACTCGATCCTGGGTCTCCAGGATCATGACCTGAGCTGAAGGCAGTCACTTAACCAACTGAGCCACCCAGGTACCCCAAAGATTTTGGAGATTAAATTGGTTTACTATTTGGCAGGTAATTTATTTAAAAAATAATATCTATGATAAAGAAAAAAATCCTCAAATATATGGGCAAGAAAAAAAATGTTCCAAAAGTACATACAACCAGTATGGCTTCAAAACCTGATTATTATGGGAATATCTTCCTAATGTTTTCTTGTCCAAAGTATAATTCAAAACTTTTATAAGCAGAATAATCACTTTTTGTGTATGAAAGAACTAAAAATCATTCTCAACCTGGAAAGGACTAGAACGGTCATATTACCCATACTACTCCACCAATAGTTGTTTTTTTTTAATTAAAAATATACTTACTAGATGTGAATATGAATTGCATCACCCTCAAAATTTATATGTTGAGGTCCTAACCTCCAATACCTGAGAATGTGATCTTTTTTGGAAATGGGATCATCGCAGATACAGTTAATAAGCTGCAGGGTTCCTTATGAATAGAGGAAATTTGGGCACAAAACACACATGTAGGGAGACTACCATGTGAAGATGAGGGCAGAGATTGGAGGAATACATCAGAAACCAAAAAAGTGCGAGCAGATAACTGGAAATTGGGAGAGAGAAACAAAACTAATCTGTTCCAGCTCTCAGAAGGAACTAGCCCAGTTAGCAGCTTGACCACAAACTCTTTGCCTCCAGAACATAAAGCAATTCATTTCTGTTCTTTTAGACTCCCAGTCTGTGGTACTTTGTTACAGTAATCCTAGCAAACTAATACACTTCTTCAATTGACATAATAAGAAAATAAAGAACTAATGAATGGAAAATCCATCATATTAAAGGACTAATTGTGGATATTGAAACTGGAAACTTGGAAATAATCCCTAAAATGATTACTGAAAATATAGTTACAGAACAGAATGCAAATATCAAAATGTTATCTCAAAAGAGAAGTGACAATGTTAAGACAAAATATGCATGCCTGCATATGAATAACTCAAATACCTTTATTAACTCCAATTGTCTTTGAAATGTTTGCCCTTAATTCAGAAATCTTCCTCCATAAATATATAAACATAGAAATATAAATATTTCTTTCATGAAACATGAGTGTATCAGTACACAAAACGGAAACAGCATTTACTCAGTAATAAACCTCATGGCCACTACAAGTGCACTTTGATTTTTAAAAGAACTGAGAAATTAATAAGTTGGACATGTGACCTTTATGATCTTTGGTTCTACTTCAGAACTTTAAATGTAAAGCCTTAAAATTTAAATGTTGTGCTTTGAAATTATTTTTAAAGGGTAATGTATAACTGAATGCACAAGCATTTTATTCATACTTGATTTATACAGCAGGTTTAACATTTATTCAACAAAGCTTTGCATCTAATAATGAGTACACTTGATACTTTTAAAAGCTTACTAAATACCACCTAATTTTTTTTTTAAAGGCATTGGAATTCAACTCCAGTATTTGGCTCATTCCATACTATGTGTCGCTCTGCTTAAAATAGGCTTTATTTAAACTGAAAAAAACAAAAACATTTTGTGAATTTTATACAAATATTTCACCTCATATATGTATTTATTATAAAAACATGGTAGTTAAATTACTTCCTTGCATCTATTTATTTCTTTTTTCATGAAGCAAATTATTTTTTGTTGTTGTTCAGTTCGTGCTTCAACTCTGGGTTTTGTTTCTTTGATATCCTTTCAAATGTAAGTAGATTCTCCTGGTGGTCCCAAGTGACAGAGTAACTTATTTCTGCAGTAGCAATATTTTGTTATTCTACTAAACTCACGCAGTAACCTGAAACTGTTCAACTGAGTCTCCCCTAAATATAAGTCCTACATAACTTTCAACTCTTTATAAGCTTAAAAGGTTTAGATTTTTTTTTTTCCTTTTGTAGTCCCTCAGGAATTCTAAAAAAGAAAACTTAAAATCACTTTTTACTTTAAACAAAAAGCTTGGTAGGGTTTTCACAGTGTTGGTAAAACAAAATTTTATTAAGTATAGGCTTTGCAAGTTTGCTCAAGACCAGGTGACAGCATAAAATAAATAAAACAAAAAGATATTTAACTAATGAATCATCATTGTCACTTCCAAGGGATTGTATAACTTCAGTAAAGAGTTGTGTTCATGTGACTGTTCATTTTCTAAAGATTTGTTACTACACAAGGTAACATTTATTTGGGAACAATGATGAAGTAACTTGGTCACAGCTTTGTTCCTATGGTGATCATTCTTAGTCAATGAACATAATAATAAGCCATATTTTAGGGATCATTAAATTTTAACTGTGTAAGCAATGAAGTTACTATCTGTATGAGGGAAGATTTTGTTTTTAAATGAAGGCTTCTTTTTTAAAAGTGATTTTTTTCTCTTATAAAAGAGATAGCTTAATTTCATTTTAACATACAATAGGAAAAGTTGGATTTCCTGGAAGACCTCACTCTCATTATGAATAATATTACTCCATTCTGTAGCTCCAAGAGGTACTTGTTTGAATTGCAAGTTTATAGCCCTAATTAATAACTTTTCTAGTAGTGAGTATGATGTTGACTGGGTCAATAATCAAGGTTAATATCTCCTTTTTACTGAAAGAAAATTGATAGGCAAGATATTCATATTTTGGTTATTAATTAGAGTTCTATAATTTTTTCATATTTATGTCACTCATCCTTTTGTTTGCATTATTTTTATTTTATAGTTAATTTGTTAATAAATTTAATTTCATTTATTTACTAAAAGATAGACTTATGTTTTCCAGTATAAAAAACCATTTATAACCATTCAAAGACTTTAGAATCATTAATTATTTGCTTTGAGATAAAAACATAGTTGCTTAATTTAAAACTTGTATTTCTATTCTTTTGTGCCTATAAAAATTGTCAGAGTAAATTCTCAAAATATGAATGATTCCTAATGCTTTACTTTGAATACATTTATTTTAAATACATAAAATATATAATATATATAATACAGAAATAGAAAATGTTAATGAGAAACAGAAAAAGAAATCAATATAAGTAATATACATTTTTAAAAATATTCTCATAGGACAAAACCACTAGCAGTATTTTGATATATGTTTCTTTTTTTGTTTGTTTTTTGCTTCCTATAACAACAACAACAAAATCCCTCAAAATTTCTTAATGACTGTGTTGTTCATTGTATGTGCATAAACTAGAGGTAATTTTGCATGTTCATGACTAATAACCCATTTAAAAATTAAAATTCAGTTGATTTTTGAATGCTTATTTTAAGCTTGTTTTTAGTATTAATATATATTAATATATATTAATCTGTAATTGGACAAATGCTTAATTCTTCCATATTGCAATGAATTTTTTAGATTCTTGGGCATTCCCATGCAAATGCACAGGCCCAGATGAACTTCAATTAATGGAATTTCAGAAAACTCAAAACATTTTAAGATGAGTTTTTTCCTGTATATTTTCACATCCTCAGCAATTATTGACTCATATTATTTTATAATCATGAACGTTTTTTGAAAGAACACTGTTATTAAGAGTTCATCTGTTCTTAATTTACTCCTTACGTAAAGCTACAGCACAGTGTTCTATTTGTAATATCAAGGCAATTGGTGTATGTAAAAAAGGACTGATATTAATTACAGAAAATTGTACTCAAATGGAAAAGAAAAATGAAGAGCCTTATGGAGGCTTAATCCTGATTACAGCTTAAAATTGCTCTCCCCATTAACACAGTCGACACTCGCAACTAGCAAATTTTATACAGGAACAAGTAACCAGATATTTTCCATGGAAGATATTTTTCATTTTTATGCTTTTTCTATTTCTTTTATTTCTGCCAGAATCACAATTATTAACTTTTAAAATCTGGTGTAAAATTTCATTTCAAAAAGTATTAAAAGATAAAACTTCCCTAATTATTAACATTTTTCATTTTTTACTATGTGCGGATGTTCCTTCAGTGGTTGTAAAACAGCAGCTACCAAAATCCACTAACACAAATATTTTAAATATAAATTTAACATGAAAAGATGGTATTGCCCAATGTAAATAGTCACTAGTTATACACATTTTAACCATGTGAACTGGATTAACTTCAAAGGATCAGAATGACGTTTGGTAAATAATCACTTCCAGTATATTACTGTGCTGGAATCTTTGCATTTCGGAAAAAGATAATTCACCCCACTTTGGTGAACAATTTTCTCACTATAGAATTGAATTATTGTACAATCAGATCCAGTTCTCTATAATCACAGGATACCTGGTTTGAGAAATTAAAAGTGTTTCAAAAACATTATCTTAGCTACCTTCACAACTTCATAGACCTCACTGACCACTCACTAGTCCATTCCATCATCTGTTCACCGATTCACTAAGTTTACACTAACCTTACATCCCTGGGCAAACTAGGATATGAATTTTCACAAACTTAAGTAGTAGAATGCAATCTTTGTACAATATCACAAACTATCAGCATATCTATTTACCCTTCTATCCTGAGCTTTCTGCAGGCAACAGATAAGAAAACACAACTATCATATCGATGCTGAGAACAATGAAATTTTTAAAGCCTTTTCATCAATAAAAAAAGAGAAAAGTGCAATAATTTAAAAATAGTTCTGTACTTTCTAAGAACATCAGATAGTTAACTTTTTAAATATTGGGTTTCACCTTAAAACCTTTGAGATTCAATCTCTTTACTCAATAGCTTCAATGTGTTCACCTATAATTTCGATGTCACCATTTCCAGCTGAGAATATGATCAAGCATGAATTAAGGAAAAGGCCTATCGTTAGAGAAAATGATATTCAAGTCCTAGTCTCTTTGGCAAGCGCCTTTGTTCCACAGATTGTTTTCTGGGGGTTGGGAGGGGAGTATGATATGACTTTTATTGAGATATAATTAATATATCACAACTGATCCACTTTAAATATACAGTTCACTGAATTTTAATATATTTATAGAATTGTACAACTATACCACAATCTAATTTTAGAAACACATTTGTCACCCTAAAAAGAAACTTTGTGCTCATTTACAGCCATATCCCATTACCACCCTTAGCATTGGGAAGACAATAATCTGTATTGTCTCTATAGATTTGACTTTCCTAGACATTTCACAAAAATGGAATGATACAATATGTGTGTTTTCATGGTTGACTTATCTCACTCAGCATAATGTTTAATAGGTTCATACATGTTAACATGTATCAGTATTTTATTCTTTATTATTTGTTCCTATGCTTTTTACATGATTTAAGTACTTTTTTTTTAGTACTCTTGTTTCTAATAATAATAGCTTCATGTAGAGATATGTGTAATTTTTACCTCTTGGGCTACTTTTTGATGGAAATGTTGACCTAAGACAGGTAAAGTTATATTTCTCTTAACTTTAAAAAAATTAATATAAGCTATCATGATGAGAACAAAGAAAGGAAAATTTAGATCAAGAAAAAGCAAGTTATAAAGCATGTAGTAGAGAGTAGTAGTTGCTTGCTCTAAGTTTTATTTTAAATAATTATTTTTATGAATGTCTTCTGAGATTAATTAGAGTAGTTGATTGTGCTTAAGCAGAATTATCTTTTATGAATAGGTTATTATTTGTATCTTCAGTAGCAAGGTCTAATATCATCCTCTTTATTTAAAAGCTAAGGGTCTTTAATCTCTCATATAAAATAATTGTGTGATCTAAAAAGATATGTGGTGTTACCAGAACCAATATTTGACATATGTATAAAACTGGGGCAAATTTGCATACCACAAAAGGATATATTCATTCTATAAATGTATAAATGTTTATATATTAAAAATTAAATTTTATGAATGGTCTACTTGAAGGTTTATGATGACTAAAAATTGGCATTGCACATCCTGGAAAAAATTAGGGGAAGAGTGAGTAATTATCTATGTTGTTCAAACACCTTTGTAGGCATAATTCAAATGGGAACTAAAACTTTCAAAAGAAGCCTTTAATAGTAATAACTAAGTTTGAAACGGACCTGTGAAAAGAAGGTAAAATGGAGACTGTAAGAGTTCACATACTTGTGGAAAAACATGTTAGTACTGTTACAGATAGAATATAAAAATGAAGACTTCATTGAAAAATGAGATAATTTTTTTTTAAAGATTTTATTTATTTGACAGAGAGAAACACAGCCAGAGAGGGAACACAAGCAGGGGGAGTGAGAGAGGGAGAAGCAGGCCTCCCGCGGAGCAGGGAGCAGATGTGGGACTCCATCCCGGGTCTCGGGGATCATGACCTGAGCCGAAGGCAGTCGCTTAACCAACTGAGCCACCCAGGCGCCCCGAAAAAAGAGATAATTTTAGACAGAAAAAAAAGTGTGTAATTTAAGAATATTATAATATGTATATTGAATTTGTTAAATAAAGTAAAAATGAACATTAAAATGTTTAGATTATCTTTAAGAGCTTTTTGTTTTCTTAAAAGAGGTCAATGACTAATACAAATTTTACCAATGATATGTAGAATTTGAATCCTATGAATTTGGCATAGATTATAGAAAATGTGCAATGGTAAATATTTTAAAACTAAAAACAAATTTTAAATACCAGTTCAAAAAATATATGCACCTGTATGTTTATTGCAACTTTATTTATAACAGCCAAGACATTGAAGCAACCCCTGTTTATCCATAGATGAATGGATAAATATGTGGTCTATATACACAATGGCATACTGCTCAGCCATAAAAAAGAATGAGATCTTGCCATTTGTAACAACATTCTAGAGGGTACAACATTAGGTAAATTAAGCCAGAGAAAAACAAATACTATAATGATTTTACTAATATTTATAATTTAAGAAAAACTAACATACAAAGAAAAAAGAGACAAACAAAAAACAAATTCTTAATTACAGAGGACAAAATGGTGGTTGCCAGAGGGAGGTGGGTGTGAGAGGGAATGAAATAGGCAAAGGGGATTGCAAATACATTTATCCAGATGAACATTGAGTATAGAATTGTTGAATCGTTATACTGTGTACTGAAACTAATATAGCAGTGTATGTTAATGACTTCAATATTTTTTTAATTAAAAAGAAAAAAGCATACTAGAAAAATTGACATTTGATAGCAGAATTTGGAGAACACACACACACACACACACACACACACACACACACACCCAACCTTTGAAACCCATTTAGAGAGTGAGAAATCTATTATTTTTCCAAATAATAGCAGTATATATTTTAAAATATACATTTCATATTTTAAATTTGAAAATCTCAGAAACCCCATTCCATTTTTCCTTTCAATTATATGAATTTTATACATCTATAAGGTGCTATAAAGAATAGCTGAAGTCTTTCGGTACAGAATTTCTACATCATTCCTACTATGAAAAATGAGCTTGTATTCTTGGTATTTGCTATTATAACAGACTTCACCTTAGATTAAGCATCCTGTTCCAATAAATTACATGAACACCTTATCTGTGTCAGATACTATGATAGGGTCTCTATTTACTTTGGAAAATAATATAAAGTATCTTCTCTGAGGGAGGAAACATAGCATAATACTTTAAAGCATCACTTCTAAAGAGAGATTCCCTGGGTTCAAATCCTGTCTGCTATCCATTAACCTATAACAACATATTGTTTATTTAACAACTTCAAGCCTCAGTTTCCACAGCCATGAAGAGATATTGTCTTCTTCCTACAGTTTGTATAAATTTAAGGAAGTAATATAGGCAAAATAATTAGCACATTGTCTGACATATACAAAAAACAGTGGCATGTTTAAAACAACTAAAAACAACTCCCACTTATTTACTAATGGTGTCTCTGAATCTAACCAAGTCTGATTTAAATATTTGTTCCATTTACTTTCCTTCTGGGTGTGGGGAATGGGGAATGAATCTTGGAACACTGGGAAAAAAAATTTAAGTAACAATAAAATAATAAATAAATAAATTAATTAATTAATTAATTAATATTTGTTCCAGAAGAAACTCTAAATAGGGAGAGTGATATCCATAGTTTTCATAAAGACCCAATTGACAACTTCTAATATAAATCCTCTTTTAAAAAAATAAGCCAAGCTTATTTAAAGGCAATAATTCAAATGCAGAGACTACAATTAACAGAAACTAAATCACTGAAGAGTTAATCAGAACATAATTTGCTGAATATCACTAAAAGCTGGATTTGTCTTTGACGATGTGGAGCATAGAGGCTTCAAAAGGAAGCTTGAGACATGTTTTGCAAAACTTGACTCATTCATTATTCATTTATTTATGAATGTGATTCACATTTATATATTGCTTACTATGCAATAGGCATTCTCTCAGGCATTGATATACAAAGGTGAATATACAAAAAATAAGAAAGGACACCATTTTTGGTATAGCTAGAGGTATAGCAAAATAATTTTTATTTCCCCCAGAATTTATACTTCTTTGTAAGACCTGATTCTTTTCAATGACATAGGAATCAAATGAAATGTACAAAAGGGTGCTACTAAAATTAATATTTTTGTAATTATACATTAAACAACATATAAATTTATTATTTTTCATATATTGCAAATAGTTTGCAAATACACTTAAATATTCTTTGCAAATGAGTTAAAAAATGCTTAGCGTGCTTTATTATTACTACTGAATCTAGCTTTATGTCCATCAGCAATTCTATACATTTTATAAGGAATAAAGTGATGAAATTTTAGGTTAGAACACCATGGGTACTAAACATCCTGAATAAAACTAAACATACCCAGAGACTTCATATCACTGATGGTTGAGAGAGCTTGAGAAGACAATAGAATTTGAAGAGTATATAATTTTTACTCTAACATAAGTAACTTATTTAAGAAATTCTGGCCCAAAATCTTTGTAAATCACCAACATTTTGAGGAATTCAGGAAAATATGTACAAAAGCACAAAGACAGAAAAGCAGTAGATCTCATATCCATAGAAATGTATTTGGGAAGAAAGAAAAAAGAAAAGAAATGTATTTGATTGCTCAGAACGGAGAAAAAAAGGGAGGAAAGAAGAAAGCTAACTATTTCACTTACTGAATGGGAAAGAGAAAATAATAAAGTCTGAAAAAGAAGAATAACCTAAGACATAAAGGATCATATATGTCATGCTAAGAATTTTAGACATTCTGTTCCAAATGTTGACATTTGTTGACATTCTTCAGAAGGAGCATGACAGGACATGTGATTTTGAGTTTTAAAATAAGTACTAAATGTTCAACATCACTCAGTGTCAGGGAAATATAAATCAAAACCACAATGAGATACCACCTCACACCAGTCAGAATGGCTAAAATTAACAGTCAGGAAAGGACAGGTGTTGGCTAGGATGCAGGGAAAGGGGAACCCTCCTACACTACTGGTGGGAATGCAAGTTTCCAGAGTGGCTGCACTCTGGACAACAGTATGGGGATTCCTCAAAAAGTTGAAAAAAGACCTACCCTATGACCCGGCAATTGCACTACTGGATATTTACCCCAAAGATACAAATGTAGTGATCCGAAGGGGCACGTGCACCCCAATGTTTATAGCAGCAATGTCCACAGTAACCAAACTATGAGAAGAGCCCAGATGTCCATCAACAGATGAATGGATAAAGAATATGTGGGCTGTACACACACACACACACACACACACACACACACACACACACACACACACCAGAATATTACACAGCCATCAAAAAAGAAATCTTGCCATTTGAAATGACATGGATGGAACTAGAGGATACTATGCTAAGTGAAATAAGTCGATCAGGGAAAGACAATTATCATATGGTCTCACTGAGAAACAAAACTGGATCATAGGGGAAGATAAGAAAAAAATAAAACAGGATGAAACCAGAGAGGGAGACAAACCACAAGAAACTCTTAATCATGGGTAACAAACTGAGGATTGTTGGAAAGGAGGAGGATGGAGGGATGGGGTAACTGAGTGATGGACATTAAAGAGGGCATGTGATGTAATAATTACTGGGTATTATGTAAGACTGATGAACCACAGGCCTGCACCTCTGAAACCAGTAATACACTATATGTTAATTAATTGAACTTAAATAAAAAGTGTTAAAAATAATAAAAAATATACAAAGGCCAACATTTTCCTAAAAACAAATGGAATTTGAAATTAAAAACATAATACTTTTGATATTAGTACCCCCCAAATGAAGTACTGGATATAAATCTAAAAAATATATAAGATCTATATGAGGAGAAGTACAAAACTATGGAGGAAGAAATCAAAGAACTAAAGAAATGAGAGATATTCCATGTTCTTGGATAGGGAGATTCAATATTTTTAAGATCTCCGTTCTTTCCAACTTGATCTATAGATTCGGTGCAGTCTCAACCAAAATCCCAGCAAGTTATTTCGTAAGCATCAATGATTAGATTCTAAAGTTTATATGGACAGGCAAAAGATTCAGAATAGCCAGCACAATACTGGGGGGTGGGGAGAAAAATGGAGGACTGACATTACCTGACTTTAAGACTTACTATAAATCTATAGTAATTAATAGAGAGCCTGGTATTGGTAAAACATAGATAAATGCTTTAATGGAACAGAAAAGACAGCCAAAAAATAGATCCCCATAACTAGAGAAAACTGATCTTTGACAAAGGAACAAAAGCAGTACAATGGAGTAAAGATAGTCTTTTCAACAAATGAGGCTGAAACAACTGGAAATCCACATGCAAAAATATGAATATAGGCACAGCCATTCTACCCTTCACAAAAATTTACTTAAAATGGATCAAAAACCTAATGCAAAACACAAAAATAAAAACCCTGGAGGATAACGTAGGAGAGAGCCTACATGATCTCGGAAAGGTGATGTCTTTTTAAAGACAATACTAAAAAGCATTGTGTCTATGTCAAATATCAGTTGCAAAATTCATGAAGGAAATTATGGATAAGGTGGAATTCATTAAAATTAAAAACTTCTAAAAAACATAAAATAAAATATAAAATTAAAAACTTCTGTTCTATGAAAAACAATGTCAAAAGAATCAGAAGGGAAGCCACAGAATGGGAGAAATATTTACAAAAGATGCACTTGATAAAAGACTGTTACCCAAAACAATAAGAAAACAATTCTATTAGAAAGTAGGCTAAACCTTTACAGATACTTCACCAAAGAAGATATGCAGATTGCAAACGATGATGTGAAAAACATGCTCTATATCCTATGTCATCAGGGAAATGCAAATTAGAACAACCAGATACCACTACACCTAATAAAATGGCCAATATCTAGAACACTGACAATACCAAATGTTGACAAGGATGTGGAACAACAGTAATTCGCACTCATTATTGGTGGGAATGCAAAATGTTACAGCTTCTTTGGAAGACAGTTGGACAGTTTCTTACAAAACTAAACATACTCTTACCCGATGCTCCAGCAATCACTCTACTTGCTATTTATCCAAACTAGTTGAAAACTTAGGTTCACACAAAACCTACACACTGAAG
The DNA here is from genome assembly GCA_004023965.1 of Spilogale gracilis. Classification (NCBI taxonomy): domain Eukaryota; kingdom Metazoa; phylum Chordata; class Mammalia; order Carnivora; family Mephitidae; genus Spilogale; species Spilogale gracilis. The sequence continues at coordinate 72,333 of PITA01000174.1, forward strand.
TTTATAACAGCTTTATTTATAATTGCCACAACTTAAAGCAACCAAGGTATCCTTCAGTAGATGAATGGTTAAATAAATTGGTAACTTCAAGTTATGGAATATTATCTAGCACTGAAATGAGCCATCAAGCCACAAAAAGACATGAAGGAGCCTTAAATGAGTATCACTAAGTGAAAGAAGTCAATCTGAAAAGGCTACATACTATATAATTCTAACTAATTATATTCTGGAAAAGGCAAAACTATAAAGACAGAAAAACCAAAACAAAACAAAACAAAAAACAAAAAAAAACAAAAACAGTGATTACCAGGGACTGGGAGCAAAAGGGGGGAAGGATGAACAGAAAGAGCCCAAAGAATTTTCAGAATTTTCAGTATTATACTCTGTATTACACTATAATGATTGGTACATGTCATTATACATTTGTCCAAACCTAGGGAACTTACAACACCAAAGGAACTCCTAATGTAAACTGTTGACTTTGGGTAATTATAATGCATCACTGTACTTTTATCAATTGTAACAAATGCACCACCCTGGTGAGGAATGTTGATAATGGGGAAGGATGTTCATGTGTGGAGGCAAGGGAAATCTCTGTATCTTCCTCTCAAATTTTCTGCTCTAAAAGTATAGGTTATTTTTAAAGAGTGTAAGCGGTCATCTTGGCTCATGTTGTACTTAGCCAGAACTTCAATCCTCCAGCTACAAAAAAATAAATTCCATCACCAACCTGAATAAATTGAAGCTCAGGTTTCTCCCCAGATAGGAGCCTCCAGATAGGAACATAGCCTGGCTAACCCTTTGACTGTAGCCTTTTGAGAACTTAAGGAGAGAACCCAGCTAAGATTTACCTGGACTCTGATTCACAGAAACTGCGATATAAGAGTGTGTTGCAGAGGCTGGGTGTGTAGCAATATGCTAGTAGCAATTAACCACATATTCATTGTTTTCCTCCAGCGATTGAAAAGTAGAATTAACTTTTTGAAAGAGTTAAGTTGTCATTGATCAAGCTACTTGCTTATCTCCTTAAAAGTCTAAAATGTGGGCGCCTGGGTGGCTCAGTTGGTTAAGCGACTGCCTTCGGCACAGGACATGATCCCGGAGATGCGGGATCGAGCCCTACATCGGGTTCCCTGCTCGGCGGGAGGCCTGCTTCTCTCTCTCTCACTCCCCCTGCTTGTGTTCCCTCTCTGGCTGTGTTTCTCTCTGTCAAATAAATAAAATCTTAAAAAAAAAAGTCTAAAACGTAATAAAATTTAAAAAATAAAATGCTAAATGTAATTGTGTACATTAAAAATATAATATATTGACACCGGAGTGATAGATGCTGTATTTACTATTTATTACTGAGCCATGTCACTTGGATATAATATAGAAGTGGAGTTTCCTGACAATACAGTGTCATAAAGAAATGTTTCTATTTTATCCACTTTACACACTGGCATGAGGATTTTCTTTTACAAGATGCATACTTCAGAATGTAAAAGCAAACTCTTGAACTCTATGGAAGCTAAAAAATATTCTCTTGTTAGCTGTTACTGGAACTTGTTCCATTTCTAATACATTTCTAATCCACTTCTAACTTTGCTATTTCTTTAATTCTTAAAACCACACTAAAAAGCTCTATTGGTACCTTCCAAATATTCTGTGTGAAGGACAATTTAAAGACTTCATTCATCAGGGTAGATGTTTTCAGTGGTTGCCACTACACTGAACTGATTCAAGTGGCTTTCTTGTTTAGCATCCTGACTCCAAAGTTTAACAGGAGTATGAACAACTATTGATACCTCTGCCTAAATTAAACACACACACAGAACAACAACAACCTCTTAGACCAGGACTTCTCGGTTGAAAAGAGCAAAACGTCATTCTCTTACATGCTATTTTTCTCCCATATATTCTGGCAAATTGCTAAGGGAAAGGATCACACTGTTTACATCAATGGGGTCACACCCCTGGGGTGGATGTGTCCCTCCCCTCCATCCCATAGGCGATTCTCTTCTGCTCTCTGTACCACTGGAATTATACACTGTACAACAGTGTTACTTGGTGAAGGGATTTTGCCAATAACCTGCACATCTTACTCTCTGGGCATGTTTGCCATTCACTTGACACTAACTTTATGAGCCTTTTTTTTTTTACACCGGAATGTAACTTTGAATGATGTTGCTATTGTTTTGTTCTCTTTACCTTTTTGGAGAACATCTAGCTCATGTAGGAAAGCATTATTTTGGAAGTATTCTGGGCTGCTTCCATTAGAGTACTAGGAAGTGTACTTTGAAAGGGAAGACGCAACTAATTAAGATTTTATGATAAAAACACACTGAACCCTGGGAGTAAACAAATTATTAGTTTGATAAAACACAGCACTTTGATATAATTTTGTATTTGTTATTTGTACTTCTAGGCTCTGTCAGCTGCTTAGGAGAAATAATTACAGACTATATGTTTATTGTAAAATCATTACAAAAATTCACAATCCAAAGTTTTACTGGAGTCTCTTCTTATTTAAGTTCACAATATTAAATGTGATGCTTATATTCACATTTTCATCATTAGTATCATGTTTCAATTAATGACATTAGAGTCATTAACCCATTATTGTTAATGAGAACTATAGCCACATAAAAAGCAAATTTAAGAAGCATAAAAAAAACATGCAAATGATGTGAAAATAGTCAACTGAGTATAATTGCATCTCCATAATTGTCTGTTAAAATAAAGAAACTGAATAATGCAAAATATTTTCTATTTATTTCAGTGAGACACACGAGAGAGAGAGAGAGAGTGCGAGCGCACACCCTTGTAACAGGGGGAGGGGCAGGGGAAGAGGGAGAGAGAGTCTCAAGCAGAATCCTCACTGAGCATGGATGGAACCCAACACAGGGCTCCATCCTATGACCATCAGATTATGGCTTAAGCAGAGACCAAGAGTCATGCTTAACTGACTGAGACACTTATGCACCCCTGAATAATGCAAATCTTATAGCACAATCACAACTCAGAAAACTACCTACACTATTGTGCTATTTCTGACAATAGCTGCTTCTAAAGGTCTTACATAGATTATTTAATTCTTACAGTGATATTATGAATCCATATAATTATAATCCACATTTTGTATTGGGAGGAATGAAGGCAAACAGAGATTGAATAACTATTCCAAAATTACACTGTTTAAGGGGCAAAACTAGATTTATTTATTTATTTTTTTAAGATTTTACTTATTTATTTGACAGAGAGAAATATAGCCAGAGAGGGAACACAAGCAAGGGGAATGAGAGAGGGAGAAGCAGGCCTCCTGCCAAGCAGGGAGCCCGATGTCGGGCTCGATCCTGGGTCTCCGGGATCATGACCTGAGCCGAAGGCAGTCGCTTAACCAACTGAGCCACCCAGGCTCCCCGCAAAACTAGATTTAATCCAGACAGTATGACTGCAGAGATAGATCCTTAACCAATACACAATCTTTCTCTTTGTCTCTCTTCCACTACACAGAAATGTTAACTGGGAGAAATTATTTTCTTCGTATCACTTTTCATTAATTTCATGCTGGATATATAGGAATAGTAATGAAACCACAGTTTCTATGAATTATATCAATAATTTCATTACAATGATTTATTGGGAATGATCCTTATGATTTGGAGATGAAACTGGGGTTTTCTCTTGATGAGAAAGAAGAAGAAAGAAAGCTTCTGTCACCTTCTCATTGGTGCTTGCTGGTGGGAATACTCCTCATTAACCCATTAAATGTGGTTTCTCTATCAATGTATATGAACTTGGAATGAATAATTTGAAATGAGTATAGCAATCTGCTTATGGGAAATAAATGGTTAAACAGAAGCTCTGTTTTATATTTTCTTCCTGACTGAAGGGGAAGTAAAGATGATGCCTAAGGATAGAAAGAATTTGACCAAGTCAAATCTAAAGAGGCAAATGATCTCTTGGTAAAAGTAAAAGTTCTCCTGGTAAAAGAAAATTTGGAATTTGCTAACTGGAGAACCCTATCTGTGAATCCTTGCCTATAAACCAGGACGTACTTGTTTAGCTAGGATTGTTGATGGTAAGCAAACCTGAAATCGAGAAATCCATGTGGCATAAATTTGCATGGGTCCCTAAAGAATGTCACATAAAGCTATGTAACTAAGTATAAAATGGAGAGATTTCATGACCAAGATGCCTCCGTCTGAGTAAATGATATGGCTGTATGCATTATTAAAGATATCACAGTTAATCTGGGTTGGAGGGCATTCTATGCAGCGGAATAGAACCTGGGGAGAAGCATTAGAGATCTAGGACCACTTCTTTTCTCCTGGAACTTATTAGGGAAAGGTTGATACCGGTTAAGATCTCTGATTCACATGAGTCTGATGGGGCAATAGAATATTTTACATCTCACTTTATAATGTGCAAAAATCAACAGCATTATTTGTAGACTGAAAATCAATTATGTAAGTGGAATTCAGAAGTAAAAAAGCTAAAATATTTTTTCCTGTTGAAAATAGATCTTGCTGCAACTAAGTTGTTTTTTTTTTTTTTTTAATTTTTGTTTTTTAGAGAAAGAGACAGACAGGGGAGAGAGAGAGAGAGAGAGAGAGAGAAAGAGAGAGAGAGAGAGAGATTCAGGGGTAGAGGCAGAGAGAGGGAATCCCAAGCAGACTCTGTGCAGAGCATGGAACCCAACAAGACCAAAGTGGCTAGATCCCACAACCCTGAGATCATGACCTGAGCCAAAATCAAGAGTCAGAAGCTTAACCAACTGAGCCATCCAGGCCCACCCATCTATAACTAGGGGGGTTTAATTTAGTTATTTTAATTTATTAAAAATAAATTTTATTTATTAAAATACTATTAAAGTATAATAAGTGTAAAATGTTATTAAAATAAAATAAATGTATTTATGAAATATAAATTTATTATTTTTCTTAACTAGACTTAATTTGCCATTGAAACCCTAAATGTTTCCTGTCAAATGAGACAGGTAACAGTACTGCATTGATATTTCTATGAAATCATTTGGTCAAATAAAATGAAAGCAACCATACTCTAAGTGGAACTGATCACAACTTATCCTATAGTAAACCTATTTTCAGAACTATATTTAACCTTTTGTGGTATGAACTCATTAGTCATTTTTAAAAATTTTTATTTTTGCTTTGTCAATTCTCTTTGTGTTGTCTTTAGTTCTCTGTATCTATTTATTGGCTAACAAAAATTGTCTCTGCCACTCAGAAATAAGCCTTAACTTTAAAATATACAGAAAACATAAAGACAGCATTTAGAAAATGAAAACATCCATCTATTATATTAACTTCTTACATGACTAAACTCAGAGAATTATCCCAGGAAAAATATTAATTTTTATAATTGTATTGCAAAAATTATAACAATTTATGTGTGTTCTGTAATCTTAAGATTAGTCAGTGATCAAAAACTACCTTTCCTTTATAGAATAAATAATAAGAATAGGTAAAAATCATTCTGAATGGTTCAGCTGGAGAAATGGCTTTGGGAAGAATGAAATCAGTAACCAAAACCTCAATCAATTACTCATTAAATGACATATATTTGTTTCTCAATTCTAATAGCCTCAGAGGCAAGAGTATACACCTTATTCAAAGATTCTCTGACCACACCATGTAAAATGTGACTCTCTGTTCCAATTTCATATTATCTATCCATTGTTCTAAACCTAGCAGTATTTGGAATGATATTATTTACGTATTGGCATAAGCCAATATCAGTGTTTCTTCATCTCTCCATAATAGCATCTCCACTAGGACAAGGATACTTTATCTTATTCTCTGGCCATACCCTCCAGTGCCTAAAGCACTCTCTAACACACACAAAAGAACTGATTCCTCTATATGGAAGGAACAATTAAGTAAATATGTGAAAAATAAAATGCCTTACTTTTGAACTGGTGTCACGTGCATTTTTAATGCTTTTAACTGTAATTATGTGTCACAATGTACTTATTCATAGGTATAGTATAAGTCTTGTGTTATCTTAAGGTACCTATAAATGGAACTTTAGCCAGTAGCTATACGGTTATATATTTCTAAGTTGATGACAGCTTGATTAACTGTGACCTTTCATATGGAAAACTGAGAAAAGTAAGTATTTTAAAAATCTGAGTTCATTAGAGCAAGAGGAGTCTCAGTTCTGTACTGAAACTTTTTAAATGTATTTTAATTGTTACTCAAAATTAATTTCTTCTAAGAACATCAGCTAGGAAAAAAATTCAAAAATAAAATCTTATTTCCATCTCCTTTACTAGTTTTCTAATGTAAATGCAGAATGCATAGACTACTTCTCCCAAGTTAAAACTCTCTCAAGTATTTTAAAAGAGGCATTATCATTCTCTATTAGGCCAGCATTGGGTTTTTTCAAAGCTTGAGCAGAAATTATTCAGCAAGTGGAACAATTTCAGATACACAATATAAAATTGACACTTTTCTCTAGATTAGATAGTTAATGCAAATGAGACCATAGCCTGAACAAGCTTTGGGAATGAACAGGCTGTCCAAGAGAGTCAACAAAAGTGTGCCTCCTGCAATAGGAAAGGTTTCAATTTTGCCATTTTCTAAACACAGAAAAATGTATCCCTCCAATTCAGAATATTGAATGTCTTATGGAAAGCGAAAGGTCATTTGTAACTGTCCAAAGGATTGATGGAGTTGAGATACCTCCTTGACCTTCACCCTGCACTCATAAAGAATAGTTTCAGATGACAGAGCATCAGGCAAGTTTTCAGAAAATGTCTTTTCTCCCTTTGTATTGCATAGCAAAATTGTTACCTGATATTTTCTTTCATAATTGTATGTCAAGATTTAATTACCTCGTGTCGTCCCTCATTAAAAGTTCACTGTCATTTAATGCTGCAGAGCAATGTCTGTGATTTGGACTAGTTCAAGCAGTTCTATCTGCTTTTTGCCATTGTTTTCCATCCCAGTTTCTAGGGTAATTGCTTTGGAGGCCTCACAAACCATGTCAAGGTCACCCTTTACAAATACTAACCACTCGCCCCTCAACACATACGTATCCCAATTAATTATTGTCTATTAAGGATACATATTATGTAAAACACTTACTTCATTATAATTCAGGGATTTTTTAATCCCTATAACTTAATTAAAAACTAATAAAAATTTTAGTGCAGCTATTAAAAATGCAGTAAGAGTGTGATATGCCACTACTAATGACTACTGCATTAGTGTGTGTGTGTGTGTGTGTGTGTGTGTGTGTGTGTGTGTGTGTGTACCATAGCTGTCAACTAGCAACTAGGAGATCTCTATGACCTAGAGTGGCTTTATGATCTCTAACCTTAGAACTTGCATGATAAAAAATATAATGATATTGTGCAATACTTTCTATGCAAAATGATGCTACCGATACACATACGGAGAGCACGTGCTTCCAACTATTTTATTTGTAATAATGATGGATTTCAGCTGATCTTACAGCCACTATTGTCATTTAAGCTCCTTTTATATTTCAGCTGTTGCAGGGCAGCATCTTCCTAACTGGTCTTGTTTCCAGTGTTATCCAACTCAAATTTGCAATCCATATTTCTCAGAGAATGATATTCCTCAGAGAGAGAAAGGTCCTTAAAGTACGTCAGAAATCATGAGAGAATGCAAAACTAGCAGGTGATTAGTAAATGAAAATGAACAAAATAAACAAACATGCTACAATAAAGGAAATGAATTGCAATACTTGGCTTTGAAATGTTAAATAGCTATAACAATGCAGACAGATTGATTTTCAGCTATTTGAATGTACCTATAGTCTAAGCAAGCACAGTAACAAAACAGGTACAGAAAATGTAAAAGTAAATGCAAATATAGTCAAATGTAGTTGCTTTGGCAAAGACAGAGAAAGAGAGAGAGATTATCATCTTCACACTCCAAAAATGAGACTTGAAAGATAATGTTGATGGTTGAAGAATGAAAAGACTGTGTAGATGTGTATTATTTAAATTACAAATGAGAAATGAAAGAGTGCAAAAACTGTTTTTTGGGGGGTGAGAAGGAGTGGGAGGAGAAAGAGGCATTGGTGAAAATAAGCTAAATCTTTATCTTATCAGGAGACTGATGAGTTAAAATCTAAAGTTGTTAATTTAAAAATAACTCTATAAAATTTAATTTAGAAGAATTAACATATTAACAGTTAAAAGTGGTTGCCTCTAGGGGATGGGCCCACATTTGTTGAATGAAAAAGGCTTACAATTTGTATTCTTGTCTGCATAGTGAAGAGTCAATTTTTATTATGGTCATGCCATACTTTCTAAAAACAATGCAAATTACTTTTATAAGCATGCCACAAAAATGGATATAGTGTCTCATAATAAAAAATAATAGTAAGATGAAATGTTTTAGAACAGAGCAGAGGCAGAGCGAAAACTAAGGAACGCTAAAGAGTTGTGGTAGACAGTAGCAGTGGTTTGTGGTAGAGTGTTTCAGAAAATAGGAAAAAGGGATGTAGAGCTGAAGAAACTTGAAGCAATGACCTAAACTCAAACAACTGAGGTCTTCAAAAAAATATGTCAAACAGAGAGTTTTAATTGGCAGTTATAAACAACTTGACCACATTTTACTATATACTGAAAATATATTTTATATGGAAAAATATGGTAACACAAAAGATATCAATGATAATTCTTCATTGATGTGACATTGTATGAGGATACTTTCAAGGGAAATTAGAAAATATTTTGATTTTTGAGCATATCTTCATGGTCCATGATTAGGGCCTTCAGTTTTATCTTATAATATTGAACATTCTTTTTTTTAAGATTTTATTTATTTGACACACAGAGAGAGATCAGAAATAGGCAAAGAGGCAGGCAGAGAGAGAGGAGGAAGCAGGCTCCCTGCTGAGCAGAGAGCTGGACACGGGCCTCGATCCCAGGACCCTGAGATCATACCTGAGCTGAAGGCAGAGACTTTAACCCACTAAGCCACCCAAGTGCCCAATATTGAACATTCTTACAGGGTTTTTCAATTGTTTGGCACTTTGACTTATCATTCCACAATTCAACCATCATGAAAAAAACTAAAATGTGATTCTGAGCATTCATTATTCGGTTCTATCAAAAAGTAGCACAGTATAAATCATTTTGATACATATTAAAATCTACTATAAGAACATCCACATTAGACCTATATCTTCACATGCTCTACTTTCTGATCCTGGTCTCCTCTCACATACTATTCACATGTGAATTTTCCTTTTCTACTGCCCTTTGTTAATATGATTCTTTTTAAATTCTTGCTTGAAATTAAGATGTGAACTCCAAAGGTTCCTTTCTACCCAATGGCCTATAAAGGCATCTTCTTAACAATCTCACTCTGTACCTCTGAAAGAATTGTCATACAAGTGTCTAAGAATATAACTTTTCCAGAAATCATGTATTCCTATATAATCCCTTTTGTTCCCTATAATCACCCAGTGAAATATTTAATAATGTGAATGCTTGATTTATTTTCAATTCCCTACAGTTCACAAAAGCACTCTGACTCACTATTATGGATTGAGTTGTGTCCCCTACCCACAAATTTGTATGCCGAAGTACCAACCATCAGTCCCTCTGAATGTAACCTTATTTGGGGCTAGGGTCTTTACAAAAGTAATCAAGGTAAACTGAGATAATTAAGTTGGGTCCAATTTCATATGACTGGTGTCCTTATAAAAATGGAAAATTTGGGCACAAAGATATTGACAGAGAGAAAAGAGTATGAAGAGCCACAGGAAAAAGATGGTCATCTACAATCCAAGGAAAGAGGCCTAGAACGTATCTTTCCTTCACAGCCCTCAGAAGAAACTAGCTTGGTCAGTACTTTGAGTTTGGACTTGACTTGTAGCTTCCAAAACTGTGAGACAATACTAATAGGGTCCGTGATTAAAGGAACGAGGCTGATACAAAAGCGAAGGTTAAGCAAAGCTTTATTTGTGCCAAGCATTGAAAATTATACTGGCCAGCCAAGGTCATTTCTCAGGAGAGAGAAAATGACAAGACCTAATTTCTCAGGCTCGCTTTTATAGGCAACCCCCCCAAATCACAAGCTGACCAGAGTTAATGCACTTCTATTGCTCCAGGAACTGGGAAGTTGGGGATATTTGGATGTACCCACGTGGTCCCAAGTACCGGTAATCAGTCGCCCATTCTTTTTTTAAAGATTTTATTTACTCATTTGACAGAGAGAGATCACAAGTAGGCAGAGAGGCAGGCAAAGAGAGAAAGGAGGAAGCAGGCTCCCTGCTGAGCAGAGAGCCCAATTCAGGCCTTGATCCAGGACCCTGAGACCATTACCTGAGCTGAAGGCAGAGGCTTTAACCCACTGAGCCACCCAGGCGCCCTGGTCCACCCATTCTTAGTCTGCATCTCCATTGTTCAGGGTCCGGAGGTTGGGGGTTAACTGATTTGGTGTCGCCCCCAAGCTGGCTCGCCTTTGTTTTCCAGGGGCTGTTTGCCTGTATTTCCTGGAGCTTTTTTTCTGAGTAAATAGCAAGGTGGCTTGGATTTTTAAATAGGTCCTTACAAATACATTTCTGATGTTTATGCCACCCAGTCTGTGTTCTCTGTTGCAGTAGTTCTAGAAAATAAATACACATACCCTTATTTGATGATTTCCTGTCCATCATGTCTTTCATTGCAGCTTTCATTCAAATATAAAAAGAAGATATCTACTAGTAATTTTCTAAGCAAGCCTCATATTTGCTCATGTGATTTCTTCTGCCAATCATTCTTTACCCTATTCTTTTCCCCAATTTAACTCCTATTTATCCTTCAAAAAAAATTTTTTTTAAGGCATTTCTGTTTTTGTACAAATAATAAGGAAGAGCAGAGGACTGACAGGGGTGGTATTGAGATAAGTTCTCCAGTTTTTCAGTGTCTTTACGAAAGTCTTTCTAGTAATGTTTTGACTTCAAAAAACATATTACCAATATACAGCAGTCTTTCTGCTCCCTCAGAGGGGGAAAAAAATTAAAGACAATAAAGAAGAAACAAAACAAACTTTTTTTTTTAATTTCATGAGGTAATTGTGTTATTAGAGTATGAAACGAAGAAAACTATTTAGACTATACATAACAGTATATGATGAAAGGGGGAGGTAAGGTGTCCACATCAGACTCCCCAGAGATACATTATTAGTAATAGAATTAACTCTAGGCATGAAGAAGTTTAAAGAGTCTTACATGTCTCTCTTTCACTACTGTCCCACTCATACTGCTCAACTCTGCTTACCCATTCCAGCCTACCATGGATAAGTCTTCCTTCAGAAAATCTTCCTGGCACTATAAATGAATTCTCTGCCTTTGCATAATCCCAGGGAAACCCAGGGTTCCCTCCATGGCAGTACCATAGGATCTTACCACAAATGACTCCTTCAGACTCATCTTGGGCTTCTCTTCACCTTTCCATCTCCAATACCACTACCCTGGCCTTGGTCAGCTTCCATTTTAACAATATGCATTCTGACATGTGCCTAGAACTTTCATGCATCTCTTCAATTAAGCAACCCCTATAACAACCTTTAGTTCTCTATATAAAAGTTACTCTTCATGAGACTCTCCTCAACATCTCCTCCTATTGTGCATTTTCTGTGCTTCTCCTTCACGACATATTTCAGATAGAATTAATTGATTCTATATCTTTTCTTTAGAAGATTTTATTTATTTATTTGACAGAGAGAAACACAGCGAGAGCGGGAACACAAGCAGGGGGAGTGAGAAGGAGAAGCAGACTTCCCGCTGAGCAGAGAGCCCGATACGGGGCTCGATCCCAGCTCTCCGGGATCATGACCTGAGCCAAAGGCAGTTGCTTAAACAACTGAGCCACCAGGTGCCCCGATTCTATATCTTTTTTTAATATATTATTTTTAATTGGGGTTTAAAACCCATACAACATAAAATTTACCACCTTATCCATTTTAAGTATATACTTATATAATTTTTAAATTATTTTCTTTTTTATGTCAGTTCCTTATGGCTAGATTTATGTTTTGTTCACAACTAGAATCTTGGTATCTAGCATAGGATAATACCTTACATGTATTTCGGGTCTAAAAGTATTTGTTGAATGAATACATCTTACATACTGTTTCTTTTCAATCTCGATGGCAAAAAAAAAAAAAAAATGTGCTCAGCAACCATCAATGACTGACACAAAGCACTTCTCCAAAAATATTATGAAATCATTCATTCAACATATATGTTATATGTTTATAATATGCCAGATATGAGGTTTAGCCCCAGGGATATTTCTATGAATAAAACCAATAAAATTCTTGCCTCTTGAAGACTAAAAGTTTGCAAACTGACAGGATAAATAAGTAAACAAAAAAATAAGACAAGAAATAATTATCATAAGATTATGTAAGAAAGAGCTTAGTGATGTGATATAGAGTAACTGGTCAGGACTAGGTTCACAGGCACCATATTGGTCACTTTGGGCTATATCAAAAATATCATAAACTGGGTAGCTTAAACAACAAAGGTTATTTCTCACAGTTCTGGAGGTTGGGAAGTACTAGATGATGGTGCCAGCTGATCCTGCTTCCTAGCTTGGACACAGCTACCTTCTTACTGTATGCCCATATGGCTGAGAAAAAGAGAAAAATGAGAGAGAGAGAGAGGGAGGGGGAGAGAGAGAGAGAACTAGCTCTCTTCCTTTATTTAAAAGGCTATTAACCCCATCATTAGGTCATAACCCTGTCATGACCTAATTCCCTCTCAAAGATCCCACTTCTATATACCATCACATTGGGGCTTCAATATATGAACTTGGGGGGAAAGACAAATCTTCAGCCCATGGCAGGCACTAGATTAATACTTGCTGAAAAGTGAAGAAAGACCATATGCAATGTACTAAAGAAAAGGTCTTCTGAGGAGACAAAATTTAAGTACAGAACTGAGAAATTAACCTCAGATATGAAGTCAATATATCTAACTTCAGCATGCAGAGTTAGCTAAACAGCACCTGGGCAGAGATAAGTGCAAGTTTATAGGTGCTAAAATAGAAAATAATTGGATCTGTTCAAGCAATATAAAGGAAGGCCAATGAAGCTGAATTCAGATGGTGTAATATAAATTTGGTGAAAAAGGTAGCAGCTAGATCATCCATGGCCCTACAGGCCACTGCAGAATGTCCAGAACTCACTGTCAGTAGTTGGACTTATTTGTTTGTTTGAAAGATTACTCTGACTTCTTTGTGCTGAGTGGTGTCTAAGGGGCCAGAAGGTGAAGCTTAGACTATTGTACTTTGGAGGTTGTTGAGTAGTATCTTGATTAAAGAGAGTGGTACTTAACTTGGGTGGTAGAGTTTGGGAGGAAAAGGAGACTGATTTATTGGGAGTTTTGAGCCAGCAGCACTTGGTCAAGGATTAACTGTGAGGCTTGAGCAAAAAGAGGGATCAAGTCTGACTACCGCCTCAAATCTCTGCTCATTCTATACCTTCTTCATCCAGTTATAAGGCATTGACGACGCTTCCAGTATCACCTGTGACTATGAAAAGTTAGCTAAAACAGTGGGACCTGAACACAGCCTCCCAAGGAAAATAAACTATGAGTAAGACCAACTTATATATTTTTTTCAACTTACATTTTCTCAACATACATTTCCTATATCGACCACTGCGTTTCGTAGATAGCCTGTGTCCGGTGTTTGCCTATGAATGACCACATGCTAAAGAGAAATGCCCAAGTAGAAAATGATGATTAAATCATTAGATTTGGTTTGGGAATTTATTTTTTGGTATATAAGCATGGACTCAAATGTATTTGCAATTAAAACCTATTTCCTAGAGTTCAGTTCTCTTTCATAGAGAGTATGTCACTTGATGACTCTATCTACTCTAACATTTTGGGATAGAATAATTCTAGTTTTGTCCCCAGGAAAACAGAATCTGAGCAGAACTGAGCTGCTTGTTAGGAAACAATAAAGATAGTATTGGTCTAACTTCTTCAATTTTAATTAATTGTTCATTCTATTCCACCTCAATCCTTCTATCTATACTCAGGCTGCTCACAACGTGAAAGACCGCTGAAGTGGTTTTTAAGAAATCCTTCTTGGCATGGCACTCGCGACTAGCTTAATAACTAGTTAGGTAATAGACAAGCATAGTTAAATAAAAACATCAAGTACCATCTCTGAGGTTTAGTTGTCTGACCTGTAATATTAGCAAATTAGAACTGATGAGCTTGAAGATCATGTGCAAAGCAAACAAATTAATGTTCAAAGTACCAATTGGGGGAAACCACAAAACTACTGTCAGTCCACATTGTGCTTCCTCCACACACATTATTATACTTCTCTTCTCATTTCCCATTCATTTAATTCAATATTTCTATTAATATAGATTTGCCCCAAAAGTACCAGAATAATTCTGACAAATAAATAAAATTATTCCATGTCAACGATCTGTTTGTACAATTGACGTATGTCCTGAGAGCTTTGTGCAAAGACTATTACTTGAACCTGTCAATGAACTGGTGAAAGAAGTAGATATAATTTCTGCCTACATTTTTTCCAGCTTAGTGAGGCAAATATATTTTCAAGCTCTTTAGAAACAGTAAGCTATGGCACATTGGGCATTTTTTATCATGCCCACTCCCACACTGCAGACAATGCAGCTCAATGTACCAACTAAATCCAATTACTCCCCCCTCCATTTCTTTTGTTTTAATTTTCACCACCCCTGTATTTATAAAAAGGCTAAGAATAGAAGGAGTGGATGTGTAGGTGTGTGCATTTCCACACAGGTAAGACGCAATGATTTTAAAATAGTTTCTGGCACATGAATTCAGGCTAGGGAAGGGATATTTATGGCTTTATTTCAGAAAGAGATCACAGAGCATATGAACTGCATGAGGACTAACTCTACAGTAAGGGAAGAAACCAGCAAGTACTTAAAAATTTTTATGGTCTAAAAAGAATGAATAATCTAATTCAAGCTAACCTATTGTCAATTATTTTATTTAAAACATACACTCTATGTGTTTAATATAGAATTTGAGACACAAAATAGGTGCATATGTATGTCTAAGCTTATGAAAACCACGTTCAAAGATACAGGTGGTTTAGATTCAGAATTTAGTGGCAGAGCAACATGGATACATACTATGTTTGGAAGTCTAATAAAGATGAGAAGGAGGATAGCAAACAACAAAGAGAGGAGAAAGGAGGAAAAGCAAGGGAAGAAACAAAAAGAAGGTTGCAGTTTGTCAAGGACAAAAGGCCCGCAATCACGGTGACCCCCAGAGAGGTGCCTCTAGCCCTGAGCACTAAAAACTGTTGCTGCAGTTTGCAGGTATTTTAACCAAGTGCAAATTTATACAAGCTCTACTGCATCAAATCTCAACAGTTTATAACAGTTGCTGATGAGAGCCGTGATTATTCCATAATTATTTGACAAGTTTAACTAATTAGGTATCAGTAGTTCATTCAAACGTGCCCTTGTTATTTATGCATTGATGATAATTTATTTGCAATTGCCTAATCTTGATCATTTTTACTCTGTGTAATGCTGTAAGTTACATTAATAGCATCTACACATTTAAAGTCATAGAAATGTGTGCCTAAATCGAATTGTATATTAATATAGTACAAGGGAGCATGAAATCAACTACCTATACCATAGTGGGCAAAACTTGTTTACTTCAGAAAATCACGTGGGCTTCATCTATATGGGTCAACGGTGATGCATATTTGTTAATACCAATGAAATAATTCGGTTAAACATTGAATGGACATGAAGAAATTGTAAACATTGGTGATGACAAGGAATAGTAGCCCTTGCTATAAAAAATAAAAATAGGGCACCTGGGTGGCTCAGAGGGTTAAGCCTCTGCCTTCGGCTCAGGTCATGATCCCAGGATCCTGGGAACAAGGCCTGCGTCAGGCTCTCTGCTCGGCAGGGAGCCTGCTTCCTCCTCTCTCTCTGCCTGCCTCTCTGCCTACTTGTGATCTCTCTCTGTCAATAAATAAATACAATCTTTAAAAAAATAAAAAAATAAAAATAAGTAAATAAACAAATAAATAAAAAGACTTGGCAAAGTGGAGTCAACACAAAGAATGGCCAAGTTGGTGCTCCTTTAAACGGATAGCCCACTATCTGGATTACTAGCATCTGGTATAAGTAAGGTATACTGCCTTATGCATTTTTTGCTAAACATTGTGATTTAACTTGTAAATTTTTCTACCCTGGTTCTAAAATTACTGCAATTCCCACATTGTTTAGAATGTTCAGTCCTTCAGATAAACAAACCTGCAGCACAAATTCAGTACACACCGAATTTTTTTCTTTTTTGAATGAAAACAGTTAGGTTTGTTGGCACACTCACCTCCAACCCCTGATCATCATGGAGAATTTCCCATAGCCATAGCCAAATGTTTTAATTTATAGAACATTCTGTGTTTTGCCACTGGCAATGAAATCATAACTAATAAGTTCCACAGACTGCAATAAAGCCCTAGAGAGAACTCTATGCTATCTGTCAAGCATATAATTTTAAGGTTTAATAATGCATAATATGTTTATACAGTTTATCAAAGCACATCTCTTTTTCAAAAGAAAGAAAAAGAAAAAAGGGAAATGTTTAAAAATATTTCTTAAAGGCACCACTTTTTAAATGAACTATTGTTAGTTGCTTAATAATTGAAAGCATTATCATTTAAAGCAACTGATTATGTGTTTATTTCATTCTCGTCCAGGTTCTCAAAAACATTAGCATTGCTGTGGTTTTAATAATCACAAAGGGATTATATCTACCTTGGAAGAGAAATTTACCCAATAGATTTAATTTGATGTGTATCCTTGTTTACAAAATATCAAAACTTTTTAATTTATTTGAAGTGATCATTTAATCTTAAATGCTACAAAAATCCAGGGTTTTAAATTTTTCTCATAGTTTTCTTTTAAAGATTTTATCCATTTATTTGACAGAGAAACACAGCTATAGAGGAAGAAGCAGGGGGAGTGAGAGAGGGAGAAGCAGGCTTCCCGCTGAGCAAGGAGCCCAATGCAGGACCATCCTGGGATCCTGGGATCCTGGGATCATGACCTGAGCTGAAGGCAGATGCTTATTAACGACTGAGCCACCCAGGCATCTCTCGAGTATTCTTCTTAAACATAACCATGCTCTGCTTTATGGCATTGCTGAGACAGAGAGGGAAGACAATGTGCTTAATGGCATATCTTTAAGATCTTGAATGAGAAGCAAGAATGTTTTTCTTCCAGTTATTAATACTGCCATGCTCACCTATCCTTCACTGCCAAAAAGTGTCTGGGTGATTTGACAGGGCACAGAGAATTCCTATTCCACATAAATCCTTTGGGAAGTAGCTAGGCAATAACTACAGGACCTGTATTCCCCAGATATCTGTATTAGTCCGATAATTCTTACTACTGAATTCATATCTTGTATTGATTTGTAAATCACATAAATTTCTACATGGAAATATTTTTTCCATGATCTTACCTGGGACTTCTTGGGCCTTCAGGCTCGTAAACTTCTGGAAAGCTAAGTGGGAAAATAATGTAGTAGTTTAGATTACATGGGATTTTGAAAAAAGGAACATGATCAAATGATAAATGAGAAGGGGATATATTGTTGGGATTTTCCCAATAAAGCCATTAGTATGAGATAAGAGAAAGAAAAAAGAGTGACATAAGAAGTCCATGGATGTGAGAAATGGGACATGGAAAGAATGAAATTAGAAAATAAACTATCTTAACTTGGAGATAAAAAAAATAAATGTATATATTTAGGGCCTGAAGTTTCAGTAATTTGGATTTATTAAGTCTAGCTTTCATATGGATGATGAAATTCTTTGGATATTCTCATTTTAGAAAATCTCTATGTTCTCTATCAAAGAAAACTAAAGGATATCAAACACACACACATTGAGTGCAAGTATCATTTTGTTTCTGATAGGAAGAACACAAAACTAAATCAGAAGGATAAAACACTTAACTGCTATATAAACAAACAAAGATATTCACAGTGAGCTATTATGTAATGAATCATAACATGAAAACTGCATCAAGGAACTGAAGTGTGTTTCTACCATGTGTACATCACTTTGAGGTATTAATTTTTCCAGATATTTTACACACTTAAATATAGTTCTAGATTATGTGTCTTAATTGAGGCTTCTTCTTAAAGATATCAGAAAAGTAATGAGGAAGTGTAAGTGATGAAATGCTTTATACTTTATCACAGCAGTTGTTATTTTAGAACTTAATTGATTTTCCAGGATTGAAAGAAGAGAGATAGAAGATAGATACAGAAACTGCCTAAATATTGTCCAGAGGAATAAAAAAAAATTACCTAAAGAAAATAACCATGAAAATTTCAATATATGGTACTGAGAAATGAATAGTAAGTACAGAGGAGTAGGTGCAACCCTGAGAAATCCTGGCAAAGCCATTTATTCTCTGTGTGGCTTTGGATGTGTTACTTAAAGTCTACATGTTGATGTCCTCATTTTCAAATGAAGGTAAGTATCCATTCTTCAGAGTCATGAAAATTAAAAATGTTTATAAAATAATGTACCTAGCAGAAGTATATTTAGCTTGGAGCCAAAACTCCATGTAAAGCATTTATTATTATTGCCAACAGAGTGTCATAAACATATTTTTTCTTTGTTTTCCTCAGCAATGTCCAACAGTTATCAACAACATTACCCAGCACTCCACTTCATAGTAGACCACTTGGCCTATCGTATTCAAGTAGGGGTCATATTCCCGATTCTTAGAGTCTTACGAAAACTGAATGTCCTATTCCCCATTACATCATGGCCTTGCCCTGTTTCATGTTGGTTACCTAGTTTTATGGCCTGTGATACTGTTAATGAGCTACAAAATTTATTTAGGTCTGGCTTAGAGAATGTAATAAATATATGTTGACTGAAATGTAATTTTCCCAGGAAATTTGAATTTGAATTAGTCTTAGAAATTTGAAATAACCAGAAGAGATATTCATGGTTAAGTCTTGCTGATATTCTTCAAATATGAGTGATGCAGCATAACTGGTTGTCAGCGTAAGGAATCCTGCTTGTAGAGATCCTGTGTATCAGAGTTAACAACACATTCAGAATAAAATAGATGCTGGGAGTTCATAGGGGATCTGGCAGTGGGATGGCAGGAGTAGGGGGTGAGTGTGCATTGAATCTCAATTACACACACACACACAAATGTACTAATAATATTAAAGAAAATATGATGAAAAATATACTACCAGTAATCCTCACCCTAAAGCAACACTTCTTTTCTTTTTTTTCTTCAAGATTTTATTAATTTGAGAGAGAAAGAGAGAGCGTGAGCATGGGCACGTGCATAAGGGGGGGAGGGGCAGTGGGAGAAGCAGACTCCCCGCTGAGCAGGGAGCCCACTGGGGGCTCAATCCCAGGATCCCCAGGATCCTGAGATTATGACTGGGTCAAAGGCAGACACTTAACCGAATGGGCCACCCAGGCACCCCAAAACAACACTTACTTTCATCTTTTGCTTCTTCTCCGACATTAAGTTGATGAGGACTGCCACCATGAGACAGCCTTCTGTGACTGTGGTCTTACTGAGTCTTATGAAGTAAGTGATCTTCACACTGTAAAGCTAGTCAGTAGGGAAGGTAAATGAATCAAACCTTGGTCCATGGAGCCTGACAGATTTTCTCATGTGCCGCCCTCTGCTGCATACTTTGCTCCAGGTGGGCAAAAGCTGCTAGAAAACTGATCCTTATATTCATACACAGATAAACAACCGATCGCAGAAGGAGGTACAAGAGAAGATCATTTTTCTGAAACAGGTAGGTACTGGTTTGTTCTGGATTCATAACATTTATGTTTGGATATTATAATACCAAAACCAGAAAGGAATTTTAGCATACTGGGACTTAAGATATGCTAAAAAAAATATAAATAAATAAATAAATAAATAAATGAAATTTGCATATTTATAAATGTAAATGTATATATTGTATAATATATAAAATATTTTAAAACACCTTAAATGTTTTATAAAATAATTGAACACTTCAGTGAACATATTACATCTGTCAAAACAGGATATAGAAAAATGTTTTTTTAACATATATTAGTTATTTAAATTTAATAAATGCATTTTATTTGTGGATTCTTCAGTAGAAAATACATTTGCAATTTGCTCTCATTTCCTTAAAAATGTCAAAGAAAGAAAGTTTTATAATGACTAAAAAAAATATGTTATTTCTGATATATGAAAAATCTTTTTAACCAGCAGATAGCACATTAAAGTGATTTATGAGAAAATACAGATACCAACGTTCGGCACAAAGCCATTGGAATCATCTGAGTGCCTTGTGATGCTTTTCCTTTGCAAATTGTCCCCTCAGTCTGCAAATCTGCAGTATTTTTTTGTTAGTAGTTAATGTTATTTTTGTCAGTACTGTCCTTCATGCTATTATTTTAATAATTTCATTAAATTTAGAATTGTTACAACACAAAGTTGCCACCAATAGCTGCATTGTTATCTGCCACGTGCAGTCTAGCTCAGTCCTTCTCCGTCTCATCTCCTGGCTTATACTCCTTCAACATAATGGTCTCTTTGATTGGCATCATGCACGCCATGACTTCATGAGAGGCCATTTATTATTCATAGGTTACAATGGTATGTTTTTAAAATATTGATATACAAATTTTGAATTATTCTATTGTTGGGATACTTTGCATGTCCAGACTCCTACATACATGGTTTTTTGCTGCATAGCAAAAGAAGCATAAAGCTTTGGTTCTGGAGTCAGGTATAACTAGAATCCAGTCCTAGTGCATTGTTTATTAACAGAGTGGTCTTCAGGATGTTATATATTGCCTCGAAGCTTCAGTTTCCTTATGTGTCAATTGGACTTTTAGTCACCATCTACACAGTTGTTGAGAAAGCTAGCTGAGATAATGTATATAAAGCGATCAGCAGGGCGCCTGGGTGGCTCAGTTGGTTAAGCAACTGCCTTCAGCTCAGGTCATGATCCTGCAGCACCATGATGGAGTCCCACATTAGGGTCCTTGCTCAGCAGGGAGTCTGCTACTGCCTCTGACCCACCCTCTTCACATTCTCTGTCTCGCATTCCCTGTCTCTCTCAAATAAATAAATAAATAAATAAATAAATAAATAAATAAATATTTTTAAAAATGAAGCAATCAGCAAATTTCCAAGTTCTGAATACTTTATGCCATGTACTGATTTATCCATTAAGTTCATAAGAAAAATTTTGAAAATAATTCAAAATAAGATGTGCACTTTTCAAAATTTTGGCTCTCAGAGTATGTAAAAGACTTCATAGATAGGCTTAACTGAGAGTAATTATCCTTTCTAATTTTGCTGTAACTGTCAAACTGTGCCTCAAAATCTTTTGAATGAAGTGTGATTGTTGACAATTTATGGACTTCTGTCATACTAATACAGATATCATTTCACCTCAAAATATATCCTCTGAAACTAAAGGAGAATTTTGAACTTTGTGTAAAATCTGGTCTCTGCACAAATTATGCCTTACACTTGTACAAAAGGAAAAATAGATAGTGAAACTCATTCAGTAATATTACTTTACAAAAATATATTTTATAAAGAAGCTCTCAGTATTAAAATAATTAATGTTGCACATAATGTCTTATTAAAGTTCATAAACAAATACCCAATAAGCATGAGATTGTGTATTTTTCTTTTAATTTTACTCTAATGATATTTATTTCATAAAAATGTCAATAGTAGAAATATGGAGTTGGATTTGTTTATATCCAATTAAATTTAAAGAATGATAAAAATTGTCCCACTATGTAGTAAAAATACAAAACCTTGTGTTCAATTTCTCAATCTGCCAAGTGTTTCCAAAAAGCATATGGTCCAATATAGCATGTACTATAATTGCACAGGATCTTAATAAGGCTTATTTTGAAGATAAAATTTACTATTTTTTGAAAGTTGCTACTATTAGCTTACAATCATTGATGGTAATATTCTGCTGGTAAAAGGACACAACTTCATTTTATTAGCAATTTTTACCTTTCGATTCAACTTTCATATGTATTCCTATTGTAATGACAATTTAAGATTTTATAAAAATGTTATATAACATTGACTTTGTTGTTGTGGAATGCTTGGACATTTTATATCATTACGGTCTCTATGTTTATATTGCAGAGCTACATGATGAAGATGCAATCAGTCTTGAGGAGAGTCAAGTGTATTCCATTACTTTGAGGATATATTTGCTGAATTCTATCATGGGAATAAATTTAAACTTGCTTAATCATTTTGGTCAGTTCTAACCTTCACTATTTTGAGAGATGCCTGGCATTTTAAAATAAAACTTCACAAAGATAAACATTTAAATATCAGGTCTTATTTTTAGAACTGAATTTTAGTTACCGTATGTATAAATAATGGCATTCCTGAATTTATTTGGGAAATGAGTATGGTTTCGAGGAAAAACGATGTGGAGCATACACATATGCATATACTCTCTGTCCCTCCTTCTCTCTCATATAGCTATACAATCTTAAAAAAGAATTTTCAAAATATCACAAACAATAGAGAATCAAAAAAAAAAAAAGCAACTATAATGTAACCACACAGGAAAGTCACCTTTTAAATTTTTTTTAATGATTTTTGCCAGTTTTTGTTTATATGCATGCATCATCTTGGTTGAATTCAACTTTGCACCAGTAGAAAAATAACGCAATTTTTTTTGAGTAGAATACGTATTAATTTTTTAGTATTTCTCTCAAATAAAAATTTCAGAAATTAGATTGCTAAATTTCAGTTCATGAGTATTTCCACATTTCATTCATTCATGTATATAATTGTAAACTAGTTTATTTTACCTTAAGCCATAGCACGACATACATGGAGGCTATTGTGATCCACAGCATAATTGTCAAAGAGAACAAATAATAAAATCCCCCACAATTTGACATTTTGTTAAATAGTGAAGTAGTAAATATGGTAAACAAATTTTGCAATCTCAGCAGAAGATCTGAAATGGACACATTGGATGAAGAAAATCAAGAAGACAAGCAAATAACGTGGATGTTGAAAAAAGATGCAGGATCAATGGTTTCTTCTCTGTGCCAAATTAACAATTTCTAAAAATAGCTCCAATCAATTCTCATTGCTAGTTAAGTGTTTGACCTACCCTTCAGATTTTTTATTTTTTAAACACTTCCAACATCGAATCCAATGAACCAAATATTTAGGGTCCAGTTTTTTCCTTCACCACTACTGGATACTCAGGCTATAGACTCTGTAGATATCCAAATCCAGAGTGATGCTAACTCTTTCAAGAAAAAGGAAAAAAAAAAAAAAAAAAAAACAAGACAAAACAAAAAAAACCCTACCAAGCAAAAACTAATACCCTAGAGGCATTTATTAATATCAACCTGGCAAGATTAATGAATCCTATAATACAATCAGTCCACTGGTGTTTAAACATTACTTGATATAAAATAAGTCCACTGAGCTAGATTTGTGAAGAAAATTGATGATAGAAGAATGCCTAATAAGATCTGGATAGCATGCTGAAGCCAAAAGAAGCAAGGCAGTCAGAAAAAAATGAGAACTCGCTAAAATACAACTTCAAGCAATACATCATTCCTGGAGGGCACTGGGTAGCACTGGCATTGAGGACATGCAGGTGGGTTCAGGAATAAGAGACCTATTAGATTTCTGGAGCCTTTTGGGTAAAGCACAAGCAAAGAAAACAGGGGGAAAAGTCTTTTCTCACAATCCACAGAACTTTGAAGAGGGGCAGTGATAATTAGTACTGCTGATAATCCTTTTCCAGCTCTCTCACATTTGGTTAAAGTGAGAAGTTATGAACAATCTAGAAAAAGTGGAAAAGAACTATTATTTGCTGATTACCAGGCATTACAAGGCACTCCAAATTATGTGATTTAGTGCCATTTTAATTCTTGCACTATTACCTATGTTTCATAAATAGGGAAATGTTGGCTTTCATAAACGAAGAATAGTTCACAAGAGCATGCAACTAATGTGAGAGAAAGTCCGATTAGCCCCAAAGCCTAAGCTTTTAGCCCTAAAACCTTACTCTAGACTATATTCATACAAGATTAATACTAAGTGGAAGAAAAGTGAAACATAGTTTAATATTATATACTGTTGTTATACATAGTTCAAGATCTGCTTTCATCTGTTTTCTGTGCTTCTATATAATTCCTACATGAGTGTTTAATCAAGCATCTTGCTTTCACCGTTGTGTTGTGATCTATCATTTGAAAGACACTTGATGAAGAAAGAGAAAAAATCACGTAACTGAATTCTTGCCTAACTAGGAATACATTTACATAACATGAAATTTACAATAAATTATACTTAAATTCAGGCAAGATATTCTATAGGAAGTGATGTATTAAATGTGACTATTTGACAAACTTAACTTTTACAAAATGTTTATGTCTCTAAGACTAAATGCATTGTTCACCATATGGGGATGCATTCTGGGGTTGTTACCACTAGAAATCAGAATCACTAGAGATCTCTTCATGCCACTTACTGAAAAGTAGACTAGTAACTACGTAGGAAGGTTGGACAATTTTAAGCTACAGCTGTAATGTAGGTCTCATTTTCAGACAACTGGATGCAACTGCATAAATGTCCATCATTTAGATCCTATCGATCCAATATTTTAGGGAGTACTTTTTTCTTTAAAAGTAGGCTGAAATACACTTTTAAAATACAATGAAAGGTCTAGCATCTAACAATGATTTGACATTTAAAAATGGTACCTTAGAAATGAAATGAAATAATTTAATCAACTCCTTACTCAACCTGACACTAAAGCTCAAAATCTAAATCAAAGTCAGAGCTTCCTGACAATACTGTTCAAGAAAACCATCACTGACTGGAAGGCTGACTGAAACTTAAGGAGAATCTATTTTAATAGGGATAATCAGTTCAAGAAAAGAACAAGAGTAGCAAATCTGTTTTGTCCTGTGAATCTACATTGCTGTACCTGCCTCAGGAAAAATAAAGGTGCAGATGTCTAGCTTTTATGACAAAATTAATGTATCAAATAAATCAAATTTGCTGAAAATCTGGTCACTGCCATTTCGCTTTGCAAAACTTCTTTGCAGAAAATCCTCAAATTCAGATGGCCTGTATTCCAAAACTGTATTTGGAAACTGATTGCAGGGATTGAGACAATGGTTTACCCTTCCTTCCTCCCTCCCTCTTTCCCTTTCTTTCCCTTCCCTCTCTCCCTCCCTCCTTTTCTTCCTTTCTTCCTTCTTTCCTTTCTCTTAAAGACAGTGTAATATGCTATGTATATATGAAGTGGTCAAGGAGGGGACATTTTTTTTTTTCTCCAGAGAGATACTTCTGGTAACTTTTCTACACTTACCTACCCTACTAGACATTGTTTCATTTTCAATATTTAAGAGAGGAAGAAGGGGCAGGGAGGGAAGAAGGATCTTGAAAGCAGGAGAAACTTTCTCAAGTATGTCATAAAAAGTTGTATTTTTATATTTTTATGATTATGTATAAATTATTATAAATCTAGATTATAATCTCAGCAAGGGTAAAGCTCATGTCTCCATTTATTTAATGAAGACATTCCAGTGCTTACCACAGCAACTTGCATGTACTAAATGTTCAATGAATATTTCTTATATGAATAAATGAACTATGGATAGGAGAGGAAATTAGAGAAACTGAATTCAGTTCCCCTATCATATGCTTCTGAGGACCCTAGGTAGATCTTGGAACCTCCATTTCCTACAGAAGGGAGCTTACACACTGGCAGAATGATTCCAACCTCACTATCATGTACCATGTTGAGTTAGGAAGCGGGAAAGAGATACAATAAGAAATATATATGCATCTCTATCCAGTAGATTACCAGGTAAGAATCAGTGTTTCCAATGCAAAAGTACAAATTATGTGTGTGTGTGCACGTGCGCATGCACATGTGTGTCACAAAATCAAAGACTCCCAGAGGGGAATATCACCTAATTGCATGATTTTCAAACTTTTTACTCATAGTTATTTTTGAAACACAATTAATGAGTTGTGACTAGAATTTTTAAAAATAAGATAGTCTACACTAGATTAAGATTGAAATAAATAGGATGAAAAAGGAAAGTGAATAGAATATATAAGCAAAAATTTTTAAGTTTCATTCTCTTATATATAAAACATTCTGATAACCCCAGAAGATGGCTCTCTCTCTCTCTCTACATATATATATACATATAAATATATGTATATATATGACTGTGGAACTATAGGAATACATCCTGAGCCCACTAAGTAGGTCCAATTGTTGGAAAGTTGTATTTTTGAGACAGAGTGTGAATTGGTTATGGTCAGCAGACCTGGCCTCAAAATCTCTTCTCCCCATTTCCTACATATGTATTCCTTCAAAAGATAGTCAATCAGTTTAGAGTTTTCATCTCTAAAATCAGGGTAAAATTTTTCTACATGTTACTTAAAAATAATTAAAAGAAAACGTAAAGCTGACAGACAATCTGTACAAAATAAGTGGTAGTTATCATTATTCTAGTTCAGAAAATGTATCATGCCATATATTCCACTAGTATTTATAGTTTGGGGAGCTTTCATACAATGTCAGTGTTTTACACAAAGTCAGAATTTCTCATAGATTCTGTGACTGCCTGACTCTATAAATATTAAAACTACCTTACAGGACACTTAAGATTTTAAATACTCCTTAGACCCTTTCAGCTTTTGTTGTGTTTTGTTTTCTCAAAGATTTGTTTTGAAAAGGAACATGAAAAGGGAATTTATTTTAGTTGAATATAAGATCATATTCAATTAGATTAGTTCCCCTTGCTATAAAAGATAACCTTGCAATGAGTTAGTAAGGTGTATATAAAATCAACTTTTGATTGTAGAGAAAATAGTGAAGACATGATAATATTATTCAACTGTGTTGAATATCTGACCTCCTTTCTTATTTAAATCTTCTGACAAGTCATAAAATTAATTGTGTACTAACAGTGAAGTCACCAGAAATGGCCTGTATGGAGCTACAAGAATTTCTGATGTTATGTTGACATAAATAATTGCAGCTATGCTCGCCCTAAGGAAGAAAGCCCAATTCGAACTAAGATTCACAGCTAAGTTGAAGGAAACATTCTATCCTCACCTCAAGGATGAGGAAAGGGTATGGCATCCAGTGAGAGCTCCGAAGCTGAATCTGGATTTGTAAAATACTTTCTAAATCTTTTCTTTAAGACATACGATAATTATGGGAAATATTTTTGTCTCTGGTTGTAAGCTACAATGATGAAACTCTTAAAACTTTACTAATAATATATAGCAAAACAAATTTAAGAGTGCCACATTGTTGAGGAAACAACTGTGCTGCACAGAATATCTCTGTCACACCTATGACAAAACTGACTGCCAAAATAAAAAGCCATTTTTATGCATTAAACTGTGTGTCCCCTGACCCCCAAAGATAGGCTAGAGTCGTAACTCCTAGTACCTCATAATATGACCTTAGAGTTAGCCTTTATGGAGATAATCAAGTTAAAATGAGGTCATCAGGGTGAATCCAAATCTAATATGCCTGGTGTTTTTATAAAAGCAGGAAATTTTGGACACAGTGACAGACATACACACAAGGAGAATACCATGGGAAGACTGGAATTAAGCTGACACAAGCCAAATGATTACCAAAAGCTAAGAAAGAGACCTCGAACAGACTCTTTCACTGAACCTCGAGAGGGATCATGGCCTAGATGACACTCTGTTTTAGACTTCCTGCCTCTAGGACTATAGGACAATAAATTTCTTTTGTACTGAACCACTCAGGCTTGCAGTACTTTGTTAGAGCAATCCTAGCAAACTAATACAGCCATAATTCCACTGTTCCCTGAATTAGGATATATTACTGCCAAGAAAGAGTAAAGTCCCCGAGTTCCGATGAAATGCTAATCTCTCAAATGCTGGTATTCCAAACTCAAACTTTAAAACTGACAGTTAATATCACTTTACTCAGGTTGGAAGGTCTGAATGTAAATTGAAAACATAAGGTGTCCTGAGCTTTCTAGATAATCTGTTACTAGACATTGGATCAACTAGGTAGCTGAATGATTGACTGAAGGTTTTGGTTTTGGTTTTCAATAGGGTGTTGTGGTGATCAAATTCTGAACTATAATTCCTAAATTTTTAGAAAAAGAAGAGTTTTGTGTGAAAAAAAAAAAAAATCCGAACTGTTGCAACAGCAAATGATTTAGAACTGATTTTTAAGTAACTTATTTTCCTTCCTTTTAAGCAATGTTTTTATTTGTCTTATTTAATCAATGCATGACTTACTCCATGTCTGGGGTTGTAAAGTTTATGTAATAAGATATTTTGTAGAATAGAAGTTAGGCTTGCTCTCTGTTGCTCAGCCAATGTTAAGTCATCTGGAGTGTGTTGATCTAAGACAAATGTATTAAAATTTATATCAGTTTGGATATATAGTTATTATTTCTGTAGGTAACAAAAAAAAGCAATGAGAGCTATTTTTTATGGTTTAAATGCCAAATTATTTAATCTTTTAATGTTATTTGCAAAATGTGTGGCCTTGGATGGAAACTTTCACTAACTTTGTTAATAAAGGGGATTTTTAACCACTTCTACTCATATATACCAAACTACACACAAAATAAGATGATGAATTAGGAAGGAAATGCTGTTAAGAGAATTACTATAAGCATGAGGAAACTATTAGACTGGAGTTTTCAGTAGTCTAAATTCTGAGATTTGATTTTTAAATGATGAAACATCCAATAAGCCCAATGACTCTGCATAAACATGTACCATGGAATAAATTATGCCAAATGAAAGCATGGATATTATTTGTTCAGCTGTTTTAGTGGTTGGAACGTTAGGAACAAAAGCTATTATTGTTCGATGTATTTTTTCACAGGAAATAGACAGTGGCAAACATACAGTAGTTCAACACATGAGATCAGAGACATGGTTTTTATAGTAAACTAAGAACAGATGTTGGAACTATTCAAGACCTTTACAGAATTATTAGTTATGTTTGCCTTTGAAAGCAAAGAAAGTTTATAAAGACTCACATATCTGATTATATTAAGAAACAGACAGGTTTTCAAATCCAAAGCTTTAATTCATTCAAGCTAAAAGTTGCTGCTGCATAAATTTTGAATGTGCTACTCAACACTATTGCAAATAATTACAATAGGTTCCATGTTACACTACTGTTTTCAAAAGTGTGCTTCCTTTTGAAAGATATAAAAACTACTGATTCCTCACATACAATGTAAGTAGACCCATTCACTAAAAATCACGTAGAAATAGGATTTATACTGCAGGCAAACATTATTTAGTAGCAATCACTAAAATCAATTGATTCATGTACAGTTAAAAAAAAAGAAAGAAATTGTCTAGGTAACTTGAAGGCATATTTTCTGAGGTTGAACCATAGCCAACACATGGCCTTTTCACCATATATGAAATACCTGTATAAAATCATTTTACCACATCAGTTCCTCTACATTATAAAGCTCAAAGATTCAAGCTTTTTACTGTTTCTTTTCTGTTTCAGGATCTTTATCCCCTCTCACTCAGTTTACATTTCATGGTATATCATGGTAATTACCCCTTAAGAGATATTCTCAGTTTCTATGTTCCTCCCTACTTTCTAGCACAACTTTGGCAAAGGCATACCTGGATTAGCACCTACTTAAGTCCAATTCAGTTCCTACTCTGAACCTATATGTCTATCTCTCATGATATTCTATCAATTATGATTGAAGAAAATGTCCAACTGTGTTGATAAGACTTATTTTAAATTCATGACCTCTAACGTCAGATGGGCCCTTACTTCTGCCTAACAATCATTTTCTTTGTCAGTTCATTCTCCCAGGCGCTAGTCCACATCTTTTCCATTCCAGTAAAATTTCCAGAGACCTCTCCCCCCCAGACACAGATATACTTACACTTTTAGTTGATGGCTTGACTTGGAATTCCCTGAGAAAATGGAACTGATCATTAGAGACTTTACCAAAGTTCCACCATCCAGTCTCCCAACCTACCCGCATCTCTACCTATATGTGCTGCCTTTCTTTCTTGTTATAAGGGATACATTGTTTATACTCCTACTTAAGACTAAAATCTCAATTTCTGACTGTATACTATCTTTTCTAGGTCATACCAAACTAGCGTTTTTTTTTTCTCTTTCTGTATATGTTACTTGAATCATTCCCATCCTCATGTAACCAAACTAAAATATCTCCAATTATGAATATAAATGTATTTTAAAAACCTCCCTCTTCTCATATTCTATTCCAGTTACTTCTCCAATTCTGTGCTCCCATTTGCTGTGAAACTCAAAAGTATCATCTATCTTATGATATGGAAAATATAACGTGATAAAGTTGTTTTAAAAATGTGTCTGCATTTTTTTTTCCACTTAATCCCAATGAATATGGATGTGCAGGCACATAAACCTCAGAAGTCTCCAAACAGGTTCAATCCAAAGAGGACATCACTGAGACACATTATAATCAAAGTGTTGAAAGTTAAAGAAAACTAAGCAATTTGGAAGCAGCATAAGAAAAAGCAACTCATCACATAAAAGGAAATACACATAAGACTATAAGTGGCATTCTCAGCAAAAGCTTTGCAGGCCAGGAAGGAGCAGTATGATACACTCAAACTGCTAGGGTAAAGAAAAAAAAAAACCTGCCAACAAAGAATACGTTAACTAACTGTTAAAGGAATTGTTAAAGTAACTAATACTTTAACTGAAGATGTCCTATAAATATGAAGAAGAGATCAAGACTTTCCCAAACAAAACCTGAAGAAGTTCACCTCTACTAGGCTTGCCTTACAATAAATAGTAAAAGAACTCCCCCAAGCTAAAATGATAGGATGGTAATTAGAAACATGAAAAATATTAAAGTATAAAACTGATAAAAACAAATACATAATAAAATTTAGAATACCTTAATAATGTAAAGATGTTATATAAATAATTTTCAATTCTAGTATAAATCTTTAAAACAAAAATATCAAAAATAACTATAGTTAACAATAATTTGTTAATGGGTACATAATATTTAAAAATGTGAACTGTGACACCAGAAACAAAAAATGTGGCGAGGGTAGTAAAAACATAGCGTTTTGGTAGGCAATTGAAGTTGTTATTAGCTTAAAATAAATTGGTATGGGGCGCCTGGGTGGCTCAGTTGGTTGAGCAACTGCCTTCGGCTCAGGTCATGATCCTGGAGACCCAGGATCGAGTCCCACATTACGGCCTCCCTGCTTGGCAGGAAGCCTGCTTCTCCCTCTCTCACTCCCCCTGCTTGTGTTCCTGCTGGCTGTGTTTCTTTCGTCAAATGAATAAAATCTTTTAAAAAAAATAAATTGGTATAACTATAAAACATTTTGTGTAAGTTTCATGGTAGTTACAAAGCAAAAACCTATAGTAAACATACAAAGTACAAAAAGAAAGGAAACAAAACATGTCACTACAGAAAATTATCAAATCACATAGGAAAACAGCAAGAGTATTAGAGAGGAGCTATAAAACAACCAGACAACAATTAAGACAATGTGATCCTAACCTACCAATAATTACTTTAATTGTAAATGAATTAAATTCTCCAGTCAAGACACTGAGTACATATGAAGACAAGACCCAACTATATGCTGCAACTATATGATGCATACATTTCAGTTTTAAAGCCACACAGTAAGTGAAGGAAGGGAAACAGATATTCCATGCAAATGGAAAACAAAGGAGAGCAGGGGTGTCTATATTTATATCACACAAAATAGGCCTTTTTAACTCAAAAACTATAATAGGAGACAAAGAAAGTCACTGTACAGTGATAAAAGGGTCAATTCATCAAGAAAGTATAACAATTATAAATATATATGCACCCAACATTGGAGCATCTAAATATACTAAGCAAATACAATCATATCTGAAGGGAGAAGTTGAAAACTATACAATAATAGTAGGGAACTTTAATACCCCACTTTCAACAATGAACACATCATCCAGACAGAAAATCAACCAGGAAATGTTGGACTTGAATTGTACTGTAGACTAAATGATTCTAGCAGACATAAACAGAACACTGGAGTAGAATATACATTCTTTTAAAGCACATATTCTATTGGATAGATCATATATTAGGCTGTAAAACAAGTCCTAACAAATTTAAGATTAAAATCATACCAACTATTTTTTTCTGACAATAGTGGTATGAAACTAGAAATAGTAACAGTAGGAAAACTGGAAAATTAACAGTAAGTGGAAATTAAACATACTCCTGAACAACATATGCATTCATGATGAAATCAAAAGGGAAATAAAAAATATCTCAAGATAAATGAAATTGGAAACACAGCATATGAAAACTCATACAATGCAGCAACAGTAGTGCTAAGAAGAGAGTTTATAGTAATAAATGTCTACACTAAAACAGAAAGAGATCTCAAATAAACAATTTAAACCTCAAGGAACTAAAAAAGAACAAAGCCTAAAGTTAGAAAAATGTAGGAAATAACAACTATTGGAGGAGAAATAAATAAGATGGAGATTAGAAAAAACAAAGAAAAGATTAATGAAACCAAGAGTTGATTTTTGAAAGATAAAATTAGCAAATGTTCAGCTAAACTATCCAGGAAAAAAAAAATAGAGAAGACTCAAATAAATTGCACTATAAATAAAAAAGAAAATACAAATAGAAAAGATCATAATATACCACTATGGACAATGATACTCCAATGAATTGGATAACTCAGAAGAAATGGGTACATTCTAGAAATATACAACATACCAGACTGAGTCATAAAAAATATAGTAAATCTGAAAACATCTCTAACAAATAAGGAGAATGAACTAGTAATTAAACATCTCCAAATGAAGAAAAGCCCAGGAACAGATGGCACTAGTAAAGTCATTTTTACATACTAACAACAAACTATCTAAAGAAGAAAAGAAAACAATAGCAATCACATTAGCATCAAAATTAATAAAATATTTAGAGATAAATTTAGCCAAAGGACTGAAAGATCTGAATACTGAAAACTAAAATATAAAGAAAAAAGAAATTGAAGAAGACAAATTAATGGAAGGATATTTTGTGTTCATGAATTGGAAGAGTTAATACTGTTAAAATGTCCACACTAAAAAAAAAAAATGTCCATATTACCCAAAGCAATCTATAAGTTTAATGTGATCCCTATAAAAATTTCAATTGAATTTTCACAGAAATAGAAAAAAATAACACTAAAATTTGTGTGGAGTCACAAAAGACTCCAAATTGTCAAATTCTTCTTAAACAGGGGGACAAAGTGAGGCACCAGGTTTCCTGATTCAAACTATATTACAAAGCTACAGAATTCAAAACAATATGGTTCTGGCATAAAAACAGACACACAGATCAATGGAACAGAACAGAGAGCTCAGAAATAAACCTATGCACATATGATCAACTAATCTTCAACAAAAATTATAAGAATACACAATGGGGGAAATGTAGAGCCTTTAACAAGTGGTATTTGGAAAACTAGATATACACATGCAAAATAATAAAATTGGACTTTTACCCCATACATAAATACCAACTGAAAATGGATTACTGGTTTAAATCTAAGACCTGAAATCATAAAATACCAAGAAGAAAACATAGGGAAAGAGTTCCTTGATATTGATCTTTGCAATTATTTCTTCAATATGACATCAAAAATACAGAGAAAATGATCAAAAATAAACAAACAGGACTGCATAAAACTAAAATGCTTCTGAAGAACAAGAAAAACAATCTACAAATGAAAAGGCAATCTACACAATAGAGGGAAATATTTGTGAGCTATGTGTGCAGTCAGCATCACCAGTCAGGGAAATTTAAATTAAAACCATAAAAAGATATGGGTGCCTGGGTGGCTCAGTGGGTTAAAGCCTTTGCCTTCGGCTCAGGTCATGATCTTAGGGTCCTGGGCTTGAGGCCTGCATCAGGCTCTCTGTTCAGCAGGGAGCCTGATTCCTCTTCTCTCTGCCTGCCTCTCTGCCTACTTGTGATCTCTCTCTCTGTCAAATAAATAAATAAAATCTTTAAAAAATAAAAAAAAAATAAAACCATAAACAGATAACACCTCACATCTACTAGAAAGCTATTATGAAAAGTACAAAAGATAACAAGTGGTGAGGATATGGAGAAATGGAAACCTTGGTACACTGTCAGGGGGGATTTAATTTGGTACAGTCATTATGGAAATAGTATGGAGGTTATTCAAAAAATTAAAAATAGAACTGCCATAAGGTTGAGAAATTCAACTCCTGTGCATATATCTAAAGGAAATGAAAGCAGTGTCTTTTTTTTTTAAGATTTTATTTATTTATTTGACAGAGAGAAACACAGCCAGAGAGGGAACACAAGCAGGGGGAGTGAGAGAGGGAGAAGCAGGCCTCCCGCTGAGCAGGGAGCCCGATGTGGGGCTCTATCCCGGGTCTCCAGGATCATGACCTGAGCCGAAGGCAGTCGCTTAACCAACTGAGCCACCCAGGCGCCCCGAAAGCAGTGTCTGCACTCCCATGTTCAATGAAGCATTATTCACAATAGACAAGATACATAAGTATATCATAGGTGTCCATTTACAGATGAGTGTATAAGAAAAATTGACACACACATACACAGTGGACTATTACTTAGACCTAAAGAAGAAGGGAAACCTGCTATTTGTAACAACATGGATGAACAACTTGGAGGACATTATGCTAATGAAATAAGACAAGCAGAGAAAGACAAATAGTGTGTGATCTCATATGTTCAATTTAAAAAGTCAAACTCCTAGAATGAGAAAATAGAATGGGGTTTGCCAGTGCCAGGGGGTGAGTGGCAAAAATCAGGAGATATTGGATTAAATGATATAAATTTTCAGCCATAAGATGAATAAGTTCCAGAGACATAATGTATAGTACGTGACTATAGTTAGTAATTCTGTGTTATAAAATGGAAATTCGCTAAGAGAATAGAACTTAAGGGTTTTTTGCCACACATAGACAAAAAATGGTAACTAAAGAGATGATGAATATGTTAATTAGATTTGTCTTGATAATCATTTCACAATGCAAATTTTATCAAAACATCTTGTTGTATACCTTAGTATAAAATACTCTTGTCAATCATACCTCAATAAAGCTGGAAAAAAATAAAGATATTATAGTAAGGCTGCAGATGTAAAAAGACAAAATAAAACAAAAACTACATTGAGTTCCACCTCTCCACTAGAACTCCTCTTACTAGTCACTATGAACTCTATACAGCTCAATTCAAAAGCTGTTTCAATAATTTTCAATTTTATCAATACAGCATATAAATACCTTATATTATATCATATTCGAGTACCTTAAAACTTCATGAAAAGTACGCATTCTCTTGATTCTTCTTCTACCTTGTAAGTCACTTCTTTAGTCTTGCATGTTTCTTCACATCTTCCCTATCTCTAAATTGTATGGTTGTCCTACTCTCAGTTCTCGGCCTCTTTCCTATGTTCCTTTACTATGTGATCTCATCCAGTTTGGTGGTTTTAAATACCACTGGTCTAACTAATGACTCAGAAAATTCCCCATCTACAGCTCAGATGTTCATCTATATAGCTAACTTCTTATTAGACATCTGTACTTGGATGTTCAATAGATATCTTAAATTTAACATGTCTAAAGCCAAATGCTTAATTTTCCCTTCCAAACCTGATGCTACTATAGTTTTCCCCTTCTCAGTAAATCACATTTCCACTCATCATTTTTCTTTGGCCTAAAAATTGTCTCTGAATTCTCCCTTCCTCTTGGATCAATTCATCAGTGAATCTCATTGGGTCTACCATCAAAGTATAACCAAATCTGCGTATTTCTAACTACCTCCCCTAATATCACCTTGGCCCAAGCCCACCATTATTGTTTGCCTGGACTAGTAGAGTAGCCTAAGTTGTATTCCTATTTATACCATTCCTCCACTGCACTGCATTATCCACAAAGCATCCAGAGTAATCCTTGAAGAGTCAAGTAAAAATATTCATCCGATCAAATTGCTCTCATGCCTTGCATGTCATTTCAAGTAAAATTCAGTCTTTTAATGACCTGCTGATATTATGGCCTACAGACTCACATGATGATTTGATCACAGACTTGATTCTTTTTTAAAGATTTTATTTATTTATTTGACAGAGAGAAACACACAGCCAGAGAGGGAACACAAGCAGGGAAGTGAGAGAGGGAGAAGTAGGCTTCCTGCCAAGCAGGGAGCCCAATGTGGGCCTCGATCCCGGGTCTCTGGGATCATGACCTGAGCCAAAGGCAGTTGCTTAACCAACTGAGCCACCCAGGTACCTCGTGGGTTTTTTTTTTTTTTTTTTTTTTTTAAGATTTTATTTATTTATTTGACAGAGAGAAACACAGCTAGAGAGGCAACACAAGCAGGGAGAGTGAGAGAGGGAGAAGCAGGCTTCCTGCTGAGCAGGGAGCCCAATATAGGGCTCAATCCAGCGACTTGATCCCAGGACTTGATCCCGGGACTCCAGGACCATCACCTGAACCTAAGGCAGATGCCTAAGGACTGAGCCATCCAGGTGCCTCAACCACAGACTTGATTCTGACTTAATCCATGATCAATTCGTTCTCCCTTACAGGCCTCCTTGCAGTTCTTTAAACATGTTAAATATGACTACCCTTCTGGATTGGACAGCCTTTGCTCTCTGTTTGTATTTATGCTCTAGGTAGCTCCTCCACCTCCCCCATCTCCTTCAGTTCTCTGTTCCATGTCATCTTGTTAAAGAGCACCTTATCACTTTAATCATCTTGTTTTATAAAAGACAACTTCTAAGTGTATTTTTCTATATTTGTTTACTTAGCACTGTTTTCATTACAGCATTTATCACCATATGACATAGTATACATTTGTGGGTTTTTTGTTTTGTTTTGGTTTTGGTTTTTTGTTTTTTTAGTGTTGATTTCCACTCTCAGAATATTAAGTCCATGAAAGTAGGGATTTTTTTTTCCCCATTTTGTTCATTGCTGTGTCCTTACTACCAAGTTTTCTAGAGTCTGGCATATAATATTTATACATTAAGGGGGTGAATGAAATAAATGAAACAATATCATGAAAATAGTGGGTTTTTTAAACTATTAAGAACATGCTCATTTTGGTTTGATCTATCCATGTGGATAGAGAACACTTTCATTTTTATTTATGAGACTTTAGTTTGTTCCCTAACTTCTCTGTTAAGAGTACTTACTAGTAAGGTTGAGCTAATCAAACTTTATTTACATGAGTTTTTAGGAAAAGATATGGGAACATAGAAAGCCCTCCGTAAGTGTTGGCTCCTATCATTGCTCTTATTAAATATATAAAGAATAAATCATTCCATAGTTCAACTGAATAATTTTTAATCATATTATACTAATGCTGATAATGCAATTGATTGAATGCTCCAGTCTCCTGATATACAACTTCTAAAAGCATATAGTCTTGATAAAAATACCTTGCAAGAGAAAAGATGCAGTAACAAGATTCTGGCCAAGTACAAGAATTTAATAGATAAATTGTTGTTTGCTTATGATTAGCCAGTGATATGAAATAAAACAAAATGCATGGAAATATATCCCATTTTCTTGTGAGCTTTTGGAAATGCAACAGACTTTCCTTCAGCAACTCTATCATTATCAGGATAATTCAGGCTGCATAAATTATAACTTAATTCTCTACAGTAATCACTTCTAGCAAGCAGCAGTCTGCACTTTAAATCAAGTTACCTGAGCTCTTTTTCTTTCATTATTCAACCTTTCAGAATTACTTATAATGTACATGCATGTATATATATATGTATGTATGTATGTATGTGTGTATATATATGTATGTGTGCCTATGTGTACGTATGGTTACAGGTATCTGCTAATAGAATATTACCAAAAAGGAAAGAAAAAAATAAATTTCATTAAATATATTAAAACTAAGTTTTCATATATCATTGTCAAAATATATAACAGATGGTGAGAAAACAGGCATTACATTAGTCTTAGACTCAGATACCATCTCTAGCATGTGTTTTCAGTCCTCAGATAAGTACAAGAATTACATTATCCTGAGTTTCATCGTCTTCAAAATTACTGCATTTAATTTTTTCACACATGGCATGATTATTTAATGCTATGATGATATAGGTACTTAAAACAGTACTTGGCATATAACAAAAGATCAATGCATGGAAAGGAAAGTAATGCAGTGAACTCAAATAGACAAGCAAGAACCTCAATATTAGAGGAAGGCCTGGGTGGCTCAGTTGGTTGAACATCTGCCTTAGGCTCCAGTTGGGGTCCTGGGATCAAGGTTGCCCCACACCCACCCCATTGAAATCCCTGCTGGGGGGGAGGGGGGGAGTCTGCTTCACCCTCTCCCTCTGCCCCCTCCTGCTTGTGCTCTCTTTCTCTCAAAAAATTAATACAATCTTAAAAAAGAGAAACTGATAATTAGAAAAAAGAAACAATTAGTTTAATACTGATTTACATTTACATTAATCACTTTTAAAAAATCTACCGTTTTTCCTCTTTTTTTTTCAATTTTATCATTTTAATTGCAGTGTAGTCAACATACAATGTTGTATTAGTTTCAGTTGTGTAAAACATTGATTCAACAATACTTTCAATTTTTTTTAAAGCAAATAAGGAAGCCAGCATTTCTCAACCAAAGTGTTGAGTAGACGCCTCACAATAGCTACTATGGCACATCCTTCGAGGACTTTCTTACAGTGGTCTGATGATTGAATGCCAAAGCAAGGACAACAGTATGGAGGAAATTTGAGAAACAATTTTTTATGGTGTTTTCTTCCAAACAATTGTCAAATGTTATCAGATGGGATAAAGATTTAAGTTCAAAATCTGACCCAAAGTACCACTACTGTTTTTAATGTGACTCTAGTTAAAGAAAATTAAGACACTATTTTTATGACCTTATTTGAATGCCTTGAAAAAGTTTACTGAGTAGTAAAATGTTATGCAAAATTGCTTCAGCATTAAAAATTCTGATAAAATTTATATTAACAGGAATTGCAATTACTGTTATGACTGAAGAACTAAAAGTGCAATATTTTAAAATCCAGGAAAATCTCAGCTATGACATGAAAAAGCAATTTAGAAATAATTTTCATTTACTAAAAGTCAAATAATAGAATGTTATAGAATATCTGTTTTGTATTTTTAGGATAAGATAACTTAATCTTGACCACCTACATATTTGTTACATTTAATTTTTTATTTTAATTTTAAAAGGTAAATAAGATGTATTTTATTAGAATATAAATTGGCATGTAAACAATAGTAGGAATTATAATTATAAAAGTATTTGAAACATTAAGAAACAATGTGCACTACTTATGAAAATGTTAGGAAAGGAGGGAAAAAAGAAAGAGAAAGGGAGAAAGGTACACAGAGGGGGAAAAAGTAAGATGAAAGAAAAGGAAGAAAAGGGGAAAAAAAGAAAGGAAGGAAAGCTAGATGAAGAAAAAGGCCAATTCTTTTATTTAAAATAACCATAAATTTAAAACTAATGGAATCATAATTAATAATATTATATCATAGTTAACAAAACTTCCAAATACAAGGAAAACAGAGAAAAAAGTACTAATAGTTTCTTGAAATCTGTGACAGATTTCAAGTATATCTGCTTATCTGCATGTGACAAGTTCATTTGTCAAAAAAAAAGCTCATTTCCTATCCTGTGCTGTTGTACTCTGTGTCATAGACCATGGGGCTTCACGATGCCCTACAAATGTGTTTGTTCTAAGCAAGTATGAAAAATGTAGCTTACCTAACTAAGCTTTAGAAAGACTACTTCAAAGAACTGGAGTAAAAAGATGCAATGACATTCTAAGATTTTACTTTCCAATATTTTCCTCAAAAACATCTAGATATACACAAAACAAAAGCATTCCATGTCTAAAGCTGTTTTTTTTCAAAGATTTTATTTATTTGTTTGACAGACAGAAACACAGCTAGAGAGGGAACACAAGCAGGTGGAGTGAGAGAGGGAGAAGCAGGCTTCCCAAGGAGTAGGGAGCCTAATGAGGAGCTCCATCCTGGGACTCTAGGATCATGACCTGAGCCGAAGGCAGGCGCTTAATGAATGAGCCA
The DNA here is from genome assembly GCA_004023965.1 of Spilogale gracilis. Taxonomy (NCBI): domain Eukaryota; kingdom Metazoa; phylum Chordata; class Mammalia; order Carnivora; family Mephitidae; genus Spilogale; species Spilogale gracilis. Next base: position 112,506 of record PITA01000174.1, read on the forward strand.
CCCACGCACGTCCTAAAGCTATTCTAATAATTTTATTCCCATGTAAGAATAACTAAAAGAAAAAAAAATCTAATTCAAGCATTACCATGCATGAAACCTAGTCTATGAAACCACAGAAAAGAGTAACTTCCAAGAATGAAAAAACACAAAGAAACATTTTAGATAAAATTTATGAAACAAGTTATTATACTTATTCCACATGATCTGTTATCTTTGTCATCTCTGCCCCAATTTATGTAAGATTTTAAAACAATCAGTGATACTTATACTTCATTATAATTTTTAGAGAATGTCTTTTTCCCAATTATCTTAATGGTGTCTATTATTATGGCTTTCAATAAGATTACTCACATGTACAGTGAGTGGATGGTTAGAAAATCAACACAAGCACAAGCAAGAACAAAACTGGTAATTAGAATTTTTAACAAATATTTATTTATTTGACAGAGAGAGAGAGAGATCACAAGTAGGCAGAGAGGCAGGCAGAGAGAGAGGAGAAAGCAGGCTCCCTGATGAGCAAAGAGCCCAATGCAGGCCTGGATCCGAAGACCCTGAGATCATGACCTGAGCCGAAGCAGAGGCTTTAACCCACTGAGCCACTCAGGTGCCCGGTAATTAGAGTTTTTGATGTTAAAAGCAGAAAACACATCCCTTACTAGAAACCATGAAAAGCTGTGGTAAGCGCTTACAGAAACTATACTTGTGATTCCACCTGATATACAGTAGGCACTGCATGAGAGGCAGCATGCTATAATAGAAAGAACATGGATTATGAGCAGTCAGATAGCAAAGACTAAAATCCAGATCTTCCAATTACTATGTATAATAATTATTATCCAATTACTATCAATATAACTCAAAGAAGATAACTTCAGTGCACAGCACAGAGTGTTGGTACAGTAAATGCTAAATAAAGGATGGTACAGTTTCACTGTGAAACAAACCTGGCATAAAAAATATAAATAAAATTAAAGTGTAAATAAAAAATTATTATGGAATTTGAGTCTCATAAATCAAAAGAGGGTAATGGTTGCTTCATATATCATTAAACAACTCAAATATAAATGACATATAAATCCTTTAATATAGTCCTTATTATATTTCAATATGACAGTCTACTTAAGACTAACTTTTTCAGGGCACATGAGTGGCTCAGTCAGTTAAGTGTCCGACTCTTGATTTCGGCTCAGGTTATGATGTCAAGGGTTGTGACACTGAGCCATCCATGGGCTCTGGGCTGGGTATGAAGCCTGCTTAAGGTTTTCTTTCTCCCTCTCTCTCCACATTAAAAGAAGTTTAACAGTTTAATAATAGTGTTATAAATTTCATGTTATTGCTTTCATAAGTAAATGTATAATTAATTATATCATTTGGGGTATAATTTGTTCAATTTGTTTATAATTTATATACATTTAACTTCCAATTATAAGCTTGTTCAAAAAAGAAGAGATTATATCAGAAAAGACTATTATCGAATATTTAAAATCCAGTATAATTAACATACAGTGTTAGATTAGTTTCAAGTGTGCAATATAGTGATTTAACAATTCTGTACATTATTTAGTGCTCATCATGGTGAGTGTACACCCGGTTTAAAAAGGACTCATTAAGAAAATAATCAATAGTTTTCCATTTTGGCCTTTCCACTTTTCATCTTGGTGCTAGAACCTTTTATTTCCTTTATAAATATAAAAATATTAATATAGATTTCAAGGAAAAGAGTGAATTCATTTCATTATAGTAAAATATAAATATCATAAAAATTTACCACTTTAACCTTCTTTAATGTATAGTTTTGTGACACTAGGTACATTACATTGTGTGTAGCCATCACTAGAATCTATTTCTGGAACTTTTGATAATCCTAAACTGAAACTCTATACCCATTAAACAATAACACCAAGATGCCTGGTGATCTTGTTAAAATGCTGAATCTGATTCATTAAGTTCAAGATAGGCATTAGTTTATGTATTTCTCCCAAGCTCCCAGGTGATGGCAATGCCACTGGTCTGCAGAACTTAGTTTGAAATTAAAGCTCTAGAAATTTATATAATTGACAGGTGAAGTGAGCAACATGATTTCAAATCCCAAGATTTATCCAAGATTTATAGGCCTTCTTCAATTCACAAATGTAAATGTTATGCGTGAATTAAATTGTATTTTCCCGTTAACCATCATAATATTGGCAATACATGTTATGGAAAAACAAATGAGTGCATAAATTTTCTCCAAATTCCTAGGAATAGGTAACATTATTATCTAATTGGGGCTTTCCAGATGCTACTTAAGGCATCTCTACTTGCCACAGACTCTAGAACTATTATTGGATCTTGAAGGTTCCAAGGTGCAAGTAGCAGAGCAGCTTAGAGTGTGACCTAGATCTGCAATTCTGGCAGTTTTATGGGCTATTAGATAAATGGGTCATAGCAACACTTCAACAATGACATGTGTTATCATCAACATTCAGAGGCCCTGCAGGTATTGAGCCTGAAGCTTAACAGTAGATGATATAACGTACATAACTTTTCACATTTACTTTGGTGAGTACATACTCAAGACAAATAAGCTCCTCAAAACTTCGGTGAGGTGTCAGAACTCTGAACATAGGGTCCTTTTCCTACCTTCAGGCACACAAGATCTTATGAAGGTATCTATGACACTTGCCACTTCCTGTTTATAAGATCTAATCTCATGGTATAATCAGTATATTGGAATAGTATGATGTCAGGGATATCAAGACAATTAAGATCTCTTCAGATTGCTTTACAACACAGAGCAGAAGAGAACAATTCTGAGTCAGTACCATAAAAGTATACTGTTGACCCTGCTAAGTAAAAGTAAATTTCTTCTGGCAATCTTTATAAATAAGTAGAGAGGAGAATAAACAACTGTCAGATTGATTACTCTATATCAGTTACCTGAAGTTGCATTGTTTTGCTTCACTATATTATTTTTGGAACTTCAGTGACAGTGGAATCACCTCATAAGTTTGCAACCATCCACAGGTGTTCTCCAAGATATACCTAATTTTTCACAGGCTAATCATGAGAGATAAATGGAAATGATGGTCAAAATCATTTCCACCTCACCTCATCTCTACAATTCCTTCAGGAAAGTAATATTAGTATCGCTATACTATGCTTCCACTTAGTCTTTTCCAGAATAATGGCCCTTGGTGCATAGAATGCCAAAGTGGGAATTTTGCCTGTTGCTGATAATATTTATTCCATTTACTACCTAAGATCTAAAGAAATAACCACAGGTGGTTCTGAGTCTTGGGAATTGAATAGAGGCTGTATATATACCCCTATTTATCACCTAAATGTCATATCCCCCTATTTTTACAATTCTAACATAACACAGCCCTATATAGATTAAGGAAGAGTATCAAAACAGTATTTTTTTCAGATATTGTAGTAGTATGCCAACAAAAACCAACATGAATAATTGTTTGAGAGTTATGTCTCAATTTTATTTATGAAATAGAATAAGATGCAATTACATTTGTTTGTATCATTCAACTTTCCTTTTTTATGACTAGAAAACATAAATCTTATAATGAGTTGCAAACTCTGTAGCACAGATTAAATTTCCAAATAAAATTCTCAACATATGTGGCAATTTATCTTATTTTCACTACATTGCAGTTGGTGTGGGATGACATGATATGCAGGCAAAAAAGGTGCACTTTAATGACATATTTTGGAAGGGAGAAAATAGATTTATATTTCAACTAAAATTAATTATTATGAGAAACATAATATGAAAGACCTGGAGTGTCACTCTAAAAATGTTTCGAGGTTTCTAAAAGAATAACATCAAAGAAAATAGAGTTATAACTGGAAAAAATATTATCTGGATTTTTCAAATAATATATTTATCATTGTAGCACAATTTTCAGCAACTATATCCAGTTCATTAAAGTCTCTCTTTGACAAAATGCTTTAGTATCAGATTTTGTATAATGAAAACATAAATACTTGAGAAAAACTAGAAATTATCTCATATAACATTATGGTCCTAAAACACATTCTGAGGATAGAAATATTTTGCTTCTATTATATTGATAAATCTGGATTAAATTCATATTAATTTAAAGACAACAACAGAGATTAACAAAAAATTTTTAACCATATATTAATTTATATAATGATTACCAATTGTCCAAAATGACCTTTCCATAAAGATTATTTCCATTTTAAAAATGTGATGGATAAATTAAATTATACTTTTCTATTAATCATCATAATACCAGAAATACATTTTATGAAAAAATAAAATTTAATTGGAAGATAATGAATACAATACTTTAAAAGCTATTAATGGTATTTCTGAACATCTTCTGACTTTGTAACTTCAATAAATTCTCCAGAGTTCTAGGTAAACATAGAAAGATTAGAAACATAGAAAGTATAATTTAGTATTCAGAGCACTATAACCATGCAAATAAATTCCATTTTTTAAATTTATTGAGCAACTTACTTTCATATTAAGTATATGATAATCAGATAATCAGTTAAGATAATCAATCTTAAATATAATCTGTATTGATTTGAATATCTTAAAATATAAATTAAATGGAATACCATTATATTTATTTTTCTTCTTAAGGTTTACTGATAGTTATCACTGGATAAAGACTTAAGTACAAATGTATGAATTAAGGAGGCAATATTTAAATTATAAAACCAAATGACTTCTGAGAAAACCATAGCAATCAGACCAACCACGTCGATGAGAAACTACTAGCTCCTTAGTATTTTCACTAGCTAGAGCAAGGTCAGCAAAACTGTTTTCTGAGAGGGCTGAAGAGTACATATTGGGGGCTGTAGAGGCTATAGAGTCGATGAATCCCCTTGCCTCTACAGTGCATGAACACCTATAGACAAATGAGCACGATTCCATTCTAACAGAACTTGATTTCCCAAACCAGCAACAGGCTGAATTTGCTTTATGGGACATAATTTGTGAACCTCTGAGTTAGGATAAAAAGAAACAAGTCTGTGGCTTTTTGAGGACTTTAGGATGCTCAGTATAAAGAAATAAGGAAATAATATAAATATATATTACCCTATTTGCAGTAGGCACTCTGGAACCAAGATTCCTGGTAATCTTGGGTTTTATTTTAGTATTAATGTCTTACAAAATAAAAAGTTGTTTTCAAATAGCACATGTCAACAAGTATCAGCTGATGGTAACCCTTGAGACTTAATTATGAATAAAAGAAAAACTCAACTAATGATGACATGATCACCTCAAAGTGATAGAAGCAAGGTCATTGGGGCTTCCATTTAGCGTGTACATGAGTAAGAACACCACATGTACCAAAGAAAGCACCCCTGAAACTCTCTGGCTCTTAACTATGCTTTTCCAGCCTATTGTTATGAATGGAAGTGAGACCAAGAAGGTTTCCTATACAACGAAAAAATACTTTTGCATAAGATATTTGGACAAGAACAGGAAAAATGTACCAGGAATGCAACCTTTAGGTGAATCAACCTTTTGTTATCTGTTCTCTAGACAGAACTGGTGAGTCAGCACCATGAATCCCACACAGAAGTACTCACCAAACAGTTACGGATAGACAGCAATTGAACGATGGCATCTTAAAATCTATAGAAAATCAATTTGATCTTTTATCTTTTAAAAGAGCTTTCTAAGAACTAGACTTCAGAAAAACTTTCAGATGAAATCAGAACAGGCAATTAGAATGTCTCAGTACATCTGATCATCTGCTTGTAATGTCCTTTAAAAAGTAACTGGAAACACAGCAGTAATTATATATATTCTGAGAAAAAAATAGATCCACAATATAAATGTTTTATCAGACCAATGAAAATACTAATATTAATAAACTAAAAATAAGCATTAAGGAAAAAGAAAAAAATAAAATTTTTGATAAAAACCTTTTGATAATTTAATAAGTGCTATAAACTCAAATTGTCCCATAAATATTTTCACAGGAATGAGAAGATAAAGAAGTTTCTTAAATCCATATTTGACTGCAGTCTTCATTTGGTTCTTCAGGCATCTCTCATTCTCTAATTTTGAGATGTCTGCTTTAACTCCTAACATTGCTTTCCTCTACAATTGTTTCATTCTTCAGAAAACTTTCCACATTGTGAGAAATCCTTGTACTACTTTCAGAATTAAGGCGCCTTGTAGTCTGTCATCTTAAAAACAGAGACTCATTTTTGCTGGCACATGTTGCAAACCACAAAAAAAGGACTGTGGTCCTGTTCGAGTAAATTACCTATTGCTAGAAAATACTCCAGAGAGGAGGAGGACTTGGGTCAATTAAACCTCATCATACCCCACATGCAGACTATAAAATTCTTTTCAAATTCATTTGGGTAGAGATGCAGATTCATTACATCTTTTCCTCCCTTTCCTGCTTCTCTGTTCAGGCTTCCCCTTCAATTTCTGACAAAATTATTATTCATGTTTTGGTCATTCCATTTGTAGGTACTTGGGATTTGAGTTTTGGTCCTTTGCTGGTCTAGGTCTTCTTTAGATCTGACTAATCAGATAAAAGCTGTGTGTTTTCCTAAATCTATCAATCATGAACACACTTGGGTTGTCCCTCAATCCCTTCCCTCAGTCGTAGGTCATGTCCACCATATTTGTGAGCTATACCCAGGCCATGGACCAGATCTAGGCTTACCCAAAAAGAGATCTGGACATGAGTTCAGTGTTCTTTTCTAATTTTTCTCCTTCCACCCTAATATTTTTTCATGTAAGACACTCAAAACCAAGTTATGTTTGGGTTTATTAATGAATTAATTTTTTTGCCCAAAAGTTGATGACAACTATACCCTCCATTCTCCACTTGTCACATATTTTATGGTCAAAGTGAAACACTTTCTTAGAAATGAATGACTAAAATATATTTGTCAATGAATTATATTTCTTAAAAATATATACACTCAAAAATAAATAGCATTCAGTGTTATACTAGTTTCACTACAATTTAGTGATTCAACAATTCTATACATTATTCGGTGCTTGTCATGGTAAGTATAAGAATCCTCTTCACCTATTTCATCCATCCTCCCACCCACCTCCCCTCTGATAACCATCAGTTTGTTCTTTGTAGTTAGTCTGTGTTTTATTTTGTCTATTTTTTCTTTGTTCATTTGTTTCTTAAATTGCATATATTATTGAAACCATATGGTATTAAAGAATATATATGTTCCACTTTATCATGAAAATTTGAAGGATCAATTTTCTCTATTCTCCTTTGACCTGATACTATGTAACCAGAAAGTGTTATATACTAAAATCAGTTTTTTTCTTAATGGTATTTTATAAAATGTTTTAAAATTGCCCTTCTAATCTTATGTTCCTACCCATATGTAAATGTAATTGCTTCCTTTTAAATTATATGTACTAGAGAAAAAAATGTTCAGTAGTATCTATTTATGATCAAGAAAACTAACCACATTCTCATATACTCTAGTTTACAACTACCCATAGTCATGGTTATTATGTTTTATTGGTTTGATATATAATTAAAGCATTGTTTCTGGTAGGAAAATGAGGCAGGTGAAGTTTAAATAGTCTTTGAGGTCTAGGACCTTCCTTAAAAATCCTAGGGCTGAAAAACAAATTATAATGGGTACTTCCGTTCTCCTTTCTTTCCCTTCCCAGAACATCCCTGTAGGTCCAAATGGATGGACACATAGAAGTTAGAGAAATGTTTCAGAAAGGAAAAAGATTTGGGACAGAGATGAGTTTTCTCTTAAGTCATTCTGTAATAGTCATTGGTATTCATTCATTTAGCAGATCAGTATTTGGGGAACAACAAAGCACTGGCAGTATTCTAAATAATCAATTCAGTAGCAAGTACAACACAAAATTCATAATGTCATGCGTCTTTCATTCTAGTGGGAGAGACAGCAAACAAACAAACAATAAATAAGTAAAACAAATAAAATCATTTTAAAGAGTGACAAGGACTCGGAAAGGGGAATGGTTATGAGATAGAGATCTTTGGCAGAAAAGGGTTATTTTAGGTTGAATGTTCAGAGAAAGCTTCTCAGAGCAAGTAATACTTCCACTGAGATTAGAGTGACAAGAAGGAGGGATTCATGTGAAGAGTGAAGATCCGGAGTGAAAAATTCACTATATTTCACATGCACTGTCTTTCATTCTGTCCTTCAAATATACCAAACTGAGTCCAAACTCAGAGTCTCTTTGCTAACGCTTCTCTCTACCTGGAATTACGGCCCCTTAAGAGCACAGGTGGCTTAGAAGAGACTGAAATGAGTAGATACGGAGAGGATGTATGGCAAAGTAAATATTAAATCTATTCAACAGTGTTGCTGGAAATTGCTGTGCAGTATTAGAGCCACAGAGATATTAAAGATTACTCCTAGTTTTCTGGAAGGGAAAGGAAATGAGTGTTACTATGTACTGAAATGGGAAGTATTAATTGGAGTGACTTGCAGGGTTTTTTATGGGCTAGTAGATTGGGTCAGGGGGAGAATTTAGACTTCTTCAAGGAAATTTTAAATTAAAGAGATCTTTAGGCATCTTATCTACCTGCTACCTGTCATATATAAAGACTGGAGTTAAATTACTTGATAATCCATTCCCATCTTATTCCTTCTGACCAACAACAGAATTTTGTAACAGAGGAATCTGTCCCCTTCACAAGCTCGAGGTACGTTATACAACTAATGTATGCCGACTGACACATGACATTCCTCTAGAAACTTATCTTTGGTCTAGGCATGGACAAGTGACTTAGGTGGGACCAAAATATGACACATGAAATTCCTCTTGAAACTATCCTTGACCTAGGCATGGACAAGTGACCTGGGTTGGACCAAAAAAGTTAAGGGAAAGATCATATTATCTCATGATTAGAAGGGAAGTAGCCCTAAATTCTCTAATATTGTGAATGACAGGCCACAGAGAAGGCAGGAAAACATTGGTCCTTGATGCAATTGAATCAACTCACTTTGGAAGAACACTACCACTGGACTTCCTGTTATATAGAATATTAAACTCTTCTATTGCTTAATCCAGTTTGAATGAAGAATCTGTAACTTGTAGCCAAAGATCTCCTAGGATAGACAACCCATAAGATATGAAAGGAATTTATAATTGTGGTCACATTCATCTGTCTCCAGAGGTCATGTGTGGACTCTTATCAGCCCGTGATAAAAATATAATTTTAATTATACTGAGAATATGAACATGAATGTAAAAATTGGAATATTTCCTAGGAGGCAGGTTATTTCCCTTTGATTGAAAGGTATTTTTTATTTCTCCAGATCAAGGTTTTCCTACTTCACATTATTGGCATTTGGGGCTAGATAATTCCTACTTGTGGGAGGCTGTCCTGTTGTCTTCTGAGTGTTTAGCAGAATCCCTGGCTTCCATCCTAAATGCCAGTAGGAATTTCCCAGTTCTGACAACAACAAGTTTTTCCAGATATCATCAAATGAATCCTGGGTGACAAAATTATCCACTGTTCCAAATTACTACAGAAGCACATGAAACGTAAGTCACTAGTAACAAATTGTGAGTTTTATTTGCCTGTGCCTCCAAACATTTTTTCATATGCCCCTTTCAGATGAATTCTTAAAAATCACCTTGAAGAACTGTACAAAGAAAGGCAGAAAATATCAACTCTACCTGTTTGGTCCTGATACTAAGAAAGTGGTTTATGGGCTAACCAAACATATGTCTGATTAAGTTAACAAGGCAGCAGTGACCACCGCACTCTCCACTTCACACATGTTTCTGCCAACATTTGATACTCTCCACATGCAAGGCTCAGAGCAATCACTCTCTTTCAAAAAACTGAAAGGGCAATTGAATGCCAGGTCTATCCACATCACAGTTACAATCCCTAGGGAGGAGGTAATCATTTTAGGATCTGTTTTTAGATAATGCATTTGTAGTCACACAGTTTGAGAACATGAACAGCATAAAGAAAATTATAATTATACAGAGCATGGACTCATCCATGTTGTTTAAAAAATAGTAGGCTTAATGCTTGGATGTGAAACATGTACAATAAGACATTATTTTTGCTTTAAAAAACTTCTTTTTTTTTCAAAGGATAAAAACTTTACTGAATCAGTTAATTCTTATTTTCATTATATTAACCTATGGCCATATAAACCTAATTAATACACATGAATGGATTATTTAAATTGACAATAGAAGTGACACAAAGAAAAATTACCTAAATCTATAGACTTGAATGTGTAGATCCAGACATCCCCATTTTCATTATCAGTTTCTTCTATTTTTGCCTTATGAATTATGTCCTTTTTGTAAGAGATCTGCAAGGTCACAAAATGAAAAGATAAAAGTCTACTTCTATGAAATCAGCTCAGAAATTTCACAAAAAGCCTTAAAGTAATAAATCATGACTCAGAGAATGTCAGGAAGTTGAAGTAGTATTCACCTCATTTGAAAGTACATCTTGTTCATTCTGAGAAGTTATAACAAGGCTTTTAGTCCTAGCTTAAAATCGACTATTTTTCTCCTCCATTTCTTGGTATAGATGTCATGGGGATGTTTAACTCTGTTCTTCTTCTCTCTATTCTAATAGCAAACTTTTAATCATAACCTGCTAAATATTAAAAGTAGTCAATAGCTATATTTCAGTGTTGAAAATTGCATAGTCCTATCATAAAAAATTCACTCAAAGGATAGAAACCGGATAAGATAATTTCACTGTCTGGAAAACAACTTTATTAAAAAGAGAATTCTATTACATTTTTACAACTGCTATGTTTTAAATATCTAGTCTGAAAATTAAAGTTTATATTCTTAACAATGTTTCCAAGTTCTAGATTAAATTGAGATATCTTCAGTACATTGTCTTTCTCTTATTTTACATAAAGCCTATGTTTCACCCAACTAATCATACAATATAGACTACTGGGTACAAGTAGGGGAGTCAATAAAAGGCTCTCAAAAGAATCTTGAGCCTTTAAGTGACTCTTGGAGAAGAGTAAGACATAATTTCTATTTCTTATTAATTCATGATATAAGTGAAAAACAAAAAATTAGATGAGCAAAACAGGGAGACTTCAGGGAAAAGGTAAAATTTGAAGGATAGATAAGACTATAATAGTAAGAGTCCCTTTGTGTGGCATGTGCATGTGTATGCGGGGATATGGTAAGGACGGGGAGTAAAATAAAATTCTACTTGGAAAATCAAAGATATATCTAATACACCCAACAATAGTAGTCATGGAGGTAGAATCTGGATAATTTAGAAACATTTAGTGGCTGACTGTGCATATAGATGAGTTGAAGAAGAATTCAAGGTTTTTGAACCTGTTCCCCTTTGCTTTGTGAACCCATTTTGGGGAAGATGAGTGTTCAAGTTGTTTGTTTTAGATTTCTTAGATTTCTGGGTTTAGGCAACAGTGGAACATCTATTGGTTATGGGTAAGGAATGATTATGGCAAATAATAAACAAAATTATAGTGAAGCTTTTCTCTCAAAATTATTTAAATATTAGTATTTATTTCACAAAGGAACATGTTCAATATTGGATGCTCTACCAACCTATATTCATGAATTAACATATATAAATATAAGTTAGCTCTGGCTCCAAGAAAAATATATAAACTTATTTCTTATAGTGTATGATTTAGTCTTTAATATTAATAGACTAATTGGAATTCACAGAATACATATAAAGACTGCCTTGAAATTTCAGTCTAATTCATGTGAAAGTAGAAGTCCTCATGCATGTTTTCTGTGAATTCTTAAGTGGGCTCAAATTCTTACACCATTTCACAATGTCTCTTCAGGGATCCTTCTATGCATGTTTGTCATTGTGAAATCCAGTCTCTAATCCTACTTCTCCAATAAAACAGGAGTAATCAAGAGTATATAGGAATGCAGAAGATTTTACCTGGAAATTTGAAGGTACAGAAAAGAAGGGTTTATATTATGATTATAAATAACTTCAGAAACAACTTCTGCAACAAATTCTATTTTTTCCCTTTCTTAAAGATTGTATTTATTTATTTGACAGAGAAAAATATAGCCAGAGAGGAAACATAAGCAGGGGGAATGAGAGGGGGAGAAGCAGGCTTCCCACCAAGCAGAGAGCCTGATGCGATGTGGGGCTCAATCCCAGCACTCCGGGATCGTGACCCGAGCTGAAGGCAGACACTTAACGACTAAGCCACCCAGGCGTCCCCAAATTCTGTTCTTGGTTATTCCATTTCAAGAAAGTTTACAATAACCCTTCACATCATATATAGAAGCCCGTGTTTTTTTTAAATTTGCAATGGGACCATCCCATAAATGTTGGCGGCACTTTTAATGATTGTGATAATCAAAGAAGCCTAACACATTTAGGAGGCATTTTGAGAACCATTTTGAAACCCATTTCGAGAACTACTTCATTAAGACAAACATAAGACAGCTTGCAGAGAGTCTCTATCCTCACTGCCCACCTCAGAAGTCATCTCTGATGAAAAACAAAACAAAGATCTTCCAGGAGGATGAAACTTGGAAAGGCAGATTGGTGGACAAAGAAATTTTCTCCACTGCTAGGCAGCAGGTATTAATAATATCTAATATAAACTAGGTCTCTGGTTCTCCTTAGTTTGAAATAGGAACTTTTATGGGGAGCATATTGCTTTGTTTCCACATTTGCATATTGAGAGAAGGTAATTTAACTTATTAGCTATCCATCAAGTGTTAAACAATAGTAGACTACCATCTGCATATGATTGAAAGGAATGCACAATTATCTAGGGACCTAGACTAGCAGCTGAACTCAGAAAGATGTTTTAAGTTGCATATGGGGCGAAGGGTGGGGAGGCGAGTGTATTTTTATTGGCAAAGAACATTTTTGTATATTTCTATATAAGAAAAAGAATATTCATGGATATTGGGTAATCAAAGTGGTGGACCATTATATACATGTTTATTTGTTTCCTAGTAACCACTTCCCATGTATTCCAATAACAGTAGCTGGATTTTGCTGAGGGACAACTTCCCTTCTCATTTTCTGTTATTTCCTTTGAAAGGGACTGAACCCAAATGATCACACTCCTGGCTACAGGAATGTGCAGATAAACCATTTAGATCCAATAGTAGAAGAGGAAATGCATGCTGTGAATTCTGGGTTAGAGAAAATTATTCTTAATTTTAGGATGCCCTAGGACCTACTAGGAAGGCCCGCCTTGTTTGAATTGAGTTTATAAATGTGAAGACTGGAAAGGCTTCAGACACTTGCAAACCAAGGTTAAATAACACACAGGGAGCTACTACATGAATTCACGAAGCAAACCCTGCAAAGGCAGAATCTAGAGAGGAAGAGAAACTGGGCTGCCCATACTCTAAAAGGGCCACCAAATCAAGCACATTTGAAACTCAGTTAACTTCTGGGATTTTAACTTTGTGAGCTAATAAGTTCTTTATAACTGAAGTCATTCTGAATTAGATTTTGATCATTTGTAACAAAAGAATTTCAACTGATTCACTTATTACTAGATATTCCACAAGAAGTAAAAGTAAAAATGTGGGGGAGAAGCAAAGTTGTCATGATTCTGGGACGTAACAGCACCTTCAGTGAAAACAACTTGTAGGTTTCTTGATTCACCCTCCCTCCTAATAAGGCTTAATAAAAAGTTACCAATGAGCTCAGTCTGCTGTCTTATCCTCCATCACACCTACACTCCCGACTCACGGATAAAACCTACGTGGAATAGAGAGATAGCATTGGTGAGTAGTGTCTGGAGAGAGAGTAAGAAGAATGTGAGTAGACAAGGCCCTGAATTGCATAACTTCTGTCAAAGCAATTCTGTCTTTATTTTTTTTTCTGGATTAAGCCATTTATTTATTTTATTTTTTCAGTGTTCCAAATATGTGTATAAACTTGATATCCAATTAAATTCATTAAAAATATTTAGTTATTTAAAAAATGAAAGAGAATTTTAGAGTAAGACTTATGAAAACTGTACACAAATTCTATAACTTCTAAATGTTCATTTTTCTGCTCAAAGTTTACATCTAAATACTTGAAAGTTACAAACCCAAGACACCCAAAGATGAACTAAAATGTTGATCTGTTTGAACATGTTGGGATGTGGATGGGGCCGTGAAATTGTACAAGTTTAAGCTTCGGCTTTAGAACAGAACATCTGCATTCTGTTCTTATTGCCTCATCTTTGGAATTGCTTTGACTTAACAACTGCCTCTTTGGAAAATTTTCCTCTTTCATGTAATTAATCAGTTGAGAACAACTTGAGGATACTTGCTGGTGAGACAGTTGAATCCATACAAGAGCTTTAACAAGTCAAGCCTAACCCCTTCACAGCCTCTCTCTTAACCCTGAATAAGAATGGATTTTGAAGCATTCAATTTAGCATTGACTACTGAGGCTTTGCACCAAAAATATAAAGCTCAACCTCATTAGAGCTATAGAATCCACATAAAACTTCACTGGAGTTTAAATACAACAAATAAAAAACCTGAAGTTGGAAAAATCACTTCTCTATAATTGAATCCTTGGATTAGCTTCCCAGTTTCCTAAGGGTTCTGTGGCTTTCCTGTCTCTGTGAAGATCTTCATGGTACCCAATCATGGGTGCTCAGGCCATAATAGATATAGTTCAAAGCCAACCTGCAGCTCCCACAAATAGCTTGAGTTGTTACCTCAAGTTAACTTCATGGTCTTTATTTTAGCTAAGGGGCTTGTCCACTGACATTTCTTGGTAACCAAGGCCTGAATTTTTCCTACAACCTGGGGCCTAGCACATGGCTGAAACCCTTCCAAATCTTCACTTAGTGATGGATCAGCCCATGGATGAGAACTTTAATCAAAATCTGGTAAGTGTAGCCTTTCTTCTATAGAAACAGCAAAGAATGTATTTAAAAACAAAACAAAATTAAAAAAAAAAAAAAAAAAACAGTTTCTCACCTAAGTCACAGTCCTCTCTGAGGTCTAAACAGCATAAAGCCTAATGCTTAAGCCAGCTGAAAAGAAGTCCATATGCTGCCAAAGTCAAAATGCCCTGCCCACATGCTAATGTCCAGAGTCCAAACCCAAAGCCATGAATTTGACCTCAAGCAAAAGCTTTATCCGTTATGTAGATTTTGACCTCCACTTGTCCCAAAACTCTAAATTGAACTAACAACTCCTCCACTTCCAATACTGTAGGTCCTCCCTTAATCACAAGTTTACTACAGTATGTAAGTTATAACATGGACAAATCAAAAACAGTTTCTCCCAAGGAGTAGCATGCCCCTGAGAGAGAGGAGAAAAAAAGGGATTGTACCTGCATGAACAAAGTCTCCTTCCAAACCAACCAACTTCCTCCCCTGGGAAGAGGTAAAAAGACATGGGCTGAGTTCAGATATGTTAGCTCTTGGAATACCTATGAATTGAAATACCTCCACAGTAAAAGGGAAATTACTTTTTTACTAGTTGGGCATAGTGAAAATTAGTTTTAATTCTTCCACCCTCAGATCCTACTGATTTAGTGTTTTGGATATTGTCATGTTATGAGGAATTTTGTCAAAATTAATAATTCATATATTCTCATTTGTATTTATTCAATTCATATATCTTATTAAAATATTTTCATATTTTAATGTATATCTTTTTAGACAGATATTTTATAGATAATAGAAAAAAGTCAGTGACCAAGAAGTCATTCAAATTTCAGCTCTGTTATAAAAGGTTACATAGCAATCTCTGAGTTTCTGAGTGTCAGATTACAAATTATTTTTATTTTTTTCTATATATGCTTATAAATTCAAAGGATGTATATATAATATTTAAATATAAAATATTCAAATGTATTACATATATTAAATATGTGTATGTATCTTTTGAATGTATAAATATACAAATAAATATTCTTATATTTTATTAAAAATTACATATAAAATATATAAATCTTTTGTTTTATTGTTTTGTATATTTATATATGATTAGGTATAACTTCCCATGAGAAAAAAGTTTTTTTTAATTAATATCTTTCCCAATAAAGTTTCCCAGATCTGTCAGTATAGAAACATACTAAATGAGTGCTAACAAGGGAAATAATTTACACCATCCATCCTGTAGCTATACTATACTCACATACTCCTTTTACTTCTTTATTTCAGTTGTAGTTCATGATGTTGAGCCTCATGGTATGCCAACATAACTTAAGATATACAATTAAAAATGAAATGTTATTTAAAAACTCTAGTTATATTGATAAATTTTCTTCTTTTTACTCTTTTAAAAAATATTTATTTATTTATTTATTTGAGAGAGTGTGAGTGTGGGTGTGGGGAGGGACAGAGGGACAGGAAGAGAGAGAATCCTCAAGCAAACTTCCTACTGAGTATGGAGCCTGTGACGAGTCTGGATCTCAGGTTATGAGATCATAACCTTAGCTGAAATCAAGAGTCAGACACTAAATTGACTGAGGCACCTAGGCACCCCTCTTCCTCTCTTTACTTTTAAAAACGCATTAATAAACATGTAATATAAGAAGTACTTGTGGGCGCCTGAATGGCTCAGCCATTAAGCATCTGCCTTCGGCTCAGGTCATAATTCGGAGTCCTGGGATTGAGCCCCCATCGGGCTCCCTGCTTGGCGGGAAGCCTGCTTCTCCCTCTCTCATTCCCCTTACTTGTGTTCCCTCTCTAGTTGTGTTTCTCTCTGTCAAATAAATAAATAAAATCTTTTTTTTTAAAAAAGAAGTGCTGGGGCACCTGGGTGGCTCAGTTGGTTAAGCGACTGCCTTCGGCTCAGGTCATGATCCTGGAGACCCAGGATCACGTCCCACATCGGGCTCCCTGCTCTGCGGGAGGCCTGCTTCTCCCTCTCTCACTCCCCCTGCTTGTCTTTCCTCTCTGGCTGTGTTTCCTCTCGGTCAAATAAATAAAATCTTTTAAAAAAAGAAGTGCTTGTTTCATTGACTGAGAAAATTATAATGCGCTTGCATTGATTACTATATGATTGCATCATATATATGTAAAATACACACACATACACACATTTCACTGAACAAATGAAATTCAAGCACAAATACTGTGCCATTTAATTTCTTTGTATTCCCTAAGCTGTATATTCCCCAAATTAAAGAACCAAAGTACTTTCAGGTATATATTAGGTAGTATACTTTTTAATAGAGCCTCTTCATTCTCACACTCTTTTATAAGCATGCACTTTCAAAATTATGAAAATGAAATCACATATGTTAACATAAATACCAAGCCCATATTGAGAGTAGCAGCTGTAGTAGGTTTGAGATCACTAAAAGCTATTACCTCTTCCATTGAGAGAAAACATCAAAATTCATGTTCCCATGAATCTGGGAATGGTTAATGATATGCTAAACCAATGGAATGTGATAAAAGTGACATTCTCAGATTTGGAACACTTTTTCTGATTCTTGAGCTTCAAGGTAGGGAGCCTGATTACCCTGAGAATGTTATGTTGGAGAGGCCACACGCAGGTGCTTTCAGACTCAGCAGATTCTACTCTTCTAGTTGTCATTGCCAAGGCAGGAAACAAAATAGTGACGCCATCTTGGACCTTCCAGATGAGCTTGCTTATCCACCAGTTGGAGCCCACACAATAATATATTCATCGTGTCACAGGAAATAAAAGAATTTCCCAGATGCCTGCCGAATTCCTGATTCACAATATCAGAAAATAATAAAATTACTTTTTACTTTTTCAAACCACTGTATTTTGCCATAACTTGTTATTCAACTGTAAGTAACTGCCATTGATTCCTAGATATGATCCTCATGAGAAGACATGAGAGTTGTGTTTATTGCTAGGGAATTGTCTAAATGATTTTCTTAATCCCTTACAACGGTGAGTTTTTTCCCAAGCTCTTCTTTTCCCTTTCTGACATGACATAATTAATGGATGCCTTTCACATGCTCAAAAGACTGCCATTAGTATCACTGCTTGTTTGATCTGCCTCACATCTACTTTACCTTGTGGCTTGTGGGTAAGTCCCAATGTACTTGTTATAACTTAGTTCCTTTCTCTTCTCATGTATCCAAACCATTGTTGATAAACCTCTACTCTAAGCTATAAAATATGACAAAAATATCCACAGAAGTTGAATTAAGGTCATGAGCATTAAACAAAACAGTAATACAAATAAAACAATTCCTAAACATCTATAATCATAACCCACTGCTGCAACCTGATTCAAATGAGTCAGTTTCTCATCTTGGAAAAATTAAAGGCTTGGATACATAAACATAAATATTTACTATAATCTGTTAATACATTTAATATAATTCTTTAATTTTACTTATTTTAAGCAGAGATTTACATTATATATATTTCAAAATTTTGGCAACTAAAGTTTTCATTCATATACTTGCCTAGGTTTTTACTTTTCATTAATTAAAAATGATTATATTAAGGTATGAACCATTATTGCACTTGATTTCCTTATTTATATTGGTTTAGTATATCTTTTACCCTGTTTTCATTGTTAATCTTTCCAAGACACCTCATAATTTTGTCTGTTTAAAATTCTTACTTTATTTAATGTTCAAAATAAATGTATGAATTCAGCTTCATTTTTATAATGAGAACATTGAAAATTTAAAAGGATAAGACATTTTCCCAGTCACATAACTTGTAGACAGGATATTTGTAAGCAAATCCGTCCTGGCTTCTCTTAAGCACTATTATCACCACTTGCACTCAAAACCAATATATTTTGCTTTACTCTAGCATCATATATTGGTTTTTCAATGAGTATCTGATGTGGCAAAAGAGATAGGAAGGGTTATCTATATTTTCAGAAGTCATTTCCAGTGTTTAAAAGTCCCAATCTTTAAGTTCTTGTCACCATGAAAAAAGTTTTTCCATGTGTGCCAAAATAATTACACTTTCCCAGTTTGATATACTTTTTCCTGTCCTCTCATCCTTTTTCACATTAGTCCTGTTTGCATTAACCTTTGCATATTCTTCCCTGTGAAAAATTGCTGCCTTAAGTTGCACACTCAGCTTAGAAATAACCTCTTTCTCTGATTTTTATAACCTAAGGCAATTGGATATCTCTCTACTTCCCACGCACTTCATTCTTTCTCTCCAAAAACTGGATATAGTAACACACATTAATTTATAGGTGGATGTTAATATTAAATGAGATGAAGTATGTTGAGCTCCTATAATAGTTATAGTTTAGAACAGGATATATTGGCCGTATATTCTCTCAAAATATATATTCCCTAGTATATCTTCAAACATGTCAACATGCAAAACAGCTAATTAAATATAAATGACTATTGATAAATATGAATACTGTGTTTTTTACCATAATGGGAAGATAGAGAAAGCAGAGTAGTCATTAAGGCTTTTGCCTCTTGAAAGTAGAAGTGACAAGGATAATATTTGGGTTAAAGGTGTTTACTTATTCTTTAAAAAGGATAAAAAGATAAAATAGAAATTTTCCAATGTTTAGGTCTCAAGCTACTGTAAAGTTAAAATATTTTTCACCTAAATGCAACCAAAACTATGCAATCCTTACCGTAAGTGTTAAAACAAAGGTAATATTGCAAATGATGTTGTTGGCAGAAGTTAAATATTTCTACACAGTATGATTATGGTATACATCTGTATTAGACAGGGTTCCCCAGAGAAACAGAACAAATAGTCCACATGACATGTATAGATAAAGACATGGATGTATTATAAAGTACTGGCTCATGCAGCCATGGATGCTGAGAAGTCCCAAGATGTGCAGTCAGTAAACTGAAGAATAAGAAGAGGTGATTATTAGTTCTAGTTCAAGTCTGAAGGCTTCAGATGCAGGAGAGCTGATAGTGTCAGTCCAAGTCAAGAAGCTAGAAAGAAAAAGACCCAAGAGAAGTCAATATTTTAGTTTGAATTCAAAAGCAAGAGAAAGACCACTGTCTCAACTGAAGCTATCCAGCAGCAGGAGTTACCTCTTATTGAGCCTTTTTGTTCTATTCAGGCCTTCAGTGGATTGGATGAGCCCCACCTATCTGATTTACACAGTTTATCAATTAAAATATTAATCTCAGAGAAGGAGGCAAGATGGCGAAGAGTAGGGGACCTCATTTCCTCTGGTCCCTTGAATTTAGCTAGATAATTATCAAATCATTCTGAACACCTATGAATTCAACCTGAGATGTAAAAAAAGAATCACTGAAATTCTACAAATAGAAAAGCAACCGCTTTTTGCAAAGTAAGATATGCAGAGAAGTGAATCTGTGGGGATACATGGCAGAGGAGAGAGCCTCGGGAAGCCAGCTACCAGAAAGTGATAGAGCCCCCCAGCACCCTACTGGACCTTTTAGAAGTCTGCTCCAGTGCGAGACATCTCTTTCTGAAAGGTGTTCAGATGGCGAAGCAGAGAAGAACCCTAGTTGGGACAGTGTGGTTTCAGGATGCCTGGGGTCATAGAAATGTGGGTGCCTGAACCAACAGGGTTGGCAAGCACTGGAGCAGGGAAAACAGCTAAGATCCGTGAACCTGAGAGTGGAGCTCTCAGCTTGATTTGCCATAAACCAGGAACTGTGGGGTGATCAGGCAACCACTCTCCATCCAGGGGCCTGCAAAGGACAAAAACATGGTGATCCTCAGCCTTCACCCAGGAGGATCATTGTGGGTATGCACCACAGGAGTCGGCAAAGTTTGGCATATACAAAAGCGAAGACTGCTTTTCTCTGAGGGTTTACTGAAGAGAGGGCGCCAGGTTCTTTCCATTCCCGCTGGAGACTGAGGCAAGGCAATTCTTATTTTCACTCTCTAAAGAGGCAGGGAAAGCCTTCAGGGAATAAAACCCATTGAAAGCAACCTGTGGCAGCTCACACTGAGCCTGGCCTCCTGGCAAGGAGTGATGAAACTCCACAGGCAAAGACACCTAAGAATCAGTGCAGCAGGCCCCTCCCCCAGAAGAGCAGTTGGAACATCAGGGGAATATCAAATTTACCAGGCACATAGAACTGCAAAATTCCAGTGATAGGAGAAAATAGTGTATAGAGTTCAAGGTTTTTTTCTCATGATTCTTTTAATCTTTCAGTTTAAATTTTTATTTTTCTCTTTTTCCTCTTTTCCTTTTCAACTAGTTTCTTATTTTATCAACTTTTTAATTTTTTTTAACTTTCAGTTTCACATTTACATTTTAGAGATTTAGTCTTCATTTCTAGCTTTCACTGTATTCAATTTTATTTATATATAAGTTTTGCTTTCTTTACAATTTTGGGATTTAATGTCTCTAACAGACAAAATACACCTATGATTAAGTGGATCACCCTGTTTTGTCCACCTGGAAGGTAATATTTCCTCCTTTGTCCTTTTTTTTCTTCTTCTTTTCTTTTCTTTCTTTCTTTCTTTCTTTTTCTTTTTTTTTTTTTTTTTTTTTTTTTTTTTTTTTTTTTTTTTTTTTTTTTTTTTTTTTTTTTTTTTTTTTTTTTTTTTTTTTTTTTTTGGTTTCTGACCTCTTCAGATTTTGTCTAGTGTGTATTTCATTTCAGGTCATCGTTGATATTTTTTATATTGTTCTCTCATCCATCCATTCTTCTCTGGGCAAAAGGACTAGAAGGAGGAATCTGCAACAAAGGAAGGTACCAGAGGTAATACTCTGCCACAGATATAATCAATATGGATATAAGTAAAATGTCAGAGCTGGAATTCAGGATAACAATTATAAAGTTACTGACTGGGCATGGCGGAAAAAAAGGATAAAAGACACTAGAGAATCTCTTAGTGCAGAAATAAAATCTAATCAGGCAAAAATTAAAAATGTTTTAACTGAGATGCAGTCTAAAATCAGTGCACAGAAATCCGTCGCATTTCTGTACACTACCAATGAGGCAGAAGAAAGAGAAATTAAGGAAGTGATCCCATTTACAACTATACCAAAAATCATAAGATACCTAGGTATAAATCTAAGCAAAGAGGTAAAGGAGTAAAGGACCTGTACTCTAAAATCTGCAGGACACTTAGGAAAGAAATTGAGGAATATACAAAGGAATGGGAAAATATTCCATTTTCATAGATTAGAAGAATAAATATTGTTGAAATGTCTATGTTACCCAGGGCAAACTACACATTCAATGCAATCCTTATCAAAAAGCAACATTTTTCACAGAGCTGGAGCAAATAATCCTAAAATTTGTATGGAACGAGAAAAGACCACAAATAGCCAGAGGGATGCTGAAAAAGAAAATCAAAACTGATAGCATCACAATGATGGGCTGTAAGCTATATTATAAAGCTGTAATCATCAAGACAGTATGGTACAGGCACAAAAACAGACATATTCATCAATGGAACAGAAGAGAGAACCCAGAAATTGACCCCCAACTCTATGGTCAACCAATCCTCAACAAAGCAGAAAAGAATATCCAATGGAAAAGGACAGTCTCTTCAACAAACAGTGCTGGGGAAATTGTATAGCAATATGCAAAAGAATGAAACTGGACCATTTTCTTACACTATACACAAAGATAAATTCAAAATGGATAGAAGACCTAAGTGTGAGATAGGAATCCATCAAAATCTTAGAGGAGAACACAGGCAGTAACCTCTGTGACCTTGGCTGCAGCAACTTCTTGCTAGACACATCTCCAAAGGCAAGAGACACAAAAACAAAAATAAACTATTAGGAGTTCATCAAGATAAAATCTTCTGTACCACAAAGGAACCAGTCAACAAAACTAAAAGGTAACCTATGGAATGGGAGAAGATATTTGCAAATGACACATCAGATAAAGGGCTAATATCCAAGATCTATGAAAGACTTATCAATTTCAACACCCAGAAAAACAAATGATCTAGCCAAGAAATGGACAGAAGACATCAACAGACATTTCTCCCAAGAAGACATACAAATGGCCAACAGACACATGAAAAAATGCTCAACATCATTTGGCATCAGGAAAATACGAATCAAAACCACAGTGAGATACCACCTCACACCAGTCAGAATGGCTAAAATTAACATCAGGAAATGACAGATGTTGGCGAGACACAGAGAAAGGAGAACACTTTTACACTGTTGGTGGGAATGCAAGATGGTACAGCTTCTATGAAAACAGTATGGAGGTTCCTCAAGAAGTTAAAAATAGAGCTACCCTAGCAATTCCACTGCTTGGTATTTACTCCAAAGATACAAATGTAGTGATCCAAATGGGCACCTGTACCTCAATGTTCATAGCAGCAAAGTCCACAAACTGTGGAAAGAACTGAAATGTCTATCAACAGATGAATGAATGAGGAAGATGTCACACACACACACACACACACACACACACACACACACACACAATGGAATATAACTCAGCAATCAAAAAGGATGAATACTTAGCATTTACATGGATGTGGATGGAACTGGAGTGTATTATGCTGCACAAAATAAGTCAGAGAAAGTCAATTATGGTTTTACTCTTATGTGGAATATAAGAAATATAACATAAAATACCATGTAGTATATAAGAAATAGTGCAGAGGATCACAGAGGAAGGGAGGGAAAACTGAATGGGAAGTCATCAGAGAAGGAGAAAAACCATGAGAGACTCTTAACTATAGGAAACAAACTGAGGGTTGCTGCCGGGGAGGTGGGTGAAGGGATGGGGTAATTCTGTGATGGGTATTAAGGAGGGCACATGATATAATTACACTGGGTGTTATACGTAACTGATCAATTATTGAACAGTATATCTGAAATTAATGTACTTTATTTTGGCTAATTAAATTTAAATAAAAAATAAAATAAAATGTTGTTCTCACCCAGAAACAGTTTCAGATAGAACCAGAATAATGATAGACCAAATGTTTGGGCACCCTGTGGCCTAGTCAAGTTGACACATGAAATTAACCATCACATACCCCTACTACTATTATATATTCAAACTATTCTAAAAAAAAAAAACTTTGTTCATTTGTTCAACTGCACATCATGACAACTTTTTTCATTTCATCATCATTTATACATTAAATTTACTATAGTACTTTTCACTTAACCATTGACTATTGGAGGAAAGCTAATTATTGCAATGAGATTAATTTCTGTGCCTAAGTTTTTATTTGAGTGTTCAAGATGAGAGCATCCTGCTAAAGCAGTATCCAATGGATCCAGAATATGCTTATAGTTTTAACTATGCATATAAATATTATATACATAAAAAAACAAAAAGAAAGAAAGAATATTATAGAAAATGTCATTGGTGGATACCCTGGATCAAAGAAATACATGGACTACAATTTAAGAAATATGTTATTAAGTATGTACATAGTAAGTATTAAGTATGCTATTAAGTCCTCTGAAGTAAATAGATATGTGTATACATACAAATGAAAAATATACATACATACAGTCATGACAAAACAAATAAGCAGGGGCTAAGACATTCTTTTAATAAAAAAATTTGTAAAAAATGAAACAACTTAGTTCATTACAAAATTATTTTAGTATCAAAAAGTTTCTCCCTTTCTTCACACTACTTTGTCAAGTAGTCAACAAATAAAAACTATATTTCTGGGTGTCTTGATGGCTCAGTCAGTTAAGCATGTGCCTTCAGCTCATGTCATCATCCTGGGGTCCTTGGAACCAGCTCTACATCAGGCTCCCTGCTCTCCCTCTCCCCCAGGTCCTGCCCCCAGCTCATGCTCTCTCTCCCTTGCTCTCTCTCTCAAATAAATAAAATCTTTTTTAAAAAATTAAAAAATAAAAACTGTATTTCTTACAAACTAATGCTTAACATTATCTATTGCATGATACTTTCGCTGCACACACACACACACAAATTCACTATAGATGATGAATAGATAGATAATGGATAGATATAGAGAAGGTAGATGATAGATATTGACAATGATAGGCAGATAGATGACTGACAGACAAATAGATAATAGATGGATTTCTGGTAAAATATTTTTTCTAATAATTGCTTAGAGACATTTTTATCAGCAAATGCTAGAATAAGCAATTAACCATTTTATTTTAAATTATATGGCAACAGGTAAATTTATATTTCTTAAAGTTTTCTCTTGCAGCTAGCCCTCCTCCACTTTTCTTTGTCCTTTTTCTCCATGTAATACACCAATTCACTTATCGCCACCCTCATTGCTCTTTTCTAAACTCATTTGAATCATGTCTGTCCCAGTAATGGAGCCTTGCATTGCATTCATACGTTTTAACTCATCTGTGGAAATGGATGTGGGCCCTTTAAATATTTTTCATTTGCCAGCTGCCACTGAAGTTTTGCCACTTTCCATCTAGAGAGGAAAGGGTTTTGCTTCATGATTTCAGTGTGTCCCCTTGGCTGGCTCTGCAGTTCCAGCTTCTCCAGCACTAGGCTCCTGCAGGGCCTGGCTGCCAGAAGCATCTAGTGGCCAGCTGCTTTCCCCTACAAGCCCTTTAGGTGGTTTCATGGCAGACTGCTTCTGGTGAAATCCTTCCTGTTCACAGCTCTCTCCTACAACCCAGGAGGTTGATTTCCAGCAGTTCTAAAGGTCAACCTCAGGCAAATTCCATCACTGTCAGAGCCCCACAGTAACTTCTCTGCTCTCCAGCGGACTAGAATCAAGCTTTCTACACAAAGGTCTGGATTTCAGCCTTGAGGAGATAGTGGTATTTACTAGTCTAATGGTGCAGTATAATATAGTAGTATAGTGTAGCATAGTAGGCATAGTACAGTATAGTATAGTATGGCATAGTATAGTACAGTATTATGTAGTATCATGTTGTAGTGTAGCAAGTATATTGTAGTGTGGTCTAGTACAGCAGTATAGTATAATATGGTGTAGTATAGTATAGTGTAATATAGTATAGTATAGTGTGCTATGGAATAGTGTACTGTAGTGTAATAGTATAGGGTGGTATACTATAATGTTAGTGTATTATTATGGACTAAACTGTGTCTCCTCAAAATTCATATGCTGAAGTCCTAACCCACAGTACCTCAGAATGTGACTGTATTTGGAAACAGAGCCTTTAAAGGGGTAAATAATTTAAAATGAAGCCCTTTGAACCCCAACAGTATCTGACTGGTGTTCTCATAAGTGGAGGAACTGTGGACACAGAGACACAAGGGATCCATGCACACAGAAGAAAGATCATGTGAGGACATAAGCAGAAGCCAAACATCTGCAAGCCAAGGAGAGTGGCCTCAGGAGAAGCCAAATCTACTACACCTTATCTCAGTCTTCCAGCTTCCAGAACCCATGAGGGGAAAAAAATGATGTTTAAGCCACCTAGTCTATGGCATTTTATAACGGTAGCTCCAGCAAACTAATGAATGTATAATCTATTACATTATTTTTATCTGATATCGCTACATTCTTTAGAGTCCCTATTAATTCTTACTAGCCAAGCCCTCCTTATTCTGATCCCTCGTAATAGCTTAATAATTTCTGTATTAAATGTTCCTTGTTCAAATTACCATGTGGTTTCTCTCTCTCTTAATTGGACCCAGACTAATGCAATGTTCTAGGGAAAACAATTTATCATCCTCCCTAAATCACGTAATGCCCACCAGAGTGAGACTGAAAAGATTATCAAAATTTCTGAAATTTTCTTTATAACCATATCAAGAACCTCAGACATGAGAAAAAATTTTTCTTAGATATATCACACCTTTATTATCCACATAAATACACATTTTCCATTTGAATGTGTGTCTTTATCACAATTTTTGTTTTATTGAAAACACGTCCATTTTTTAATTTAAAAAATATCTAGCTTACACTTTGCAGTCTTATACCACCAAACATTAGAGACATTATAAAATACCCCAGTGAAATCAAGATAAGTTATAGCTATAACATTTCTATTACAAAGTTAGATTTTAATAATATCTCTCCTATCATTCATGATTAGTCATTAATTAAATTCCTATTATTACTCTGTGTATTCTGGATAAAAATGTGTATAGAGTAATGCATACAGTTCTCATATTAGCTAATATGTAAAGAAATTATTATGAGACAAATGAGAACAGTACTGTAGTTGAGGTTTGAATAAAATTTTATGGTGAGTAGATAGATTAGTTCTTACTGGTGTGCTTTGGTAAGACCAGAGCCAGAGCGGAGGTGGTATATGAATTAACTTTTGAACTTTCAGTAATAATTTAACATACTGAGAAAAGATAGGCAAGGGCACTATTAACAAATGGACAATATTTTTAAATGTGGCAAATTCTGACATTAGTGAAAAATCAAGTTCGAATAGATCTCCTGATTAGCAGCATGGAAGAGAAGAAAACTGAAAATAAATCATAAAATATATATATATATGAACAAAGTCTTTTTATTCTGTCAGTATAGTAGAAAAGGTTTCATCAAGCTCGGCTCCCATAGCATTTTATTTGGGAGTGTGGTATTAGCTAAATAACCACATTCTCAAGGCTGTATGGGAATATATAATATTTATAATAGAAGGCTGTACTATGATATGAGAAAGCAACTTTTGGCACTGACAAAGTACTCCTTCAGCTTATTTAGAAGATAATGTCCTAAGTTCTGCTGAACACACAGTATTTCTCTCTATAAAGCCATTCCTTCAGGTCTTATTTTGTTTGTTTTGTTGTTTTAGTTGACAAAATTTAGTAAGTGTCACATTGACTCTGGTACTAGATAGAGCTGTTAACCAGATAACACAGTCCTATCCTTGTGGCATTTATAATCTAGAAGAGAGCTCTTTAACAAACAGTTATAAATACGTGAATGCTACTAGTAAACATGGAGCATTAAGAGGCATACTAAACCTTACCTCCTTAATTTCTTTCCTTACAAATAATTAATTTATTCCCAAAGTCCGAAAGTCATTACATAATTGTTGAATTCCACTTCCAGCCAATATAGAATAATAGAAAACGGTCCTACAAAATTCGCCACATTCTAGGTTTTGTTAATTGCATCCTTAAGATGTTAGCACTTTTCTCTGAGCTCTGTAATTTCTTTTAATGGCAATTAGATCTAGAGGCTATTTGTTTATTTAATTACTTAATTATTTGCAGAATATTTTACAGATGGTAGCAAGTACTTACTATTATATTATACTTGAAGGCCCATAAGGGCTTGTTGTTTCTTTTTATTTTTATGTTAATCTTGGTCATTTTGTCTAGGTTTAAGGATTCCCATCATTTTTCATTTAAGAATTTTCTCAGCCATTGATGATCATTATCTAACTCCATTGTTTTATTAGGGATTATAAAATGGTCATAGCCTATGTTTTTTCTTCATTTATAAGCTGGCATTCTTTTATTAAATATTTTACATTACCAGTAATTTGATTTCTTTCAGGTATTATTTTTAGGCAGAAAAAATATTTTATTCCCTCCTTTTATTTACTAGTATTCAGAATAAGTTAATCACCTAGCTATCTCCAAGAGTAAGGAAGAAAGATTAGTTTTAATATTGAATTATGGCATAGATTTTAAAATTTTTCTCTCTTTCAATTAGCTGTAGTTATTTTTATTTTTATGCTCAAATTGTACTATCTTTGGACCAGAGAAAGTCCCTTCAAGTTGGTTTCTATCTTTTTCTCCTCAGAAAAAAGGAAATCATTTAACAGGACTTTTATTTCTATCATCTTGAGTAGGGGTTCATAATATTTGGGAATTTTGTTTGTTGTTTTTCTTCAAGATTTTATTTAAATTCCAGTTAGTTAACATGCACTGTAATATTAGTTTTAGGTATAGAATTTAGCAATTCATCACTTACATACAACACCTGGTGCACATCACAACTGCCCTCCTTAATACTTATCATCCATTTAACCCACCCACCCCACACACCTCCTCTTCTATTAACAATCAGGTTATTGTGTATAGTGAACACTCTGTGTCTTGGATTTTCTCTCTCTTTTTACTCCCCCTATATTTGTTTGTTTTGTTTCTTAAATTCCACATATGAATGAAATCATATGGTATTTGTCCTTCTCTGACAGACTGATTTTACTTAGCATAATATTCTTTTTTTTTAAAAGATTTTATTTATTTGACAGTAAGAAACACAGCTAGAGAGGGAACAGAAGTAGGTG